>JZKD02S2170413.1:329363-374930 GCA_000966675.3 Picea glauca | reverse complement strand
GTTTGCCTGAGAAAAAGGGTTATAGGTTTGGGTAGGAGGTTAAAAGTTATTCTTGAAGGGTCATGATCTGCATGCAAGTTTAAAGCCCTAGCTTGCTAGTCCGTAGGGTAGAAAAACCCCACAACACCTCTTTGCTAAAGCATAACTCCACAGAGTATAGCTTCAAGGCATTCATCGATTTGTTTTACCACCCTGTGGTAGGCATGTTGAGCGGCAGGCCCAAGCCTCGAATAAACGACGAAGTCCAGAGAATTCTACATCTCTCGGACAACACGAAGACCGACGATTGGTACCTGTATCAAAACCTCTTCGAGATCAGAGTATTCGGGTGCAAGTTGGCACCCTACAAGCTACCCAAATATGTGTCGGTAAGAATCTTTGCACTAGAATATATAAGACAGATCATGAATTCTAATGATATTCATTTCATATCATTAAAGAAGAAGCAGCAGCTTCAAATCAAGGGACATATCGATTCCTTCATCTGCAACAGTCATGGCGCAGGAGAAGAAGCAGACCGGATGCTGAGAGAGATGAAGTTTTTCTTAAGCTTCCCCTAGCATTATGACCCATGCGGGATCATCTCAGAAATGCGGGTGAAAAACAAAAATATCCCGTACGTTCACGAGTCCAAGCCCGAGATTGAAAAATTCACCAACCAGACTGTGTGGGTGCCTGACACCTTGGTCGAAGTGGAACAACAGGTTCCTATGACAACTGTGCCACCAACTACCATGCCACAGGTCCCTAAGGAAAAAAGGCCTCGACAAGAGCCATCTTCACCTGTCACGGAGGTATCGTCTGAAGAGTTCCAGCTGCACACTAAGAGGCCCAAGACAACCACAGTTCCCAGTCCAACCAGAGAAGTAGAAGTCCCACCTACCACAGTAATCAAGCCAATCATTCCACCCTTTGGTTCAAGCCTTTATAAAGAAATCACCACAGCAGTACCAAAGAAATCCACTGACTTCCCACTAGACACTCAGCCAGGCAAGACTGGGCCCAAGTTGAGTATTTTTGAGAAGTATGAGTTGATTAAGAAAAGGAATCAAAATCTTACCAGCAACACCTATGCTCAGTTTCGAAAGTAGACGTCAACTGCGCAGCACAGGCTATTGTCTATGTTTGACACAGAAAAGGGCAGGATGCACATGGCTTTCCTCCAGGCGTAGGTGCCAAACCCCAAGGTAATCACAGACTACAAGAGGGCCACCTTCGAATTCCAGACGAAGGACATGCACCCAGCAGATCAGATGGATCTACACAAACAGACAGGAGAGATGGTTTTCCATACATTGGCACATGCTTCTGCCTCTGCAGCCAAATTGCAGGTGTCGCTCAACAATGCTCAAATGCAGCTCAAGCTAAATAAGATATCTTCCTTCACGAAGGACAACAATATCAAAACATTGGAGGAGTTGGTCCTCAAGATTGTCTATGATCCTCTGAACGTCAAAGCTGCAGAGGAGATAACAAAGAAAAAGAATGCAGACATCGCCTCCTTGAGGAAACAGCTGAAACTCCCACCCACAGAGGACTCACAGGCGAAGGAGATAGTAGAGAAGGAAGGCAAGAAGGACGAAATGCTCAAGATGCTCATGGAGAAGAATGCATATCTCAAAGAAATGGAAGCAGAGATGGAGATATTATTAAAAGAAAAGGAACAGATGAAGCCAATGGAAGTCATTCCATTGAGTGCCATTCCGATTTCAGGAGCAAGCACACCAGTAGTAACAACAATTCAATCCGCAACACCAGTGACACCACAAGAAGGGACAACCGACCTCACCAAATCCATGGAGAAGATGAACCTGCAAGAGACAGAAATCAACAGGCTTAAGAAGGAAGTTGAGAACCTCCAGGAACTTAAAACTTCTTTCCAAACCAGTCTATCCAAAGAAAAGAAGGTAACTGAGCAGCTCAGGAAGGAACTACAACAGCTCCAAAAGAAAACCATGGCTGGAAAGACTTTGGCTGAGGTCAAATAAAATGTATGGATAGACATCACAAAGTCCATAAATGAGATATGGCCCATGATCCAAATTATGTTTGAACATAATGAGTTGCTCCAGAGGAGCAAACAGGCCATTGAGAATATCAGAGTAGAATTGGGAGATAGACCAACTCAGGAAAATGATATCATCAAATTCCTCAATTCTAAGACCAGAGAAGAGCTAGAAGAGTTGAAGATAGAGGACAAAACAGAGACCATCCTTGAGGTCAAAAGAGTTTTGACCAAGAGAAGATTAATGCTTCAACTGGAAGAGAAGGTTCAGACCATGGACCTAGGGGTACAAAAATTCTTCAGCAAGATCGAAGCTCTCCAAAAGAAAGGTATCCTCGGTCTGAAGGTTATTAATGATAAACTGATGACACTTCCAGATTACAAGAAGAGATTGGCTGAAGTGTCCAAAGATAGGTCAAAGTTTGCAAACATACAAGGGAGCATCACCGGCAAAGAATTCATGGATGCCCTCCAGTTGGACATTAGTATCCAACACGAGATTCGATACATATTCCTCACTAAGCCCACATTCGCTAAGTATACAGACATGGATGAAGTGTATCGGAGACTACTCAAAGTCACTATGCCTAGTCATCTCAGATGGGAGAAACTCTACGATCTGCTCGATTAGCAGATGAGTTGTCTAGGTCCAGTCACCTGTCCAATCAGATGAGGTCATGCAAAGGCTTCATCAACGGCCTACCCAAAATTTCCGCGTGCAATTGCACCAAGTCATCAATCATTTTGATTACTTAAATTAGTTAGGCTAAAAATAGAATGAGCATGTCCTGATCAGTTATGACAGGAACGTTTGTAATGTGAATTATAAATACTTCACCTTTTGAAGTATTAAGGATTGTTGATCTTTACACCCTGACGCTAGCAGACTGTAACATTTTTTGAAGAGACCTGCCATTAATAAAAAGGAGGCACTTTTACAGGATTCTTGCGTGTATTCACTGGTGATGTTTATTCTCTATGTTGAATGTTATTCTTGCTTTGTGATCATATTGTTTTCTGAAACTAATCTTTAAGAGTAACATATGTTGCAGGATTTATCTTAGATACCTTGTTTCCGACATTAAAGATTTTAATGTTTATCTTCTGATGTTTTCAATTAAGAAATACTTAACTGCTTCTTAGTTGAATTTAGCTTTCTCGTCTTTTCTTCTGTCCATCATTTAAGCTATTAAAGATCCAGTGAGTATATTATCTCTCCCTGTGGAAGTATTCCTTTACGTTTCTGGTTTGTATCTCATCTTGATTATAACACAGACCCCATAGCCCAATGGAGGTGTAGACTGTCTCAACCAATTCAAAAACACTTTGACAACAAAACCTACAGATTTGTTTACCTAGCCTCATATCTAGAATTGAAAACATAGCTAAATCATATAGAGATATCCCTCTCTGAAGCTGGAAGGGCTAGATCCCATCTTTAAATGTGGTTGGATAAAGTTACCTTTGTAGATTTCTTCTGTTTCGACCTCTAGGAAATTTACCAGGTGCTAACATAATGGAGACTCCACTGGGGAACGAACTAAAAATTTGATAATTTCACGTTTTCTTTCCCCTAAAAAGAACGTTTGATTTGGAGAAGAAAGTAATGTTTAGAGGTTGATCAAACTTTGTACATATTATTTTCAGACTCGCGAAATTAAAATATATATATATATATATATATATATATATATATATATAACTAAAAAGAGTTCTGGCTCCCAAGAAAGTTCACACTCGATCTCATCCAGACCTAGAACCCGCGATAGTGATATATAACCATGAACATTTGCTCAGGCGAAAGACCTCGGCTGTCGGTTCAGTGAGTTATACTCCCCTTCATAAGTCTCCTTCCTTTTCAGGAAAACCAGTTATCTCTCAAGACCTTGAACTTGATACCTTTCCACATTGAAGCCTGGTTAGAACACGGTCCAACATTTTTGTGACAGGACTCGTCTTTGACCCAACTGTGTTGCAACCCTGAACCCCCGAAGTCTTATCTCCCACAACTGAAATACAAATCATTCCCTCAGTACTGTCTAGTCCCTCCTCGTCCTCGTCTTTAGTCGCTACCTCAACGACCATCCAGGTTGTCCTCCCACCTCCTCCACCCATCATGGCAGCTCGATATGCTCCTTTGGTGTTGGTTGCACCGCTACATGCCATGCCCCAAGACTATCAAACAAGACTTCCACAGTTCAATGCAACAGGACCGTTAAACGCCCAACAACATGTGGACAAAATGAATGATTATTTTGACTTGCAAGAAGTTGATGAGGCTGACGTTCAAATGCGATTGTTTTCCCAAAGTTTGACAGGCGACGTCAAGAAATGGTTCAAAGCTCTACCTTCCGCCTCAGTCCCTGACCTTGTTGCGTTCCAAAGGAGTTTTCTTGACAGATGGGAGGTAAAGAAAAACCCTCTCTAGATACTGTCAGAGTACGAGAATATAAGAAGCAATCAAGGTGAGACGATACAAGATTGTTGCACCCATTTTAATAACCTATACAATGCCATTCTAGCCGAAATCAAACCTCCACAATGCTTAGCGCTGATAAAATTACCTGATGGTTTTGATGCCGATATGTCATACCAAATCAGAGAAAGAAATTCCACCACCTTGACAGACTTGCAGAAAAGTGATATAAGTGTGGAGGCCAATCTGTTGGCGAAAAGGGAACGTCAAAGGTCAAAAAGGAGAGTCACGATCAAATAAGAACCTTCCACATCGACCGCAGATTCCAAATTAGATTCTTTGGCCAGAGAAGTAGAAATAATGATGGAAAGACTTATTGTTTCAGATAGAAATCCTCCAAGAGAAAACCCACCAGCTCCCTAGGTTCAGAACCCTAACTTTAGGAGAAATCCTCCTTAAATCAGACAGAGATACCCTAGGGATCAAAGAGAGCATAGGGGTCCAGATCAGAAGATCAGACCCCCTCTATAGGAAAACTATGATGATGAAGGGGAGGGAGTGATTGAGGAATTGGAGGACACTCATATCAATCTCATGGGAATTCATGACAACGAGGCTATTTTCCTTACTCAAGAAGAGCAGGAAATCTTTCTGCTAAATCAAACAAAGGTAAGTGAAGAAGCCGAAGATGCAGAACAACAGGCCTTTGAAAATGCTATTTTGGAGGTACACCGGAAATACAATCTACGGAGTAAGGAGACAGAAGGGAGTTCTCCAAAAAAGACTACTGAAACACAGAAGGTAGTTGAGACTAAGAAGACCCCTGAGAAATCTACTGAGAAGACCATTGAGAAGACCACTGAGATGATTACTGCTGAGAAGATTCCTGAGAAGAGTAAGAATGACACTCCCGTGAAGAAAAACATCACCATTCTGAAAAATCCATCACAGCCTGAGGCTTCACATGTTAATCCGCTGAGTACTTCTGAGCCGAAGAATATGGCAGAAAAACTAGAACTGATGAGCCAAGGCAGAGCTCTTACACCCTTTAGCCTTGAAGGGGAATTGGCAAAAATTAAAGTCCCCATCCCACTTACAGAGTTGATGAACAGAGACGGGTATCGTTCACAGGTAATAAAAGCATTGGCCATTGAACCTGACATAGGCACAAAGGCCTTAACCATTGGATCAATAAATCATTCAGACACTGTGAACCTTACTGATGATCATCCTAAACTTATTTTCGGACCTGAATTGGATGGTCGAGATGATACTGGTGAGGTTGCTCCTTTTTACATTAGTCTAAACATACACAACTTGATCTTGCATAACGCTATGTTGGATTCAGGTGCCTCCCACAATCTGATGCCTAAAGCAGTAATGGAAAAGCTAGGACTGGAGGTCACCAGACCATACAAGGATTTACACTCATTCGACTCCAACAAAGTTAAGTGTATTGGTTTGATCAAGGACCTATGCATCACCTTGGTTCAGATTCCTGCGAAGAGCATGGTAATGGATGTGGTGGTTGCAAACATCCCACCGAAGTATGGAATGTTGCTATCCCGGTCTTGGGGGGCTAAGTTGAAAGGAACCCTGCAGCTGGATATGTCTTATGCCACTATCCCAGTGTTTGGGCAATAGAGGAGGTTATACAGAGAAACACTGATGAAGTACATGGTCAGTAGCCAAGAAAAACCGCACAATTACCCCCTTTACTCTGCGCATTCCGATTTAGATTCATTCATCTTGTATAATGATGGTGATACAGAAGAGAAAGATACTCAGCTGATGGAGGACACGTCTGGTCAAGATGAAGGCCCAGAAAGCATTGAGATAGCAAAGATGAAGAACGTGATAACTGAAGAGTTACCCGCTGATTTCTGGAGTATGGATTTTGATGGAGCTGTGAGTAAAGAAGGAGCAGGAGCTGGAGTCTGGCTCCATAATCACAAAAACAGGTATTCAGAAAACCATTCTTACAAATTAAATTTCCAATGTACTAACAATATTGTTGAGTACGAAGCTTTGATGCTCGGTCTGAAGCTTTTGAAAAAAGTTGTTGCTAAGCAGATAATGGTAAGAGGTGACTCTGAATTAATAATCAAGCAAATCAAAGGTGAGTATGCTGCTAAACACCCACGCCTTAGAGCTTATAGGAATGTTGTTCTTGATTCTTTGAGGTGTTTTAATGAAGTTGACTTGCAGGTAATGCTGAGGGGACAAAATATTCTGGTCGACGGATTGGCTACGTCAGCAGCCACCTGTAAGATTCCATTCCGCTCGACTCGCCCATATACTGTTGAGGTGAAATGCAGACCGACAATTCCCGACAATATCAGGTATTGGCAAGTGTTTGGTAATGATGAGCATATCGAATACTTTCTGCAATGCAAGAACGATTTTGAATGTACAAATATAGATTTAGAGAATGAAGATGAAAATGTAAATAATTCTGATTATGAAATTGATAGTGTAAATACCATATATTCAGGAGAATTAGGCGATGACGAAATGGATGCTGATGTTTTACAGTTGAAAATCAATGTTTTACCTAGAGGTCTTGTTCCTTTAGAGGAATTATTTGACAGTAATGATGTAGCCAAAAAACCAAAAATAGAAGCCCATGGACAAGAAGTAGAAGACTGTAATATAGGGACTGAAGAGAAACCTAGGATGGTCAAACTGTCTAAATCTTTACCCCTAGAACAAAAGCTCAAATAAATTGAGTTGTTCAAAGAATATTCAGATGTTTTTGCCTGGGGCTATGAAGATTTGAAAGCCTATGATACCAGCATCATACAACACAGGATTCCTATAAAAGAAGACCAAAAACCATTTAGGAAGAAACTTAGGAGGACAAATCCCAAGTTGCTCCCTCTGATAGAAAAAGAAATCAATAAAATGTACAATGCCAAGATCATAGTTCTGCTATGTTTCTCCAAGTGGGTCTCTAATTTGGTCCCTACATGTAAAAAAACCAGGGAAATCAGACTATGCATAGATTTCCGAAATCTGAATAAAGTATCCATGAAGGATAATTACCCCTTGTCGAAAATGGACCACATCCTGCAAAGGGTGGTCGGGTCCAGTCGGATATCTCTGTTGGATGGTTTCTCGGGCTACAACCAGGCCCTAGTTCACCTGGATGACCAAGAAAAAACCACTTTCACAACACCATGGGGCACTTTCATGTATGTGAAGATTCCTTTTGGTCTGATGAACGCAGGAGCCATGTTCCAGAGGGCAATGGATATCGCCTTCGTGGAAGAGTCGGGTAAGTTTATTTTTGTTTATTTAGATGATGTGACTGTGTTTTCCCAATCTGATGATGAACACCTGAGGCACCTTAGACGATTTTTCGAGAAATGTAGAAGGTTTTGGATTTCTTTAAATCCTAAGAAGAGTCTTTTTGGGTTAGAAGAAGGAAAACTGCTGGAACATATCATCTCAAAGGAAGGAATCAAAATAGACCCCAGAAGAATAGAAGCCATACTAAAATTAGAACACCAAAGAAACCTCAAAGAACTACAGTATTTTATCGGAAGGATTAACTTTCTACGAAGATTCATTCCCAATCTGGCAGAACTCCTTAGGAACATTACAAACATGCTTAAAAAAGACGTAAAAATAAAATGGGATCCCGAGTCCAGACAATCTTTCGAACAAGTCAAGTGAGCACTCACAGAAGCCCTAGTTTTGATCAGTCCCGATTTTACTAAAGATTTCTATCTCTTTTCTTTCGCATCTGAACATACTATAGCAACAGTGTTACTGCAAAAGAACAACAAGGGATATGAACAGCCCATATCTTTCTTCAGCAAAGCATTAAGAGATGTTGCCCTGAACTACAATATCATGGAGAAGTAAGATTTTGATTTGGTAAAATCCATAAAGGACTTTAGGGTCTACATTCTCCATTCCCACACCATAGCTTATGTCCCAAACGCGGTAGTAAAGGATATTTTGACACAGGACAACCCTGATGGAAGAAGGGGAAAATGGATTGCTGTCATTTTAGAATACGATATAGAGATTAAGCCCACAAAACTAATCAAAGGTCAAGGCCTTGCTAAATTAATGGCTGAATCTAACTTCCATGCTCTTGACATTAATTTTCTAGATGTGGCAGATGAACAGGGCGAGATGGAGACTCCAAACATGAGAGAGGTATTTCTCAACTCTCCATGGTATGCAGACCTTATATTCGTTTTACAAAATTTACAAGCTCCCCCTGGTTTGACTAAGACTAAAGCTAGATTTTTAAAGTTGAAAGCTTTGAAATTCTGTATTCTAGAAGGAAATTTGTATTGGAAAGACCCTGCAGGCATTCTGTTAAATTGTTTACTGAAGAATGAAGCTGATAAAGTTTTGCAAGAGTTTCATGCAGGAGAATGTGGTGGCCATTTGAACTGGAAGGTCACAGCCAAAAAAATACTCAGAGCTGGATTCTATTGGCCCGCCATGTTCGCAGATGTGTATCAGAAGGTAACATCATGTCACCAGTGTCAACTATTTGAAGGCAAAAGAAAACTCCTTCCTCTACCTCTGAAACCTATCTTAGTTGAGGCCCCTTTCCATCAATGGGGGCTCGACTTCATTGGAGAAATACACCCACCTTCTTCGGGCCAACACAGGTGGATTCTTACTGCCACCGATTATTTTACCAAATGGATCAAAGAAGTACCAAGCAGGCAAGCCACTAACTCTGTTATTATTAAATTCCTTGAAAATAATATTTTATCTCGTTTTGGTTGTCCTAGAAAGATTATAACTGACAATGCAGCTGCCTTTCGGTCGAAGAAACTCATAGATTTCTGCAACCAGTATCACATTGGTTTGGGGCATTCCACAGCCTACTATCCTTAGGGAAATGGGTTGGAAAAATATTCAAACAAAACTTTGGTAAATATCATCAAGAAAACGTTGCAGGAAAACAAGAAATCATGGCACAATAAGTTGGTGTTTTCTTTGTGGGCTGATAGGATGACCACCAAAAGGTCAATTGGTATGTCACCATACCAGCTGGTCTATGGTACAAAGGTAGTTTTCCCCACTTCTTTAGGAGTCTCTGTCATGAAGTTGCTTCAAGATGTACAAGCTGAGCCAAACGACTCACAGATAAGGATCAACCAGATGATCCATTTGCAACAGTCTAGGGAGGATGTTTTCAACAAAACACAGGCCGTCCAAGAAAACATCAAGAAGATCTTTGACAAATGAACCAAGGAGGATGACTTTGATATAGGAGATTTGGTTTTGAGATGGGATGCCAGGAACGAGGACAAGGGAAAGCATGGGAAATTTGACAATCTGTGGACAGGGCCATACATGATCCAAGCTTTCAGGGGAAATAATGCTTTCTTGCTAAACAACACTGATGGGTTAGATCTGCCAGGAGCACCTGTGAATGGCAGAATGTTGAAACATTATATCCCACCCTAGTAAAAGATTTGAGTGTTCAATCTCCATTGTACATACCAGTTTAAGTTTCATTTTTCACTTGCATTTTTTGAGTGAGGAACATTAGTCAGTTGGTTGAAGCCCGAAGAGAAGGCCCTAAGCTGCTGACCATTGTTTTTCCCATTTTTTAGAATAAAACCAATGAAGGATGCTAGGCAGAAATTCTCAGAACCTCAGGAACTAGGATTCTTGGCACTTCACAGGGAAAGTACCATCCCCAGGTGGAGCCACTGTTATCACCCCATAAATTATGGGAATCAGCTGGTGACTGGGATATTATATGTATCTAGTGTTTTTGTTGACAAATGATTTTTCATTCTGCAAATAATTTGAGAAAAGAAAAAAGAGAAAAGAAAAGAAAAAAGAAAAAGAAAAGAAAAAAGGAAAAAGAAAAAAGAAAAGAAAAAAGAAAAAGAAAAGAAAAAAGAAAAAAGAAAAAGAAAAGAAAAAGAGGGCATAAAAGAATTGAAATAAAATCCCCATGCAATAATAGTAACTTGGCCATACCTTTCAAGCATGGCCAAGTTATTTTTAAATTTGATGTTGATAGGGTAGTGAATGATTTCGCTAAATAGTTTAATCTTAGCCAAAGTGTCTAGGTTAGATTAGTAAATAAATCTGACCAGACTGTCTAATCCTGGTCAGATAGCCCTAGGGTAGAGTAATTTCTTAACCCAACAGTTTAATCTGGGTTAACTGTCATAGGAAGATAGGTTAGCATTTAGGTTAGTTGCTTCATTATAACTTTCCAATAAAACCAGCTCGATCTAAAATGTTGCACCATGTCTCAAATGTCTAAAGGATAGTTTGGTCGAAGCCCCATGATGGTGTCTCCTTGAAAATTTGAGGGAAAAGAAAAAAACCCATAAAATGCATGTATCCTAAGTTTCCCCCCAGCACATGTGCTTTTCCGCTAGCCATTTATGCCCCCTGCACATTTTGACGGTCTAGATCATGACGCTCAGATCTATGGCACACAGAGCATTCCGGACCCCCCCGACCGTTCTTCTTTTAACCGGGGGGGTCCGGAATAGGTGATAAGATTTGCACAGATCTGGACGGTCTAGGAATGAGTGCGTAAATCTACGGTTCAGATTTGATTACGGACCCCCTCGTCCATTCTACCTTTAACAAAGGGGGGGTGTTTGGAATGGATGATAAACAACGCGCTAAGATCTGCGGCCAGGAAGAGGGCGTGTAGATCAACGACCCTAATTGGATTTCGGACCCCCCCTGGTGATCTGCTTTTAACCGAGGGGGTGGGTCTGGAATAGTTTTTCCCCTTTGGCGGGCCCCTTGTCATGCATGGCGTCATCCTATTGGTCTTGAAGTCCCATCACCATCTGCTATCTGATAGCCCCCATCACTCATGGACGTCATTTCCCACTTGTTCCACTTTCTCCCGAGTTATGTCAAATCCCATAACTGTTGTCAGTCCCTGTTGTCAGTCCACTCATGATCAGCCCCTTATTGCGACTTTCACCTCCAATCCCTAGCAGCCATGTCACACGTCCGTATTCTTTGGCCACCATCACCTGCCATCTCACCCCCAAGTGGCCTGTTGTCCATTTATTACTGGATAACATACCCGTTATCCGGCTGACCTGTCTCCCGCGAACGACCGACCCCAGTTTTAAATAAAATTACCGTTCTCCCCCATTTTCGTTGTTCACTCGTTGTACCAGAAAAACTCATAGCCATCTCCTCCGTTACATCCCGTCGCCTTCATCCACAGTCAGTTGACCCCACTAACTTCGTGTTTATTGCAGGTACTATTGCAGAGATGGCGCCAAATCCATGTCTAGCAGAAGGAGAGGAGAATCCTTTTCTCCCGCCTCCAGTCGACCTGGACAAGATCTCGTTGGTCAAAAAAGACAGATTGATCGTCGATACCAAGTGTGGTATCAATTTTTCAGACCTCCAGTCATGGCTCAGGGAGGGTTTCCTGGACCAGAGCGATGAAATTGGACTCTGGGAGTCCAATTTACCCCTGTACCTTTTTCCCCAAATCCATCATTTTCCCTAGTTTGCACTCAAATGCTAAGCTCACTGCATCCCCAAACAGAGAGTCATCGTATCCTCATCTGGATACACCCTGTTCCTCATCACTCCCGAAAACATAGACCAGATGATGAAAATTCCCCGTGTTGAATCTGCATCTCCTTTCAACCTAGAGATCCTCACAGAGTTATATCAGAAGATGACTTTTCCCCAGAGAGATCAAATATTCGAGCTTTTCCTTCCCACCTCCGCTCAATTCCCTTCCACAAACCCTCCTTACTCATCGTCCATGTTATCCACCAAAGGAAACCAAGTCATTTCCTCCCCTTGTGCCCTGCTAGGGTACTATTCCGACCAGTGGGTAGATGAGCCCATACTGGATTTTCTATCCATTTTCTCCAATGATGAAAAACCCACCACACAGATTGATTACAGCACCTTCTTGGCCGACAATATTCACGAACAGTTCGTGAATTTTGGCACGGAGGGCATGTTCAGATATTTGTCTATACTGGCATACATGTTCCTTTACTTTCAAGCAGACAAATTTAGTTTCTCCATGCAAAAGATGGACGTAGATGGAAGGCCTCAACCAGTCACAGCATGGACCTCTTTACTAAAGCATAACTCCACAGAGTATAGCTTCAAGGCATTCATCGATCTATTTTACCACCCTGTGGTAAGCATGTTGAGCGACAGGCCCGAGCCTTGAATAAACGATGAAGTCTAGAGAATTCTGCATCTCTCGGACAACACGAAGACCGACGATTCGTACCTGTATCAAAACCACTCCGAGATCAGAGTATTCGGGTGCGAGCTGGCACCCTACAAGCTGCCCAAATATGTGCCGGTAATAATATTTGCACTAGAATATATAAGACAGATCATGAATTCTAATGATATTCATTTCGTATCATTAAAGAAGAAGCAGCAGCTTCGAATCAAGGGACAAATCAGTTCCTTCATCTGCAATAGTCGTGGCACAGGAGAAGAAGCAGACCGGATGCTGAGAGAGATGAAGTTTTTCTTAAGCTTCCCTTAGCATTATGACCCATGCGGGATCATCTCAGAAATGCGGGTGAAAAACAAAAATATCACGTATGTTCATGAGTTCAAGCCCGAGATTGAAAAATTCACCAACCAGACTGTGTGGGTGCCTGACACCTTGGTCGAAGTGGAATAGCAGGTTCCCTCGATGACTGTGCCACCAACTACCATGCCACAGGTCCTTAAGGAAGAAAGGCCTCGACAAGAGTCATCTCCGCCTGTCACAGAGGTATCGTTTGAAGAGTTCCAGCTGCACACTAAGAGTCCCAAGATAACCACAGTTCCCAGTCCAACTAGAGAAGTAAAAGTCTCGCCTACCACAGTAATCAAGCCGATCATTCCACCCTTTGGTTCGAGCCTTTATAAAGAAATCACCACAACAGTACCGAAGAAATCCACTGACTCCTCATTGGACACTCAACCAGGCAAGACTGGGCCCAAGTTGAGTATTTTCGAGAAGTACGAGCTGATTAAGAAAAAGAATCAGACTCTTACCAGTAGCACCTATGCTCCATTTCGAAAGAAGATGTCAAATGCGCAGCACAGGCTGTTGTCTGCATTTGATACAGAAAAGGGAAGGATGCACATGGCGTTCCTCCAGGCGCAGGTGCCAGACCCCAAGGTAATCATAGACTACAAGAGGGCCACCTTCGAGTTCCAGATGAAGGACGTGCACCCAGTAGATTAGATGGATCTACACAAATAGACAGGAGAGATGGTTTTCCATACATTGGCACATGCTTCTGCCTCTGCAGCCAATTTGCAGGTGTCGCTCAACAATGCTCAAACGCAGCTCAAGCTGGAGAATATATCTTCCTTCGCGAAGGACAACATAATCAAAACATTGGAGGAGATGGTCCTTAAGATCGGCTATGATCCTTCGAATGTCAAAGATGCAGAGGAGATGATAAAGAAAAATAATGCAGACATTGCCTCCTTGAGGAAACAGCTGAAACTCCCGCCCACAGAGGACTCACATGCGAAGGAGATAGCAAAGAAGGAAGGCAAGAAGGACGAAATGCTCAAGCTGCTCATAGAGCAGAATGCACAGCTCAAAGAAATGGAAGCAGAGACGGAGAGATTATTATAAGAAAAGGAACATATGAATCCAATGGAAGTCATTCCATTGAGTGCCATTCTGATTTCAGGAGCAAGCATAGCAACAGTAATAGAAATTCCATCCGCAACACCAGTGACACCACAAGAAGGGACATCCGACCTCACCAAATCCATGGAGAAGATGAACCTACAAGAGACAGAAATCAACAGGCTTAAAAAGGAAGTTGAGAACCTCCAGGAACTTAAAACTTCTTTCCAAGCCAGTCTATCTAAAGAAAAGCAGGTAACTGAGAAGCTCAGGAAGGAACTACAGCAGCTCCAAAAGAAAACCATGGATGGAAAGACTTTGGCTGAGGTCAAATAAAATGTATGGACAGACATCACAAAGTCCATAAATGAGATATGGCCCATGATCCAAATTATGTTTGAACATAATGAGTTTCTCCAGAGGAGAAAACAGGCCATTGAGAAGATCAGAGTAGAATTGGGAGATAGACCAACTCAGGCAAATGATATCATCAAATTCCTCAATTCTAAGACCAGAGAAGAGCTAGAAGAGTTGAAGATAGAGGATAGAATAGAGACCATCCTTGAGGTCAAAAGATTTTTGACCAAGAGAGGATTAATGCTTCAACTAGAAGAGAAGGTTCAAACCATGGACCTAGGGGTACAAAAATTCTTTTCTCCCAGAAGGAGAGGAGAATCCTTTTCTCTCGCCTCCAGTTGACCTGGACAAGATCTCGTTGGTCGACAAAGACAGATTGATCATTGATACCAAGTGTGATTTCAATTTTTCAGACCTCCAGTCATGGCTCGGGGAGGGTTTCCTGGACTATAGCGATGAAATTAGACTCTCGGAGTCCAATTCACCTCTGTACCTTTTTCCCCAAATCCATCATTTTACCTAGTTTGCACTCAAATGCCAAGCTCACTGCATCCCCAAATAGAGAGCCATCGTATCCTCATCCGGAGACACCCTGTTCCTCATCACTCCCGAAAACATAGACCAGATGATGAAAATTCCCCGTGCCAAATCTGCGTCTCCTTTCAACCTAGAGATCCTCACAGAGTTATATCAGAAGATGACTTTTCCCCAGAGAGCTCAAATATTCGAGCTTTTCCTTCCCACCTCCGCTCAATTCCCTTCCACAAACCCTCCTTACCCGTCGTCCATGTTATCCACCAAAGGAAACCAAGTCATTTCCTCCCTTTGTGCCCTGCTAGGGTACTATTCCGACCAGTGGGTAGATGAGCCCATTCTGGATTTTCTATCCATTTTCTCCAATGATGAAAAACCCACCACACAGTTTGATTACAACACCTTCTTGGCCGACAATATTCATGAACAGTTCGTGAATTTTGGCACGGAGGGCATGTTCAGATATTTGTCTATACTGGCGTACATGTTCCTTTACTTTCAAGCAGACAAATTTAGTTTCTCCATGCAAAAGATGGACGTAGATGGAAGGCCTCAACCAGTCACAGCATGGACCTCTTTACTAAAGCATAACTCCATAGAGTATAGCTTCAAGGCATTCATCGATCTGTTTTACCACCCTGTGGTAAGCATGTTGAGCGACAGGCCCGAGCCTTGAATAAACGACAAAGTCTAGAGAATTCTGCATCTCTCGGACAACACAAAGACCAACAATTGGTACCTGTATCAAAACCACTCCGAGATTAGAGTATTCGGGTGCGAGATGGCACCCTACAAGCTACCCAAATATGTGTCGGTAATAATCTTTGCACTAGAATATATATAAGACAGATCATGAATTCTAATGATATTCATTTCGTATCATTAAAGAAGAAGCAACAGCTTCAAATCAAGGGACAGATCGGTTCCTTCATCTGCAACAGTCGTGGCATAGGAGAAGAAGAAGACCGGATGCTGAGAGAGATGAAGTTTTTCTTAAGCTTCCCCTAGCATTATGACCCATGCGGGATCATCTCAGAAATGCGGGTGAAAAACAAAAATATCACGTATGTTCATGAGTTCAAGCCCGAGATTGAAAAATTCGCCAACCAGACTGTGTGGGTGCCTGACACCTTGGTCGAAGTGGAATAGCAGGTTCCCTCGATGACTGTGCCACCAACTACCATGCCATAGGTCCCTAAGGAAAAAAGGCCTCGACAAGAGTCATCTCCGCCTGTCACAGAGGTATCATTTGAAGAGTTCCAGCTGCACACTAAGAGTCCCAAGATAACCACAGTTCCCGGTCCAACCAGAGAAGTAGAAGTCCCGCCTACCACAGTAATCAAGCCGGTCATTCCACCCTTTGGTTCGAGCCTTTATAAAGAAATCACCATAACAGTACCGAAGAAATACACTGACTCCCCACTGGACACTCAACCAGGCAAGACTGGGCCCAAGTTGAGTATTTTCGAGAAGTATGAGCTGATTAAGAAAAAGAATCAGACTCTTACCAGTAGCACCTATGCTCAGTTTCAAAAGCAGACGTCAAATGCGCAGCACAAGCTGTTGTCTGCATTTGATACAGAAAAGGGAAGGATGCACATGGCTTTCCTCCAGGCGCAGGTGCCAGACCCCAAGGTAATCACAGACTACAAGAGGGCCACCTTCGAGTTCCAGACGAAGGACGTGCACCCAGCAGATCAGATGGATCTGCACAAATAGACAGGAGAGATGGTTTTCCATACATTGGCACATGATTCTGCCTCTGCAGCCAAATTGCAGGTGTCGCTCAACAATGCTCAAACGCATCTCAAGCTGGAGAATATATCTTCCTTCGCGAAGGACAACATAATCAAAACATTGGAGGAGATGGTCCTTAAGATCGGCTATGATCTTTCAAATGTCAAAGCTGTAGAGGAGATGATAAAGAAAAAGAATGCAGACATCGCCTCCTTGAGGAAACAGCTGAAACTCCCGCCCATAGAGGACTCATAGGCGAAGGAGATAGCAAATAAGGAAGGCAAGAAGGACAAAATGCTCAAGATGCTCATAGAGAAGAATGCACAGCTCAAAGAAATGGAAGCAGAGATGGAGAGATTATTATAAGAAAAGGAACAGATGAAGCCAATGGAAGTCATTCCATTGAGTGCCATTCTGATTTCAGGAGCAAGCACAGCAGCAGCAATAGCAATTCCATCCGCAACATCAGTGACACCACAAGAAGGGACATCCGACCTCGCCAAATCCATGCAGAAGATGAACCTGCAAGAGATAGAAATCAACAGGCTTAAGAAGGAAGTTGAGAACGTCCAGGAACTTAAAACTTCTTTCCAAACCAGTCTATCCAAAGAAAAGCAGGTAACTGAGAAGCTCAGGAAGGAACTACAATAGCTCCAAAAGCAAACCATGGATGGAAAGACTTTGGCTGAGGTCAAAGAAAATGTATGGACAGACATCACAAATTCCATAAATGAGATATGGCCCATGATCCAAATTATGTTTGAACAGAATGAGTTGCTCCAGAGGAGAAAACAGGCCATTGAGAAGATCAGAGTAGAATTGGGAGATAGACCAACTCAAGCAAATGATATCATCAAATTCCTCAATTCTAAGACCAGAGAAGGGCTAGAAGAGTTGAAGATAGAGGACAGAATAGAGACCATCCTTGAGGTCAAAAGAGTTTTGACCAAGAGAGGATTAATGCTTCAAATGGAAGAGAAGGTTCAAACCATGGACCTAGGGGTACAAAAATTCTTCAGCAAGATCAAAGCTCTCCAAAAGAAAGGTCTCCCCAGTCTGAAGGTTATTAATGATAAACTGATGACACTTCCGGATTACAAGAAGAGATTGGCTGAAGTGTCCAAAGACAGTTCAAAGTTTGCAGGCATACAAGGGAGCATCATCGGCAAATCATTCATGGATGCCCTCCAATTGGACATTAGTATCCAACATAAGATTCGATACATATTCCTCACTAAGCCCACATTCGCTAAGTATACAGGCATGGATGAAGTGTATCAGAGACTACTCAAAGTCACTATGCCTAGTCATCTCAGATGGGAGGAACTCTGCGATCTGCTCGATTAGCAGATGAGTTGTCCAAGTCCAGTCACCTGTCCAAACTGATGAGGTTGTGCAAAGGCTTCATCAATGGCCTACCCATAATTTCTGCGTGCAATTGCACCAAGTCATCAATCAGCTTGATTAGTTAAATTAGCTAGGCTAAAAATAGAATCAACACGTCCTGATCAGTTATGACAGGAACGTTTGTAATGTGAATTGTAAATACTTCACCTTTCAAAGTACTGAGGGTTGTTGATATTTACACCCTGACGCTAGCAGAATGTAACATTTTTTGAAGAGACCTGCCATTAATAAAAAGGAGGCACTTTTACAGGATTCTTGCATGTATTCACTAGTGATGTTTATTCTCTAAGTTGAATGTTATTCTTGCTCTGTGATCATATTGTTTTCTGAAACTAATCTTTAAGAGTAACATATGTTGTAGGATTTATCTTGGATACCCTGTTTCTGACATTAAATATTTTAATGTTTATCTTCTGATGTTTTCAATTAAGAAATTCTTAACTGCTTCTTAGTTGAATTTATCTTTCTCATTTTTTCTTCTGTCCATCATTTAATCTATTAAAGATCCAGTGAGTATATTTGCTCGCCCTGTGGAAGTATTCCTTTACATTTATGGTTTGTATCTCATCTTGATTATAGCACAGACCCCATAGCCCAATGGAGGTGTAGACTGTCTCAACCAATTCAAAAACACTTTGACAACAAAACCTACAGATTTCTTTACCTAGCCTCATATCTAGAATTGAAAACATAGCTAAATCATATAGAGAGATCCCTCTCTGAAGCTGGAAGGGCTAGATCCCAGCTTTAAAAGTGGTTGGATAAAGTTACCTTTGTAGATTTCTTCTGTTTCGACCTCTAGGAAATTTACCAAGTGCTAACACCTAGCAGACCTTTTTCTGAAGTTTCCTGTTTCCTGAATTTTGGAAGTGTTCCTGTTGAGTTTTCCCCTTTTGGTCTGGGATTGGAGGGAGAAATATTTTTCACTCCCCTCTCCCCTGAATCTGTACCTTGGCATAGACCCTGGACCACAGAAGATTTCCCCACCCCTAGATTTACCACTCCTCCTCTTATTACTGTTGCTGCTATGACATAGAGAGAAGCATCTGATGACTCAAGCCCCTTAGCCTTCTCTCTGAATCCCCCATTGTTCCCCCTTCCACCTGAAAGATCATTTCTAGTATCCCTTGTTCGAGATTCTTATCCTTCGATTTCTCCTCCACCTAATATTCCTATGGTAGGAGAAAATCCCCCCATGACCAGAATGGAGGCTATAATAGCTACTAGGTATGCTCCCCTTTTGTTACCTCAGCCTCTCAATGCCCTTCCAGCAGATGGATACCTTAAACAACTACCCAAGTTTACAGGAAAAGGGGACATAGTTGAAGAAGAACACCTTGAAGCCTTTTACAGTTTTATAGATGATCATGTTATCATGCATGCAAATGTATGGATGAGGATGTTCATCCATAGCCTTGAAGGTAAAGCTAGAAAGTGGTTTAGGGCCCTGCCTCCTGGATCTATCGATGGGATTGAGGATTTGGATAATGCCTTTTTGAGACAGTGGGGAGACAAAAAAGACTTCATGTATTACATGACAAATTTTGGGTCTTTGAAGAGGAAGGAAGGAGAGTCTGTCTCTGACTTCTCCAAGAGATTCAATAAAATGTACAATAAGATCCCTGTTGAGATAAAGCCCTTAGAATCCTCTGCTAAGATCACTTATGCTAGCACTTTTGATCCCGATTTCTTCCTTCTGTTGAGGGAAAGGAGAGAAACTACTCTGGCTCACATGCAGGATGCAGTCATGGAAGTAGAATCTAACATATTGGCTATTGACCAACTCAGAAATAAGGCTGATAGAGACATATCCAAGAAGAGACCTGAAGCCTCCCCATCCAATTCCTCTCCCCTTCCCCTTCAAATGGACGAGGTAACTAAAGTGCTAAAATAGCTTTCGTCTAGAATGGAAAGGTGGGTGTTAGAAGGGAAGCCCATGTACAAAAATACCCAAAATACTGATAACAGAGGATTCAGGAGGCCTAGCAACAATCTGCCATGGGATTTTCCAAGGGAATAAAGGAACAAAGATAAAGATGATCAGAGGATTCAAACTCCTCTCCAAAATAGCCTAGTTTCTCATGAGGAAGGAGAGGAGATAGATGAGCTCGACCCTGAAATTCACTGTATTGAAGACACTTCCCCTTTTCCCCATTTGACTCAATCTGCATATCAAGAATCCCTTATGAACATTCAAATCAATGAGTTGGGTAAAGGGGAAAATGACAACAACACTCCTAACAGATATCATCTTAGGTCAAAGAAGAAAGAAGGGGATTTTTATAGCCATGATCAGCCCCTCATAGCAGAAAGGCCTGCTAAACCTGCAACAATCACTACTAAAGAAAAGAAAACTCATAATACTTCACTAGCAACCAAAGAACCTGTCTATGAGGTAAGGGAATATCCTAAGCCTCTTTCCTCCTTTAGTTTTGAGCACAAAATTGAAAAGATTATAATTCTTGTACCCCTCTCAATACTAGTTAAAAATGAAGATTTCAAAAGGTCCCTCTCCAAAATGCTACAATCTGAGTCCCCCCAACCTTCCACAGACTCAGTAAATATTTAATATGAAAAGACAGTAGTCATCCTAGGTCCCATGGTAGAAGACAGAGATGATTCATCCCCTCCCTTCTACACATCCCTGAACATACATGATAAGGTGCTGCATAATTGCCTCATGGATTCAGAAGTTTCCCACAACCTTATGCCCAAAATAGTCATGGAAGAATTGGGACTGGAAGTGACAAAGGCTTATCATGATTTGTACTCTTTTGATTCAAGGAGGGTGCAATGCCTTGGAGTCATCAAAGACTTGGTGGTCTCTTTATTTCAACGTTCAATGAAGAGTGTGATTATGGACATTGTAGTAGCTGATGTTCCCCCCAAGTTTGACATATTGTTGTCAAGAACATGGATTAAAAAACTTGGAGGGACATTACAGATGGACCTCACATATGCCACCATTCCAATCTTTGGAGAGGAACACAGGAGGTTTTACAGAGAATCTCAGCTGGCCTACATTGTTAGTGATGAAGCAAACCCCACCAATCATCCTATCTTTGCGCTTGACATTGATTTGGGGTCTAGTTTATTGCATCTCACTAATACTCTTGAAGCCCCTTTTCAAATCAAAAAGCAACCCATATTTAATCACAAGATACCTCCTCCAACCACCTGTGTTTGGAAGATGTTCTTTGACGGAGCTTCTTCTAGTGAAGGCGCTGGCGCTGGAGTGGTTTTTGTGTCACCTTGTCAGGAAACCATATCCCTGTCATACAATATAGAATTTGAAGCTACCAATAATGTGGCAGAATATGAAGCTCTTGTTATGGGTTTAAGGGGTGTAAAAGAAATGGGAATTGAGGAGGTTGCAGTGTTCAAAGATGCTGAGTTGATAATCCAGCAAGTCAAAAATTCTTATCGAGCTAAGCATCCTCGGCTCAGGAGTTACAACAATGAGGTGTGGGACCTGATTGATAATTTCTTCTCAGTGTTCAACATTTCTTTTATTCCAAGAGAAAAAAATACTTTAGCCGATTCCTTAGCTGTCTCAACTAGTCTGTTCAGGATCCCTCTGCCGCCTAAGATCAAATATGATGTTGAGATAAGAGATAGGCCATTTTTCCCAGACAATATTAAGCATTGGAAGGTATTCGAAGACGATCTTGAAATCAAAAAAATTATTCAGTTTGTCGATGAATTTTCTTCATTGTACATTGATCAGGATCCTGATCTTGAAAGTCACCCTCACCCTGAGATATTTTTAAATAAAATTGCTAATCACCATATTATTCATTTGCCTAGAAATCACATTCCAAAGGGACTAGTCCCTTTATAAAGACGGTTTGATGGAAATGATGTGGCAGTAAAGGGTAGGGTTTCAAATGGAGATGTTGATACAGCAGAGTGCAACATTGGCACACGAGAGGAGCCTAATCTTGTCAAGTTGTCAAGCAATTTGACCAAAGAGAAGAGGGCCAAATATACCGAGTTGTTAAGAGAATTTGTTGATGTGTTTGCATGGACCTATGAAGACCTCAAGACATATGACAAAGCTATCATTGAACACAAGATCCCACTAAAGGGAGAGGCTAAGCCATTTAGGCAGAAGCTAAGACAGATAAATCCCATGTTGTTTCCTGTCATGGAGAGAGAAGTGAAGAAGTTGTTAGATGCCCAAATCATTGTACCCTTGAGATATTCTGAGTGGGTGGCCAACCTAGTCCCAGTGAGGAAGAAAAGTGGAGAAATTAGGCTCTGTGTTGATTTCAGGAACCTGAATAGGAGCTCAAAGAAAGACAACTATCCCTTGCCCAACATGGAACACATATTGMAGAGGGTAACTGGTGCATCTAGGATATCCATGATTGATGGTTTTTCTGGATATAATCAGATATTAGTCATGCTCGAGGACAGAGAAAAAACAACCTTCACCACTCCTTGTGGCACATTCATGTATGCCAAAATGCCCTTTGGATTAATGAATGTAGGAGCAACATTCTAGTGAGACATGGACATAGCCTTCATCAGGGAGAAAGATTAGTTTGTGGTGATCTATCTGGATGACATCAAAGTCTTCTCCATGTCTGATAAAGAGCACCGTTGTCACTTGAGGAAAGTTTTCTTGAAATGCTGGAGGTTTGGCCTATCCTTAAATCCCAAGAAGTCTTTGTTTTCTATGAAGGAGGGGAAGTTGTTAGGCCATATAGTATCAATAGAGGGAGTGAGAATTGATCCCAGCAGGGTAGAGGCAATTCATACCCTGTCACTTCCCAGGTCTAGAAAGGAAGTTCAGGCTTTTTTAGGGAAGATTAACTTTCTGAGGAGGTTCGTCTCAAATTTTTCTGAGGTGGTGAAACACATCACATCCATGCTCAGAAAGGGAAATGAAGTAAAATGGACTGCTAAACCCAGGGAATATTTTGACCAAATAAAAAATGCATTGACTAAGGCACCTATGCTGATTAGTCCTGATTATTCCAAGGATTTCCTAATTTTTTCTTTTTCTTCTTTTGATATAGTAGTAGCATTCTTATTGCAGGAAAATGAGGAAGGGTGAGAGAAACCCATTTCCTTCTTCAGTAAGGCATTAAGGGATGCATAAATTAGGTATGATATCATGAGGAAGCAGGCCTATGACTTGGTGAAATTTCTCAAAGCTTTTAGAGTCTATGCATTTCACTCAAGAGTGACTGCATATGTTCCTTCAACCTCTTTGAAAGACATCTTTATACAGCCTGACATAGATGGGAGAAGAGGTAAATGGATTACCAATATCCTTGAGTTTGACCTGGAGATAAAGCCCACCAAGTTGGTTAAAGGGCAAGGTTTAACCAAGTTGCTGGCTAAATCCAATTGCAAGGCCTTGGGGGTTAGCTTCATCAACGCTTGCTCAGGAAATCAACAAGCTGAGTCATCCAACAAAAGCACTCAGGGTGGCTTATCACTAGCAGAATGCACCTGGTACAGAGACATTTTGTACTTTCTGCAAGAGTTGAAGCCTCTTGATGGAATGGGAAAAATAAAGGCAAGATATTTAAAGCTCAAGGTGGTCAGATATTTCCTTATTGTCCAAGTCTTTCACTGGAGAGATCCTCTAAGGGTGTTTTGGAGGTGTTTGAACCCACAGGAAGCCCAAAAAGTTATGTTTGATTTCCATAGTGGCCTTTGTGGAGGGCATCATTTCTGGAAAACCACAACCCACAAAATTCTCAGGGCTGGGTACTACTGGCCCACCTTATTCACTAATTTCTGCAGAGAAGTCATAGCTTGCATAAAATTCCAAAGGTTCTCAGGAAAGCAACAACTCAAATCTCTGCCACTAAAGCCTGTAGAAGCTTTAGCACCCTTTCAACAATGGGGGTTGGACTTCATTGGAGAAATTCATCCTCCTTCAAGCGGCCAACATAGGTGGATCCTAACTACAATAGACTATTTCACCAAGTGGATAGAATCTTCCCCCACCAGGAGTGCTTCACACAAGGTAATTATCAGCTTCCTGGAGGATATCATAGCCAGATTTGGCTGTCCCAGCAGAATTGTCATTGATAATTCTACTTCTTTCAAGTCTGAGCCTCTGGTTAAGTTCTATGAGCAATTCAAGATTTCACTAATTCACTCCACTCCCTATTATCCTCAAGGAAATGGACTGGCAGAATCTTCCAATAAAAGTCTAATCAAACTCATTAAAAAATTATTGGAAGACAATAAGAGGGCCTGGGATTCAAAGCTCAAATTCGTTCTATGGGCTGATAGAGTGACAACAAAGAAGTCCC
The DNA here is from genome assembly GCA_000966675.3 of Picea glauca. Lineage (NCBI taxonomy): Eukaryota > Viridiplantae > Streptophyta > Pinopsida > Pinales > Pinaceae > Picea > Picea glauca. Next base: position 350,598 of record JZKD02S2170413.1, on the reverse strand, counting down.
TGGGTACCTCACCTTTTCAACTTGTTTATGGGATAGAGGTTTTGTTTCCCACTCAGCTCACTTTACCTGTAGAAAAATTCTTTCAAGATCATGAAGGAGAGATAGACCATATGGTCAGAAGGATTAATCAAGTGGTGGAAATGCAACAGGTCAGGGAGCAGGTAATGGACATAGCTCATAGTCATCAACAGAGGATCAAGAAGGCCTTTGACAAGAAATTCAGGAAGGAGGAATTCGAGCTGGGAGATTTGGTGCTTAAGTGGGATGCACCCAGGTAGGATAGGGGCAAACAAAACAAGTTTGATTCCCTCTAGATCGGGCCCTTCAAAATATCTGAAGTATTCTTAAATAACACATACAGGTTGCAGGATTTGGAGGGTGAAAAAGTTTTTAACGACCTAGTAAATGGGCATTTCCTAAAAAAATGTTTTGTTTGAGCCTTAGACGGCTCCTCTGTTTTTGTAAATATTATTTTTCTGTTTATTTTCGTCTTAATAAATGACTCCATAGCCCAACAGAAGGCAAATGGAACTGCAGAAGGAGTTTTTAGAGAATCGTAGGGATGACTCTATCCCCCATGGAGCCTAATGTTAGCACCAATTATTCCAAGGGGGTGTTTCTCTCTGATTTCGGGACCTTGGTGTAAACGCATAGAAATGGGGTTGAAAAACTCATCCAATGTGTTTTATTCAAAGGTTGAAGTCATGAGCGCCAAGCGCAGCACACAGAAGGAGTCCATTTCGGGCTTAAAATCAAGCGAGGGGGAATTTTGTTTTCAACGATGAGGATCCATAGATGGAACAGATTGATGGTCATCGGGTAAGCTTGAGTCATGGATTTGCACGAGGCTTAGTGCATGGGCTTATCTCTTGTGGCCAAAGTCATGAAATGATTGTTCGCGATTTTTGCTACATGGCACCTGATCAGGCTCGGTCGACATTTTGGCTAGCAGAACTTCAAAAGATAGGGGGTCTCTCTTCCATTGCATCAGGAAACCTAGAAACACAAAATGAGAAAATTCATTTAGGCATTCCGGTTATCGAGACTATGAAAAAAAGGGGTCACTCCTCCACTGCATCAGGAATCACCGAAACCCAAAATGCGAAATGTAAAATCCCCCAGGAATCGTTTCGACATTTCGGCTACCGGGACTTTGAAAGACAACGGTTATCTCCTCCACTGCATTGAGAATCATCAAAACCTGAAACACGAAATGTAAAAGCCCCCCAGGAGTCGTTTCAGCATTCCAGCTACCAGGACTTTGAAAGACAAGGGGTTTCTCCTCAATTGCATTGGAAATTGCCAAAACCCAAAAAACGAAATGTAAAATCCCTCCAGGAGCCGTTTTGACATTCCGGCTATTGGGACTTTGAAAGACAAGGGGTCGCTCCTCCACTGCATCAGGAATCTTCGAAACCCAAAACACGAAATGTAAAAGCCCCCCAGGAGCTGTTTCGGCATCCTAGCTATCGGGACTTTGAAATACAAGGGGTCTCTCCTCCATTGCATCGAGAATCGTCGAAACCTGAAACACGAAATGTAAAAGCCTCCTTGAATACAGTTGCATGGCCCTGTGGTTACGTTGAGAGTGAAACTTAAAGAAATGATGCCTGGCCTCCAATCTTTGGAAAACTAACACATGGTCACTCTCTATGTATTCAGTCTCGGCCACCCTCCATGGAAGAAGAAGTTAATGAATATTGAGCAGGTGGTTGAGACCTCATCTCAATCCATAAATGGAAGGCATGGGAAGGGTCAGAAGTAGTCAATTCATGGTACTCCGATGGATAGTTTTCCTGCAGAAGTCATGTTGTCCAAAGCAGTGTCAGACAAGAAGCTGCGTGTACAGTCTGAAGGAAGATCATGTGCATGTAAAGACTTAAATGAGGTAGCTCAACTACCCTCCTAGGGCCAAGGAGGTGAATTTCTATGAGTATATATACTCAGTTTTTGTATTTTTGTAAAGGATGGATGGTAGAGCAGATCTCTCGACTGTAATGTTTTAATGAATCATTGGTTTTCCTAGCTATGTATCTGTATATGAAATTTCCTTGTTTAATGTAAGGAAACTCTCTTTTTCATCTTGTTTCGATCTCATACTGAAAGGGTTCATGATTGATTGGTTCACATGAATCATCGTGACTGTGTTATGATAAAGGATTTATTATAACTCTGTTATGTTCTTTTAGTGTTTCTGCCTTTTAATATAAGAATTTCTTGTGTTCAAGGTTTTCTTCTACAGGCTTGGTTCCATGACACACCAACAACCTTACAACCAACCACCACCTATTTATGGTGCACCTCAATATCCGCAACCCTATGGAGGGACATCTTATTACCCTCCTCCCACTTACAAACAACCATATCTTGTTGCTCCCCCTCCACACATGGGTGGTCCTTCCCCTGTACCCATGATGTTTTAGACCTCTGAACCAAGTTCAGGTTCACCTTCTACCTCCACATACAACCTAGGCACTAGTGAAATCGATTCACCTTCCTATGTTCTCTATGAATCGTTGCCACAAAAAAATACATATTTTCCATTTCCTAGCCCATATAGATGATTTCACCTCCACTAGGACACCCACATGTCGGCGTTAACTTTGTTCATCCCTCTCCCATTCAACAGATTTAGGATTTTGCACATTTGAATGAAGAAAATCTAACCCATCAGCTGAATAATGCCAAGAAGAAAGGGAAAAACCAAAACAATAATAACCTAGGACCAGGAGGAAATAACCCCCAACAATACCATCCTGCTGGGGGAAACCAGAATCAAGACAACCAGAACCCCCAAGGGGACAATAAAAATAAACTCCAAGGGAGGAAAAACAAAAAAATCCTCAGAAGAAACTTCCCTTGCACTCTTTGCGGTGAGTATGGACATTATACTCACCATTATCCTCAAATTGTCAACTTCAAATGGATGAAAGAATCCATGAACATGCCACGTCCCCCAATGTCTCCTTCCCCTCAACCAGCCCCACCTCAGTACTTGCAAAAACCACCCCCGACTATGTTACAAAACCCTATTCCACACCATGGTGTGATTAATACCCAACAGGAGATACAACCTGCCCCACCCCAAATGGGGCAGTATCAAAACCCATGACCCATGCACCCCAAAAATATGACCGATTGAAATATCCTCCTCACCATTGAAGAAGATATTCCTCTACAAACACAGAGTCATCAATATGGAATGCCTCTTGACTCTACCCCAACCACCTCCAAAGTAGCTCCAGCGACAACCGGACAACCCTTGATGATTATGCACCCTAACACTGAACCAAACATCTATATTCCTTGTATTCCATTGCCACGAAATGTCAATAACCCTCATGCTAGGGAAGCACACAATTATAGCCTAGTCGATGACCTAGCACAGTCTCATGGAGCCATGTTTATCTTGAAGGTCCTCCAAACTTGTCCAACTAAACATAAATCCTGTCTTTCTACCTTGGGAGAAATCGACCTAGCTGATACTAGACTCATCACCTTCGATCTAAATAGCGGAGAACCACACCTCCCCACCCTGGTAGATTTTCATATACCAGTTAATACATAGAAAATCATAGTACATCGATGTATCATTGATGAAGGTGAATCCACATGCATCATTTCCAAAGTAGTTTGGCAGAAACTTGGCTCCCCTGAGCTAGTAACATATTCCATCACCCTAAAGGGATCTTCCAAAATGTCCTCGTTGAACTCAGAGGAAAAACGATCCTCATCGACATTGAAGTTATCGACACCACACTTGATTAAAATATCTTGTTCATATGTTACTACATGTATGCTATGAAGGCAGTGGCCTCTTCTATGTTTCGAACGACGATGTTCCCCCACAACGAGAAATCATCTGCATCGACCAAATTACACATTATGACCCTAACCATTCTACCAACGTCGATAACATTCTCCCCCTTATTTTCACTAGCTTAGATTCTTATTCGATCATTGACATGGGTCCCATAATTTTCATAGACCCATCCTTGATGGGGGCATATCATGGAGTACCACCTGTCCTACACCCTTCAACACAAGTGTGTGTAGTATCTTCTAATAGAACAAATATCGAAGATTGTTTTCCATTGGTTATGGAAGAAAGAAAAGATTCAAGAAGAAAGGCGAAGTATGAACTGTGCAGAAGGCATATTGACTAAGATTGTGTTGAAGTGGTCAAAGAAGAAGAAAAGAAGGAGCAAAGTAAGAGAAAATGAGTCGTTGAATGAGAATATCGAGGAAGACAAATTAGCAAGGAAGATGGATCGTGGAGAACTCAACAAGTGGAAAAATCCACCAACGGATGATTTGGAGAACCTCACAGGAAAGAAGGAAAGATAGGCTAGTAAAGCCCTGGAAACATAGGTCAAGTTGACCTAGGGTTTTAAACACCTAGGGTTTTGGGATCTAGGGTTTTGACACTTAGACGTCTGTCATGTAAGGTATAAATAAAGGTCTAGAGGACCTGGGATCAGGTCATTCTGAGTTCGAAGAGGATTTGTATTGTTGATGTCGAATGAGTATTGTTGTTTTGTGAGGAGATTATTGTGTTGTGAGAATACTGTATATTGTAAGATATTCAGTTGGGTACAAAGATCAATCATGCAGCTGGGTGCACAGGGAGGGGAGAGAAGAAGAGCAGGATAGAGAGATCTACAAGCTAAGTGCACAGATAAAATTGTATGTTTTCAAGAAACACAGTTTCGTGGACGTAGTCCTAGGGAGAGGGTGAACCACGTATATCTTATTTCTATGTGTGATTGATGTTGTGTTCTTTTCCTTTTGTTATTCTATTTTTGCATTAGTGTGCTAGATCTGAGATATAACTGTGTGAAGCAGGTTGAATCTTGGTAAAGAATAACTAAATATATGTGAGTGGTTCTTTTGAATCCACTTGCATTTCCTCTGGTTGTAGACACCTGTGTCCTAAAACCCCCTATTGCTACTTCGGGTGAGACTGCATCTTCTCTGCAGATTTTGTAGAAAGTTCCAGTAGTTAGGGCTTGTTGGTGCACTATTAGAGTTCAACCTTGGGTCTACCCCTATGCCAACAAATGGTTTTGTTGTTGGTACCAGGATCTTCTTGAGGGAATGCCAAGGTGGTTTCCATCAAAGACAGAGATTCAGAAATGGATAGAAGAACAAGAGAAGGGCTTCGCTGAGGCTCAGAACAAGAACCCTAATCTTAGTACAGAGGATTGGTTGGGAAGGTATATCTTTACTGATATGCACGATATTTTCTTTGGAGGAATTCATGAGGAGCTATACGAGTGGTTAGCCAGATTAGAAGATACCCAGTTTGAGATCATATTTAGACTACCCGTGGTTTGGTCGTTGACGTTGATCAAGAAGGTCAAGAGAGTTGATAATGTCATGTCAAGAGAAGTAGATCACTGGTTTGATAGAACCATTGGGGGGTACATTACCAAGCAGAGAGATATTTATTTAAGGGGCCGAGAGGAAAATTTTTACACTTTTTGAAGTTGAAGATCAAGATGCTATTGCATGAGCATAAAATATCGAAGATATAGTAGTTGGTCAGATCGAAAAGCTAATGTTCAAGAATTTAGACAATGACAATGACACAGAGGTTGGACATATGCGCAGTGGGAGAACCTTCAAAGAGGTTCCTCTGGTGGACTTGTTTGAGACGAATCATGAACCATTAACACAAGATGAAGGGTTCTACATTGGAGAAGAAAAAGAGTTATTGAACGAGGAACATTTAGAGTCCTATAGGTCATATAAAGGGAAGACTAAAGAACCTCTTCGAGAAGAATAAAAAACATCAAGAACCGTGTCGACCATCAAAGTAAGTACTATTACTCCTCTTTTTGTTTTAGTAGTGTTAAGTAACTAGAGTAGCCAGAGTTATCAGAGCACTCAAAGTATTGTTACCAGCAGTTCATTACATACTCAGTCAAGCACCGTAGGAAGACCTATGGAATATGAAATGAGGCTACCTATATTTAGAGGATATGGATCTAAAGATCCTAATCAACACCGGTTCTTATGCGAAGTTGTATGGAGTATTAAGAAAATCAATGACGAAGTTGTTAATAGAGATCAATTTAGTACTACCTTAAGAGACCGCACACTGAGCTGGTACATGAAGTTTGTTAAAGGAGTTGTACAACCTAAACCGCTGAACAATATCAATATCGTGTTGAGTGCAGAATTCAAGAAATCTAGGTCAAAGTCACAGTGCATTATAGAATGGAAACAAATCAAGTAGAGAGTAGTTGAACCTATTTGGGAGTTTGATCAGAGATTTAGGACCTTGACAGGTTGTTTTCATTTTCAGATCCTAGACGATAAGAACAAAGAATGGTTCATTATTGTTCATTATTGTCCTCTTACCACACATCAGAGTTTCTCTAATGCAACATAAGGTTTCTTCACAGCCTGAGGCATTGGATATCGCCATGAAGCTAGAATCAGTCCCTATGGGAGAATCTAGCTTAGGTATGAGTCAAATTTTTATTCAGCTAACTAGATTATCTCTTTAGGTCGAAGATATGAAGAAAGACAAGGGAAAAGATAAAAGAGAATACATCTAGTGTATCATATTAAAATCAGAGGGACGTGATAAGGAGCATTGTCCCCTATTTCATGAGTACTTAGCCTCTGGAGCTCTGAGCCCTTTGAAGTAGGTTACTCTATCCTGGTGTGAGGTATGTAGAAATAGACATCTCCCTCGTGAATGTTATTACATGAAAACATATGTCCAGACAACTACAAACCTTTACTACACATTCTATAAATCTGTGGGGAATGATGAGAAGGATTTCGGGATTATGACCTCTTGCACGAAAGATCAAGAGATACATATAGGATTCAAGGCGAAGTACAACATGAAGGATATGATACGTAGTTTAATTATCCAGGAAGAGGAAAATTCAACCCTTGTGGTCGATTTAGAGGAAGAGGACGAGGAGGAGACATGGGTCGAGGTCAAGGTCAGATCATTTTTTATAACTGCATACATCCAGGACACTTGGCAAGAGACTGTTAAAACCCTTGTACCACTTGCAGCTACTGCAACTCATTTGAACATGTTATTGAAGATTGTCCAGCATTGTTAGTGAAGCTTCAAGAGAGATGAGGAGGAAACCAACAAGTATAATTAATCTCAGCAGAACCTCAAGGAGAGGATCCCGGAGTCATTGTTATCACTAGAGGAGGTGTTGTTATAGGTGAAGAGAGAGTGAACCCAGAAAATACTACAGAAGAATCAAGGGTCAAAAGAGCTGCAGAGAAGACATAAGTGTTTGCACTCTATTCGTCACCTTGTGAGAAAATTGAGAGTGCTTACATGCCCAGTTGGGCTCTGCTAGGCATGACAGCTGTAAAAGGAAAGGGTTAGGGAAAACAAAACAAAACAATAAACAAGAACTAAACTAAAACTAATTAAAACTATGAGCATATAACAAATGAAAAATGAATACAAATGGACCAATATCACCAATGTATGAGCTGATCTATTGATGAAATCCAAAGGCACAAAGAAGAAAGGGGACTTGGGTCCCTTCTTTCTCCAATGGAAGGCTCTCGAGGCCCTCACAACTTGCTCTCCTTACAATGAAAAAGATGAGAATGATGGTGAAAGAATTCCAAGCATATCCACTCAAGAGAGAGGTGGATAGCCCTATGAAATGGTGCCAAATGTGTTTTTGCCAAAGAATGAGTCTTTAGCAATCTTAGCAGCATAACAATACATAGAATTCCTTGAGAAAATGATGGTTATTCATGGCTTTTTATAGCCCAGCATTGAGTGATTATGTAACCTCTTTAGAGTGTGAAAAGAGGCTCCTTAGGGCTCAATTAGGTCTTTGACCAACCCACCATGTGGATTGAGCTCGGATTTGGTGTCAAATCGACTTGGGAGCTGATCCATTAGTGGTTGGGAGGCTGACCAATTTCAATAAATGCGCCGTTTAGCAGGTGCGTGGGTTGTTCGCCCAACATCTGCACATCGTGCGCGCATGCACGCATTGTACGTTGTTGTTACGCGCATATGCGCGCGCACCCTGGTTCTGTAAAGTGCACTTCATTTTTTTGGTCATTTTGTATAGTTTTTTGACCCTTTTGCAATGCTGTGGATTTAATCCTGTGCCATGAATAGCTTCATTCCTGTTTTGATGATGCGGAGTTCTTGTCGCCATGTGCGGACGAAATTTCAGTGATAACAATAAGTGTTTGATCTAAGGAAAGAAAATAAGACGTTTGAAGAGGCAAGAAGAGAATTTGGAAGAGACCGAGCTTATTCATCAAAGACACAACCAGAAGTGAGAGAATGTGGAATGCCTCTGGAATTTGATCAGTCTGCATCACCTGGAGAAGGAAAAGAGCTAATCAAGATTATGGAATTTTATGTACTTGCATTAATTTGATTAAGGATGAAAGAGATGTACAAGAACTACAAAATTTGATTAGACAGTATAAGATCAATAGGGTAGAACCTGCTAACTCCTCAAATAAATTGGTGGATTTATTTGCTTCTTTAGGTGATAGGTTGTAACCTCAAGTCATTTTTGAGTTTATTTAGTTGCAAAACTTAGGTTTCGATTTTTGTCCTAGAAAATAATATGATCCATAAAGTCTTCTTTTCAAAATTTGCATAATTTACTTTCCGCAGCTAACGTGTGTCCAAAAGTTGAGTGTTCGCTGTGGAAAATGGCAACTTTCAGCAGCTAAGGAGCGCTTCTCATAAGCCTGCACGCTGTGGAAAGTGGTGAATTTCAAAAATTCCAACAATCAGTTTCGTGGGTCGTGCGCTGTTGAAAGTGCATACTTTCCGCAGCTATGGAGTGGTTTTTACGAAGTCGCGCGCTGGTGAAAGTGAAAACTTTCCGCAGCTAAGGAGCAATTCTTAAAAGGTCATGTGCTGAGGAAAGTAAAGACTTTCAACAGCTAACCGGGGTTTTCCACAGGGTCATGCGCGGGTGAAAGTGGCAAGTATGAACATTTAACAAAGGCATTTTGCACGGGCCATTGGTTGATGAAATCAAAATTTTGGAGGTAAAACTCATTTTGAGCGCAATCAGGACTTTCACCAGTGCAAAGCTATCATTTTATGACCCGTTAGCTGTGGAAAGTGACACCTTTCAACAGCTAACCCACGAGAAATTAAACTATTGTGTTGTGGAAAGATGGGAAAGTAATTTTTGAAGCCAGGGACATGACAGTTCATTCCAAACAAGTTTTGAAGGGGCTCCAGTGTATCAGTGGGATATCATATCGCATGCAAAGGGTTCAGCATCAGAGGTTCGAGAGAATTTTGGTAACAAATGCAAAACCATTTCCTAAAAAAATTGACCATGAATGTTGGGAGATCCAACAGTCAAAGACAGGTGTCCTGCTATTCTTCATCACATTGCAGATATCAGGAGCTGAAGGATGCAGATGGCGATTCTGGAGATTGAAGACAATTCGAATTTTAAGTTTAAGTTGTTAAAGACTTTATTTTCAAGTTGTTTAGATAGAATTGAGTTGTCTTTATTAAATACAGATCCATGTTTTTAGGATCTGTATAACTGTTTGTAAGAGGCTATAAATGCCTATTTTTGATATGAACTTGGGGTTCGATTTTGGGTTCTACATGCTGCTACTGTAAGAGAGACTTATTCTTATTATATGAAAAATTTCAAGATTCCTTCAGTTGTGTTGTCAGACTTCTCTTTTCTGTTCTCTGATATCTTATGAATGAATGTTCTTTATTGATGCTCATTCAATATGTATGTGATTGTCATCTCATTTATTGATTGATTAAGTTGATAATCATAAGATATTTCCTTAGTTATTAAACCCATTGTGCTTGTTTTATATGAGTATAATCTGGTTCGATAGCTATTTTCTCTTCCATTTAATCAAACCTTGTCTGACTGCATTTCTAGAAGGCCTTGTGAGATTTTATATTTCTAGACAGTCTTGAACACACAGTCCAATCCCTAGATATTCATCTTGATCCAAAAACCACATCAATTATTAAGAAAATATTTCCCAAAAAGAGTTAGTTACCAGGCATCTCCGACTTACAGCCTAGGAGAGTTTCCTGGAGTGATAACAAATTGGCGCCGTTGCCGAGGAGAGGAGATCGAAGCTCAGCTTCTCTGGGAGATGACATAGATCTAGTTCTTGATGATAGACAAGAAGTAGACACTATCAGGTTGTACATTTTCTATCTGGTGACTCCATTGAAATGAAGTGGCTCCTAAAAGAGCTCACACCAGGGCAAACCCAGAAGGCCCATTGACAACATCAGTTCCTGATCTAGAGAAGATCATCAGCAAGGGCAAAGCGTTGCAAAGACAGGCTTCCGGATCTGCAAGTGCATTTGATTCAGGTATTCAAACTGATACTCATCCTTCCATATCTAAAAAGTCTTTGGTTGAATCCCCTACTGAAACTCAAAATTCCCAGGAAATTAAAAATTCATCTCAAGTTTCTAAGGTAGAAGAACCTTCGTTTTCTTCTAATATTACTGATTATGTTCCTGAGATTGACATTTCATCCCATCCAAAAGAATTGAATTCAGAATCCTCCCAACAGAAAGAAAATTCCTCTTCATCTTCTTTTGATTCATCACCTATCAAACCTTTGAAAGGTGTCTTATACACTCACACTAATATGCCCGTCCTTGAAGAAATTCTCCATGATCTGTCCTCTAAGGGTGAAGAAAATTTAGCGTTGTTTCTTAGTCAATTTTATAAAGCCTCTTATTTTTCAACGGTCTTGGAGCCTTCTTCTCAAGATGAAGTGAGATAGCCATTCATTTTTAACTCAGGCAACTCATCTCCTCCATCATCTCCCACAAGTTCCTCATCGGTATCTATCTCCAAAACTGTCATGGCTACCCCTTTGACCAGAATGGAACAGATCTTGGCAAACAGATATGCCCCACTTGTGTTGCCAAATCCCTTGTCTGCCATGCCAACAGGTGACTACCATATATATATGCCAAAGTTTACAGGAGTAGGGGAGTATACGGCTGAAGAACACATTGAAGATTTTTATGCTTATGCAGAAAACATTAATATTTCAGAAGAAGATGTGTGGACTCGAGTTTTTGTTCAGAGTTTGGATGGCCAAGCCCGAAAGTGGTTCAAAGAGCTACCAGCAAATTCGATCACTGGCATTGAACAATTAGATGAAGTTTTCTTGAAGCATTGGGGAGAAATAAGAGATCTGTTATACTACATTTCTGAGTTTGGAAATTTGAAGAGGGATGATGGAGAGTCGGTCTCGGACTTTATCAAGAGATTTAATAAAATGTTTGGTAAGATCCCTGCAGAGATTAAACCAAGTGATGCATTAGCAAAGATCACATTATCTACTACCTTTGATTCAGATTTTTGTCTTATCCTTAGAGAAAGACAATCAGCCACGCTTGCTTTAATGCAAGATGCCGCCCTCGAGGTTGAGTCTAACATTACAGCATCTCAGAAGCTTAAAGGAAGGGCTGAGAGGAAGAAGTCTGTTGTTGAGTCCTCTTCTTCTTCTAGCAGTAAAATGGAAAAAATGGCAAATATGTTAGACAGTCTGACGTCTGAAATGTCAAAGTTAAAGGTTCAGAATCAGCAACCAGCAAGGGCAAAAGAGCCAAATGCTTTTGCCCCCAAAAATCCAAATTCTTTTCCTTACAGAAGGAATAATCCACAAGTTCGGATCCTTCAAAGAGAAAGAAATCCAGTTGATGATCAGAGGTTCAGACCACCTTTTCAAAATGCAGTGTTAGATGAAGAGAAACAACCACCTCATGATGAAATTGAGGATGCAGATGAGATAAACTGTTTTGGTGATGAAAATGATTCTTCATTTTTGACACAGGTAGACTATGAAGAAGCCCTGATGGATCAACAAATTCAGGAGGTAGGTGCTGAAGGAGATGTCTACTTGACAGATGATCAAAAAGGTTACAACTTAAGGTCCAAGAAGAATGTTGTTCCAAAAACACCCATTACTTCTCCTGTGGAGAACAAGGAAAATTCTTCTTCTGTGAAGAGTAAAGAGGTTGCTGCCAAGCAGCCTCCTGCTCCTGAAAAACAGACCCCCCTTTCAACAAAACAATTGAAGAAACAAACTCAGCCCCCAGCCAAGGAATGAGTCAGCCTCAAAGCTCCATCCAATGAGGTAAAGGTTTCAGACAGATCATCTTTCTCTTTCAATTTTGAATCAGAAATCCAAAAAGTTAAGATACTGATGCCTTTAACTGAACTCATGAAGAATGAAATCTTTAAAGCAGCCATCTTAAAGTCTCTTGAGCCTAAGACTTCTCCATATGATGATTTCATGAACCTACAAGATGATAAGCCTAAAGTGACCATAGGGCCCATGATAGAAGACCGTGACGATTCTTGTCCACCATTTTACATATCCTTAAATGTCCATGACAAAATCCTTCACAATTGTTTACTTGATTCTGGGGCATCACATAACCTTATGCCAAAGGCGGTGATGGATGAGCTTGGTCTCAAAGTCACCAAAACATATCAAGATATTTTCTCCTTTGACTCTAGAAAGGTCAGATGTCTCAGCCTCATCAAAGATATGGTTATAAACCTTGCTCAACTGCCAATGAGGAGCATGGTTATGGACGTGGTGGTTGCTGATATTCCACCTAAATTTGGGCTTCTTTTGTCTCGTTCATGGGGGGAAATATTAGGAGGTACATTGCAGATGGATCTGTCATATGCTATGATTCCAGTGTTTGGGGGGGAGCTGAAAAGACTTTATAGGGAAAATCATCTTGCTTATATCATCAACGATGGAAAGAATTCCGTCAATCATCCAATCTATGCTGTGGATACAGATTTTGGTTCATGCATCCTTCAAATTGATGATGGTCAATCAAATCCTATGCAGCTAGTGAAGCCTATTGAACAACAGTCTGAAAGTGAAGACATTTCAGTCTGGACTATGTACTTTGATGGAGCCAGCACTAAGGACTCAGCAGGTGCTGGAGTAGTTCTGATCTCTCCTTCAAAGGAGACCATATCTTTGTCTTTCAAGATCGACTTCAGAACTACCAACAACATAGCAGAGTATGAGGCTCTGCTGTTGGGATTAAATTCAGCCAAAGAGATGGGGATAAAAGGTTTGAAGGTATTGGGAGATGCAGACCTCATCATACAACAGGTAAATAGCACCTTTCAAGCTAAGCATGTCAGATTAAAGGCTTACAGAGACGAGGTATGGAAAGTGCGTGATTCTTTTTCTGTTTTTGAAATTTCATATATACCAAGGGATATGAATCAGCTCGCTGATTCTCTCGCTGTTTCAGCCAGCACATTCATTCTGCCCATGCCCCCTAAGCTCAGTTATGATATTCAAGTAAAATATCAGCCCTCCTTGCCTGGTAATATCAAATATTGGAAAGTTTTTGAAGATGATGATGAAATCAACAGATTTGTCCAAGTGGTAGATGAGTTTTTTGAGTTGCATATTGATCAGCAGAATATAAATGAAGAAGAATCACAGGAACCTGAGCTAAGGGAAAAATTGGATCATCATGATATTGTCCAGCTACCCAACAATTATATACCTCGAGGTTTGGTGCCATTGGAAAGGCTTTTTGATCAGAATGATGTTCCTTACAAGACAGACAAAAAGGAGAAAGATCTAGCTGTTAAAGAGCATAACTTAGGAGGTAAAATCCAGCCCAAGTTTATAAATTTGTCTTCTGAATTGACTGTTGACGAGAAATCAAACTACTGTAATGTTTTGAAGGAGTTTTCTGATGTTTTTTCTTGGAAATATAGAGATTTAAAGACTTATGATCCCGATACTATTCAGCATAAGATACCTCTTGAAAAAGACACCATTCCTTTCAAGCAAAATCTCAGACCTATCAGTCCTATTCTCCTGCCAGTAATTGAGAGAGAAATTAAAAAGCTCCTAGATGCCAAGATCATAATTCCCTTGAGATACTCCAAATGGATTGCCAACCTGGTGATAGTAAGGAAGAAAAATGGCGAGGTCAGATTGTGTGTAGACTTCATAAACTTAAACAAATGCTCTAAGAAGGAAAACTATCCTCTTTCTAAGATGGAACATTTGTTGCAGAGGATTTCAGGGGCCAAGGTCATGTCCTTTCTTGATGGCTTTTCCGATTACAATTAGATTGATGTCCACCCTGATGATCAGGAGAAGACTGCGTTTACCACTCCTTGGGGAACCTTTATGTATGCCAAGATGCCCTTCGGATTAATGAATGTCATGGCCACATTCCAAAGGGACATGGATATAGAATTTGTGGGAGAAAAGGACAAGTTTGTCCTCATATACCTTGACGATATTACAGTGTATTCCAGCAGCCATGAGGAGCATATGAAGCATCTAAAAAGAGTGTTCCTAAAATGCAGACAGTTCGGGATCTCATTGAATCGCAAGAAATCACAGTTTTCCCTAAGGAGGGGTAAGCTCTTAGGACACATCATATCAGCAGAAGGTGTAATGATTGATCCAGCACGAGTGGAGGCAATTCAAAATCTGTCCTTGCCGAGGTCAAAGAAAGACATTCAATCACTACTCGGTAAGATAAATTTTGTGAGAAGGTTTGTACCAAATTTTGCTAAATTAGTCAAACACATAACATGCATTCTGAAAAAGGGGTCTGAGATAAAATGGACAGACAACGCAAGAAACTATTTTCAGGATATCAAGCAAGCAATCATCGAATCCCCGATTCTGATTAGCCCAGATTACAGTAAGACTTTCTATTTTTTTTCATTTGCTTCCTATGACATAGTGGCAGCAGTCCTGCTTCAGAAAGACGAGGAAAATTTTGATCATCCCGTGGCTTTCTTCAGCAAAACTCTCAGGGATGTTGAACTAAGGTATGACCCTATCGAGAAACAAGCATATGCTCTCATAAAAGCTTTAAAATCATTTAGAATTCATATTCTTCATTAAAAGGTTATCTCATATGTTCCTTCATCTTCTGTAAAAGATGTTTTGACTCAGCTGGATATTGACGAAAAGAGAGCTAGATGGATTGCAAAGATGATTGAATTCAATATCGAAGTGAAGCCCACCAAGCTGGTAAAAGGTCAGGGCCTTGCCAAGCTTTTAACGGAGGAAAATCATAAGCTGTTGGATATTTATTTCATAGGAGAAGGTTCAGAAAATTCACAGACAGAGTTGGCAGCGGAAGGGCAGCATGACCGTCAGCAAGTGGAAGAGAACTTGTCTTCCTGTGAATGGTATTCTGGCATCATACATTTTCTGCAAAAGCTTGAAGTTCCTCCTGAACTTAGTATGACTCAAGCTCGAGCTCTCAAGCTCAGAGCTATAAAATTCTTCATTTATAATAATCTGTTATATTGGAGAGATCCTGTTGGTCTACTTCTCAGGTGTTTGGATAAAGAAGAGTCTGTCGAAGTGACACATCAGTTTCATTCAGCCGTTTGCGGCAGTCATCATTACTGGAAGACTACTGCCCATAAGATCCTGAGGGGTGGATATTATTGGCCTTTTCTCTTCTCAGATGTCTGTGCATTCGTCAAATCTTGTGACAAATGCCAAAGATTTAACGGTAAAGAACAGCTAAAATCTTTACCCCTGAGACCTATAGTTGTGAATGGCCCTTTTCAACAGTGGGGTTTAGATTTCATAGTTGAGATAAATCCTTCATCCAGTGGTCAGCACAAGTGGATTCTGGTAGCCACGGATTATTTCACAAAGTGGATAGAGGCGATTCCCACCCGAAATGCTACACACCAGGTAGTCATGAAGTTTCTCTATGAAAATATTTTGAGTAGATTTGGTTGTCCCAAGAGGTTGGTAGCAGATAATGCAGCAACGTTTAAAGCAGAAGCATTGGTAGACATGTGTGAATCAATGGGCATCCATCTTGTACACTCAACTCCTTACTATCCTCAAGGTAATGGTTTGGTTGAATCGTCAAATAAGAGCTTGATCAAAATCATAAGAAAACTGTTAGAGGAAAATAAAAAGAATTGGGATTCCAAACTGAAATTTGCTCTGTGGGAAGACAGAGTAACTATTAAAAAATCCATAGGAACTTCCCCATTCAAGTTGGTTTATGGGACTGATGCAATTTTTCCTGTTCAGTTAGTTTTTCCTGTGGCTAAGTTCTTTCAGGAAGAGCAGACTGAGAAAAATGACATGGTAAGAAGGATGCTGGATTTGGTGGAACTGCAAGAAGCTCGCGAACAGTTAGTGGACAGATCAAAAGCTCATCAGATGCAGATCAAAAAGACGTTTGAAAGAAAGGCGAAGGTGGACAGTTTTCAGATCGGTGACTGGGTTTTAAAGTGGGATTCCCTTAGGCAGGACAAAGGCAAGCATAACAAGTTCGATTCTCTGTGGACAGGTCTTTTTTTTATTTCTCAGGTGCAAAACAACAACAATTTCATTCTGCAGAATCTGGAAGGTGAAGAAATGTTCAGTGGCCCGGTAAACGGGCGATTTTTAAAACTCTATTTCGTCTAAGGCTGTGAAGCCTAGACATTGTAATGCTAGTCTTAGTTTTTATTTTTGAATAACTCCATGCCCAATGGAAACACTAGCAGATAGTTTAGTTTTTAGGTTCTTTTTCATGAAAGGCATTGATTCTATGGTTCTTGAAACCTCACAGGGAGGTGTTCATCCCCAATAGGAGCCAGTGTTAACTCCTCAAATAAATTGGTGGATTTATTTGCTTCTTTAGGTGATAGGTTGCAACCTCAATTCATTTTTGAGTTTCTTTAGTTGCAAAACTTAGGTTTCGGTTTTCATCCTAGAAAATAATATGATCCATAAAGTCTTCTTTTCAAAATTTGCATAATTTACTTTCCGCAGCTAACGTGTGTCCAAAAGTTGAGTGTTAGTTGTGGAAAGTGGCAACTTTCAGCAGCTAAGGAGCTCTTCTCATAAGCCTACGTGCTGTGGAAAGTGGTGAATTTCAAAAAGTCCAACAATCAGTTTCGCGAGTCATGCGCTGTTGAAAGTGCATACTTTCTACAGCTATGGAGTGGTTTTTACGAAGTCGCACGCTGGTGAAAGTGAAAACTTTCCGCAGCTAAGGAGCAATTCTTAAAAGGTCATGCACTGAGGAAAGTAAATACTTTCAAAAGCTAACCGAGGTTTTCCACAGGGTCATGCATGGGTGAAAGCGGCAAGTATGAACATTTAACAGAGGCATTTTTCACGGGCCATTGGTTGATGAAATTGAAATTTTGGAGGTAAAACTCATTTTGAGCACAATCGAGACTTTCACCAGTGCAAAGCTATCATTTTATGACCCATTAGCTGTGGAAAGTGACAGCTTTCAACAACTAACCCGTGAGAAATTAAACGATTGCGCTGTGGAAAGCTAGGAAAGTAATTTTTGAAGCCAGGGACATGACAGTTCATTCCAAACAAGTTTTGAAGGGGCTCCAGTGTATCAGTGGGCTATCATATCGCATGCAAAGGGTTCAACATCAGAGGTTTGAGAGAATTTTGGTAACAAATGCAAAACCATTTCCTAAAAAAATTGACCATGAACGTTGGGAGATCCAACAGTCAAAGACAGGTGTCCTGCTATTCTTCATCACATTGCAGATATCAGGAGCTGAAGGATGCAGATGGCGATTCTGGAGATTGAAGACAGTTCGAATTTTAAGTTTAAGTTGTTAAAGACTTTATTTTCAAGTTGTTTAGATAGAATTGAGTTGTCTTTATTAAATACAGATCTGTTAGCAATATTTCTTGTAAGGGGGGCTAGAACACAAAAGAAGGGGTTAAAAACCCATGTATTCAAAGTTTCGGGTGGTAATGCGCCCCAGGATCAACGACACAGGTTGAATTCCAGACCCCCCCTGCCTTTCTACCTTTAAGCGGAGGGGGGGGGTCCGGAATCGGGGGCGCACCTCTCCAACGGCCCAGATCGACATGCCCGGATCAACGGTGATAAAGGTAATTCCGGACCCCCTGCCTTTCTACCTTTAAGCGGAGGGGGGGGGGGTCCGGAATCATGGATGCAGCTTCCGACGGCTGAAATCATAGCACCTGAATCAACGGCGCTCACACAGCCTTGTCCTAATCAGTCGTCCTGCATTTAGCCAGCATGGGCCCTCCTCCCATCATATCATCCTTCATAATCACTTTTCTCCTGCTGCCATGTGTCGCCTATCCTCCTCCGCTCCTTGGTCCGTGTAGGTCATCCCTCCCTCTCATCGTCCACTTATCACCCGCCACGTATCCCTTTCTCTCCATTTCATCCTTTCACTGCATTTAGCCTGCCACATATATTCTCCCGCTGTCTCTGCATATATCCCTTATGACTTATGTCATCCCCCCGCCACCTCTCTCACCTCTCATCGTTCTTTTCTTCATCCTTGCGGTTGTGGCCCCGTCATTCCATAGCTATACCTCACTTCCCGCGTTGGCCTCCATACTCGTCCTTCAAACCCTTTAGTTATTCTAGGTGGCAGCGCGAGAAGTCTTCCATATCCCAAAATGTTGAGTTGGCCAGGTCGTCTTCACTCCCAAGAAGCAGTTATTGAAGCGGTTGGTGGTGGTTAGACATCGTCTCCGCCATAATGGGAAGTCCTGCATTGAATTAAAGACACGTCGATTCGCCGAATAAACTGTCAGGGGATCGATCGTGTCTTCCATAAGTTGCACGACCGTTCAAAGATTGCAACCCCTTGTTTTCAGAAGCCATGCAGACGCAAATCTTTCAATGCTACGTCTCGATTTTGTTGTTGTTGTTAGTATTGAGTATATGTAGGCATTTTCGCCATTTTTGTATCCATCGATGGTTGAGCTGAGCTCCCGGTTGTAAATCTTTAATGAAGCACTGATACTCTGGTTATGTATGCACTCTTGAGACTTCTTTCCTAATGAATGCCAGTTTCTTTTATGCCTTTGTTACACTGTGTTTGAATCGCTCGGAATTGGAGGATCCAGTCGAGCCATAGTTGTTATAGGATGATGTTGGTAGGATCACTGTAGCAGTTATGATGTTTCTAACCAGTTCTTGTGATTTTCCCATCGCTGAGTGACTTGGAATTGGAGGATCCAGTCGATTTCTCCTCAGCTTCTTGAGACCCTGAACCAAGAGGATCTTGCATTCAGCGTCTTTCTTCTGCAAATAGCCGTAAGCTTGTTGCCCAAAGATGTTTGTTCATTTTCCTCACTAAGTCTTCCACCTACTCACCCTTTTATCAACCCACTGGCTGAAGTTGGATCAAGACCTCTTTTGTCACCTTATGTACCAGACTCAGTTCTTGAGTTAGAGTGATATCTCCTTGAGTCTTCTTCTCCATTAGATCACCCCTTTAAAACAAATCGTGACACTAAACTGATGGGCGTCGGGCTCTGCTCCTGCTAGCAATCTAGGAGTGACTTATGTCGCCAACATTTCTGGCGTCATTGCCGGGGACGAAGTTGAATATTTTCCTCGGGATTGAACGACAAAGATCAACTGATTCTGAAGGTGCATCAGATATCAGAAATTGAAGATTGCTACTATGCACCTGGAGACTCCATTGTGACGACTCCCCTTAAGAGAACCTGCTCTTTCAACTGTGGCTTCGAGAGGCAGACACACGCGGTCTCATCCACACCTACCTCTAGTGACACCTGAAGCTGACTTGGAAGCAGCGCGCAGAAGGGGAAAGAGCTCTGCGAAATAAGTTTCCATCGCCGAAACAGGTATTTCCCCACCCCTCTCTATAAAAACTCCACTTTCTTCCTCTCAGCTTCCTAGTCAACCTCCTTCTGAGGTTTCCCGTTTCCTGAATTTCGAGAGTGTTCCTGCTGAGCTTTCTTCTCTCGGTCTATTGTCAAAAGGAGAGATCATTGTCACTCCCCCTTCCCTGGAAGTTGTGCTTTCACACCAACATTTTTCTGAAGGTTTCACTACCCCTCTTGTTGTTACTACTGGTGCACAGAAAGAAGCAGCTACGCATTCTGGCCCATTAGACTTCTCTCTGTTTTCCTCCTCGTCTCCTGTGAGAACCTCTATTCCGACATCTCCTGTCCATACTCCTTCTCCTCCAAGTTCTCCTCTACCTAACATCCCTATGGATGATGTCCATCCCCCTCCGAACAAAATGGATGCCATAGTTGCTGCCAGATATGCTCCTTTGGTTCTACCCCAGCCTCTGAACCCTCTCCCTGCTGGAGACTATTTGAAGTACATGCCCAAGTTTAGTGGGGAGGGAGACATAACTGCTGAGGAGCACTTGGATGCTTTTTACAGTTATGCAGACAACCTCAATATAGAAAATGAAGATGTTTGGATGAGAGTCTTTGTTCAAAGCTTGGATGGTGAGGTTAGAAAATGGTTTAGAGGACTGCCCCCTGGATCTATTGCTGGAATTGAGGCTCTAGATACTGTTTTCCTGAGGCAGTGGGGACACAGAAAAGATTACATATATTACATGACTGATTTTGGGTCTCTGAAGAAGCAGGATGGAGAGTCAGTCTCTGACTTCTCCAAAATATTTAATAATATGTACAACAAGATTCCTGCAGAGATCAAACCCTCAGAGGCCTCTGCTCAAATTTCCTATGCTGGCGCATTTGACCTTGACTTCTGTCTTTTATTAAGAGAAAGAAGAGCCACCTCTTTAGCTCAGATGCAATATGCAGCTATAGAAGTGGAATCCAACATACTAGCAGCTGATAGACTGAGGAATCGGGTCGACGCAGACAGAAGAAAGGGAAAATCAGAAGCCTCAACTTATGGCCCATCACCGCCTCACCCTCAAGCGAATGAGCTGACCCAGGTAATGAGCTTTCTGAAAGAAGAGATGGAGAGATTAAAGGTGGAAAGGAAGAAAATGTATAAGGGCCCTCAGACCACTGAGAATAGAGGAGGATTCATAAGGCCAAATAATTTCACTCCTCCAGCTATGAACAGAGAGAAGGAAAGAAACAGAGATGACCAAAAAATTCAGGCTCCCTTCCAGAACAATTTTGTGGCTGATGAAGAAGAAGGGGAAGCAGACGAGCCCGATGATCCAGGTGGATATCGGGGGCCACCCACATTTTCCAAATGGCTCAAAACAATTTTCTGGCCATTTTGGCAATTTACTATTTTTAGCAGGTTTTCACTTCCGGGGCCGTTTGGAGGGCCTAAATGAGGTTTTTTCGAGATCGAGGTTCTCAATGATAGCTGAAGGCATGATTGAGCCCCCAAAATGAATCTCCTCGATGATACCTTTCCAACGATCTATCACACGCCTAAAACGGAGATCGTATGCAAAAGTTACGACCCCGGGAAGTTGATGCA
>JZKD02S2170413.1:313122-325629 GCA_000966675.3 Picea glauca | reverse complement strand
GTTCGATTTTCATAGCAGTCTCTGTGGAGGTCATCATTTTTGGAAGACCACAGCCCATAAGATCCTCCGGGCTGGGTATTACTGGCCTACTTTGTTTACTGATGTCTGCAGAGAAGCCAGGGCTTGCATTAAGTGCCAGAAGTTCTCAGGTAAGAAGCAACTCAAATCCCTGCCATTAAAACCTGTGGTAGTTGCAGCACCTTTTCAGCAGTGGGGATTGGATTTCATCGGAGAGATTCATCCTCCCTCAAGTGGCTAGCATAGATGGATCCTCACTGCAACTGATTATTTCACCAAGTGGATAGAGGTTGTCCCCACTAGGAGCACTTCTCACAAAGTAATCATCAACCTCTTGGAAGACATCATAGCCAGATTTGGCTGCCCAAGCAGGATTGTCACTGACAATGCCTCCCCCTTCAGGTCTGAGCCTCTGATCAAATTTTGTGAACAATTTGAGATTTCATTGGTTCACTCTACTCCATACTATCCTCAAGGAAACGGACTGGCAGAGTCCTCCAATAAAAGCCTGGTCAAGCTAATCAAAAAGTTGTTGGAGGACAATCAGAAGGCCTGGGACTCAAAGCTCAAATTTTCTCTCTGGGCCGATCGGGTGACGACTAATAATTCCCTGGGTCTCTCACCTTTCCAACTTGTTTACAAAATAGAGGCCGTTTTTCCCACTCAACTTGCTTTACCTGTGGCAAACTTCCTCCAGGCCCTTGAAGGAGAACCTAATCACATACTCAGAAGGATTCATCAGATGGTGGAAGTGCAGCAGATCAGACAACAGGTCATGAACAGAGCCTACAATCGTCAGCAGAAGATCAAGCAGGCTTTTGACAGGAAGAACAAGAAGAAGGAATTCGAGCAGGGTGATCTAGTGCTCAAATGGGATGCACCCAGGAAGGAAAAGGGCAAACACAGTAAAATTGATGCCCTCTGGATCGGGCCTTTCAAGATCCTTGAAGTATTTTCAAACAACACTTACAGGCTGCAGGATCTGGAAGGCAATGAAGTTTTTAGCAGCCCAGTCAATGGGAATTTCTTGAAAAATTGTTTTCTGTGAGCCGCAGTCAGCTCTTTTTGTTTTGTTTTGTACATATTGTTTCTGTTTTCTGTTTTTCGGACTAATAAATGACTCCATAGCCCAACAACAAAGGCACTAAGTCTGCAAAAGGTTCTTAGAGCATCACAGGGATGACTCTATCGCCCATGGAGCCAAATGTTAGCGATATTTCTTGTAAGGGGGGCTAGAACGCAAAAGAAGGGGTTAAAAACCCACTTATTCAAAGTTTCGGGTGGTAATGCGCCCTAGGGTAAGTCTCGAGCATGATCGGGTGGCAGTGATTCATGCGCCCGGATCAACGACACAGGTTGAATTCCGGACCCCCCCTACCTTTCTACCTTTAAGTGGAGGGGGGGTCCGGAATCGGGGGCGCACCTCTTGAACGGCCCAGATCGGCGCGCCTGGATCAACGGTGATAAAGGTAATTCCGGACCCCCCCTGCCTTTCTACCTTTAAGTAGAGGGGGGGGGGGTCCAGAATCATGGATGCAGCTTCCGACGGCTGAAATCATAGCGCCTGGATCAATGACGCTCATGCAGCCTCGTCCTACTCAGTCGCCCCGCGTTTAGCCAGCATGGGCCCTCCTCCCGTCATATCATCCTTCATAATCACTTTTCTCCTGCTGCCGCGTGTCGCCTATCCTCCTCCGCTCCTTGGTCCGCGTAGGTCATCCCTCCCTCTCGTCGTCCACTTATCACCCGCCATGTATCCCTTTCCCTCCATATCATCCTTTCACTGCATTTAGCCTGCCACATCTATTCTCCCGCTGTCTCTGCGTATATCCCTTATGACTTATGTCATCCCCCCGCCACCTCTCTCACCTCTCATCGTTCTTTTCTTCGTTCTTTTGGTTGTGGCCCCGTCATTCCATAGCTATACCTCACTTCCCGCGTTGGCCTCCATACCCATCCTTCAAAACCTTCAGTTATTCCAGTTGGCAGCGCGAGAAGTCTTCCATATCCCAAAATGCTGAGTTGGCCAGGTCATCTTCACTCCCAAGAAACAGTTATTGAAGCGGTTGGTGGTGGTTAGACATCGTCTCCGCCATAATGGGAAGTCCTGCATTGAATTAAAGACACGTCGATTCGCCGAATAAACTGTCAGGGGATCGATCACGTCTGCCATAAGTTGCACGGCCATTCAAATATTGCAGCCCCGTGTTGTCAGAAGCCATGCAGACGCAAAGCTTTCAATGCTACGTCTCGATTTTGTTGTTGTTGTTAGTATTGAGTATATGTAGGCGTTTTCACCATTTTTGTATCCATCGATGGTTGAGCTGAGCTCCCAATTGTAAATCTTTAATGAAGCACTGATACTCTGGTTATGCATGCACTCTTGAGACTTCTTTCCTAATGAATGCTAGTTTCTTTTATGCCTTTGTTACACTATGTTTGAATCGCTCGGAATTGGAGGATCCAGTCGAGCCATAGTTGTTATAGGATGATGTTGGTAGGATCACTATAGCAGTTATGATGTTTCTAACCAGTTCTTGTGATTTTCCCATCGCTGAGTGACTTGGAATTGGAGGATCCAGTCGAGTTCTCCTCAGCTTCTTGAGACCCTGAACCAAGAGGATCTTGCATTCAACGTCTTTCTTCTACAAATAGCCGTAAGCCTGTTGCCCAAAGTTGTTTGTTCATTTTCCTCACTAAGTCTTCCACCTACTCACCCTTTTATCAACCCATTGGATGAAGTTGGATCAAGACCTCTTTTGTCACCTTATGTACCAGACTCAGTTCCTGAGTTAGAGTGATATCTCCTCGAGTCTTCTTCTCCATTAGATCACCCCTTTAAAACAAATCGTGACACTAAACTGATGGGCGTCGGGCTCTGCTCCTACTAGCAATCTAGGAGTGACTTCCGTCGCCAACAAGATCCATGTTTTTAGGATCTATATAACTGTTTGTAAGAGGCTATAAATGCCTATTTTTGATATGAAATTGGGGTTCGATTTTGGGTTCTACATTCTGCTACTGTAAGAGAGACTTATTCTTATTATATGAAAAATTTCAAGCTTCCTTCAGTTGTGTTGTCAGACTTCTCTTTTCTGTTCTCTGATATCTTATGAGTGAATGTTCTTTATTGATGCTCATTCATTCTGTATGTGACTGTCATCTCATTTATTGATTGATTAAGTTGATAATCATAAGATATTTCCTTAGTTATTAAACCCATTGTGCTTGTTTTATATGAGTATAATCTGGTTCGATAGCTATTTTCTCTTCCATTTAATCAAACCTTGTCTGACTGCATTTCTAGAAGGCCTTGTGAGATTTTATATTTCTGGACAGTCTTGAACACACAGTCCAATCCCTATATATTCATCTTGATCCAAAAACCACATCAATTATTAAGAAAATATTTCCCAAAAAGAGTTAGTTACCAGGCATCTCTGACTTACAGCCTAGGAGAGTTTCCTGGAGTGATAACAGAACCTATGTTGAATAGAGTAGTACATCAAGCATATATAAAGGGAAGGAAAAATAAGAAACTACACCTTAATGTTCAGATTGGATATTATGACATAGATTATGTGGTCCTCGACTTGGGATCTGAAGTCAATGTTATGACGAAGTAGACCTGGGCACTGATGGGAAAACCTAAGTTGATTTACTCCCATATTAGGATTAGGATGACTAATCAGTAGGCAGTACGCCCCTTTGGGAGACTGGAACATGTCCCTATGGAAATTGATGGGGTAAGGATGTTTTCGAACTTCAAGGTCATTGAAATAGTTGACGATAGTTTTCCTTATCCTACATTGTTAGGAATTGATTGGGATTTTAATAATTCCATTGTCGTTGACTTAAAGAAAAAAAGAATGACATTTGAAGGTGATGGCATTAGGTTCATCACACCTCTTGATTCTGACGAAGGTTGCAGATACACAGAACCCATCAGAGAAGAATATCATGCTTATGAACTAGAGAACATATATAAATTGACATCAAGAAAACATGATTGCATTAATCCTATAGCAGATGGGAACTTAAGATGGCGAAGTGACAACACATGCTCATCAGATTCGAAGGAAGCACTAGAGAACTGGAAAAACAAAATGTATGAAGTTTCTATAGGAAGGTGTGCTAGATTGACCAGGGAAGTTTGTTGGGTTGGCACTCAAGTAATAAATCTGCCCACATTTGATGGTTTAAATCATTTACACACATTCTTGGTAGAATTTGAAGAAATTGTACCAGTACAACAACGACTGTTGGCATTGAATGAAGCCTTGAAATCAATGCTAGTGAGATGGTGGGGAAAACATCAAAAGAACATCGTGGAATGGGTGCAATGTTGCACTTTGATGATGGTGCATCTTTTAGAACAAGCCGATGGGTGCGAAGTTCGATACATAGGTCAGAGTTGTCTGAAGGAGATTGCGTGAAGTTGTGAGAAGGCCTGGAGAAGCATTCCTCAAAAGTAGTGGGTGCATAAATTCATTAACACTTTGGACAACATTCCTATCAATTGGTATCTTCAATCAGAACTTCACCTCACCACTACAGATTGGTATGGTATGACTCAAAACTTTGTAGCTACATTCTTATTTGAAAGCTAGTACCCCACAATAGATCAAGCTCTACAAGCTGTAAGAAAGAAATTATTTGAGGAGGCACCTAACCTCCCTTTGGAGCAAGAAGAGGATGAATGGATTGCACCTCTTTAGAAACTACAAGGTTTGTTGGCACAGGGGCAGAACTAGGGTTCAACCCTTCAACAACACACCAACAAAACCCTAACTACCGACCCTTTCAGCAACACCTGCGAAGCAGATGAAGTCTCACTCAAGGTAGAGGCAAGGGTGGTTTCAGGAATCAGATGTCTACAACCTATCTAGGACATAGATATGTGATTACAACACCTTAACATAGCACTTAGCAGTTGTCATTCATTAGTACTTAGACTTTGTCTACAACACAGATAAACCCTAATTACATCATAGTGCAGTATTCAACAAGATTCAACACATTCAAGAACTAAGCACATCAACATAGATAAGATATAGCATCTTATTCAAATCATTAGTCACTAAGATATCATATTCATATAAGCATACATCATTGCACTAAGAATTAATCATATGAACCATAAAACAACCATAATGCACAAAGCAACCACAACACAAAATATATGTGGTTCACCCCCATCCCATGGCTACGTCCACCAAATCTTCTTATATTTATTGTCTTATGTCAATAATCAACATGCACACAGCTGTTGGTCACTATAATTGTTTATTTAACTAAACAATCAAGTGCTACATAAATTGTCAACCCAGGGAAGTTTGTTTATTTCAAAGGTAACCACGCACTGTATATGCTCAATCTCAAAAGCAACCTAGAGTTGTAGTAAAGACATATTAATCATACTTTGCCTTGAACAAAATGAAGTTCTAACTTGAATTACAGGAAAGCAATCTACCTATTGCAGAGTTCAATGTTAAAGAAATAATTGTCCAAAGAATCCTGGATTACATTAAAGAAATAACAAACTGGAAAAGAAATCCTTCAAGACACTGCAAAAGGAAAGACCACTATTCTGTAACCAGAGAACATGACCTTATTCCGAAAGTAGGAATCTTCAGCACCTGTTTCTGATCACCACACTTTTATGAACTCATTGCTAATTGAAATGATTGACACACACTGAAGACTAACTAGCTCCTAACAGAGAACAGGACCCTATTCCCAAAGAAGGAATCTTCAGCACCTATCCCTGATTATCAAGCTTTCATAAATTCACCAAACATGATTACTAACTAGAATGATTAATAGTTACCCAAGCATGAATCATATGAAAACAATGTAACAATCAGTAAAGCAGAGTTCCAGCAAGACAGAGTTCAATAAAGTAGTGTTTCAACAAAACAGAGTTCAATAAAGTAGTGTTTCAGCAAAACAAAATTTAATCAAGGCATGAACAAAAATAAAACTAAAACACTATAAAGCTAATGGGTGAATCTTGTGAAGAAGGTGGGCCCTCCCTTCTCACAAGATTCCCCTGAAATGAAAAGAACTAGAGATAAATACTCAGAATAGTCTTTTATTCATCTGTCAATTGTATCATATTACAATCTAGAGTAAAACGCATCCTTCTCTGAAAAATCCTCTCTTAGTAAAAACAGAAGGTCCTCTCTAATGATGATTTCCTCTTATTTAAAGAGGAGAATCCCTTTGATACAATTTGATCAACAATTTATAGGTGTACATCTGAGTCCTATTCTTAGTCAGATCAACTTTCTAAACTGGAATAGGATATCCTAGTCTCCCGCAACAGAATGCTATTACAACTGTTGAGTGAGGTGTTGCTGTTGCGGCTGGAGTAACAACTTCTTTATTTTTCCTCTTGTTACTGTTTTTTTATGTTGTTTTAGCATCGCAAATCATGGGTTGTTTCAACCACGAGATTTGCGTTCTGACTATTTCAGCAACTTGGTCTCAGGCAGCAGCGATGGTTAATGCTAGCTCAAGGTGCGGCTGTTGTGGTCAATGTAACCGTTTTGTGTCGTTGTTTCATCATCGTAGACCATGGACTGTGTAACATCTTCTTCTGTGTGAGTTTTTGTTTCAATGTCGTTGACCACAGACTGTGTAACAACTTCTTCTGTGTGAGTTGTTGTTTCAGCATTGTTGACCATGGAGAGTGTAGCAGCTTCTTCTGTGTGATTTGTTGTTTCAGCATCGTAGTCCACAGACTGTTTCAGCCATAGGGGTTGCGTGCTTTAATTGTTTGAGCAACAGGCCTTAATGCTAATTGGCAGTTCAAACTGTTTTAGCACTTATACATTTCTGATCAATGGTTAAGTACGAGAGTAATGTAAAATAATATGCAAAACAGATTAAACATATAGTAAAGAGAAGAGATGTTGTATACCTTTGGAAAGATAGGGTAAAGTGATAATGTGAGTTTAAATGTGAGTGAAACAAGGGTGTAATGGTGGAAAAAAGTGTGGAAAAAAGGTACATTGTGTGGTCCTAACATCCCCCCCAACTTAAAATGTTGCATGTCCTCAGGCAACTTCACTATGAATCTGAATCTGAATACCGACTCTGAGCGTGCAAGTTACTCAAGCAGTAGCTGTGGAAGGTGATGTCTGTTGGAGCTATGAACCCTTGAACGCATTGTAACCTTTGCCAAGATGCTATTTTGGCCTTCTTGAGCAACTTATAATGGACTTGATATTTCTGTACTGGCAACCAAAGGATAGGAAAATGAAACTGGTACCCTATCCAGCTTTCAGCACATTGCTAAACACACTTGATGTAGCTAGGTACCCTAGAGATTTCTATCTCAAGATTAGTGGGGCTAAAAGGATTGTGTTCCTATCTTTTCTCAGTAGATTGTTTCCAAAACATGTTATTTTCCTGTAGGGCAGAAATATCTGTGGATCTAATGAACTATTGACAATCCTGAAGCACTGTTGTCTATAGTTGTTGAATGTGTTGAGTCATCCTTGGTTTCTTTAAAAACTGATAATACTCTGTAACAAAGGTGGCTGCATTTTGTGGTTCTGGCCTTATCCAGAGAAGGTGGTTATCATCATTATGCTTGGCAGCTAGGAAGTCATCCTTCCATATAATCTGATTGTTGAGGAAGGAGGTGAGTGCCCGAATCTGGATGTCACCGACAAGAGGGTTAAGGTTAAGTTGTCGGTTCTCAGGGATGGCCTCATTATGAAAATATGCCTCACAGAGGAGGTGTTGATCCATAGCAGAGGCTTCTGCAAAGGTTTTAACAAAATCGGTTGGATGTAACACTACATGGGGTCTGCCTTCTGTGATTGATTTGATCTGAAACCATGTAAGTCATTCCATGAGGAACAAGGAGTAATTGCAGGATGGTTTCCTTGCAGCCAATATCTTTTGTGCCAAGTCAAATATCAGGAGAAATCTGCCTTTTAGCTCTTTGTTCTATTTCTTAAGGGCACGCGATTCCTAGCGTGTTTGCTCCAAAGATTCCCAATTTGAGTAGGTATGATTTATCCATATTTGTCTGTGTTCCTGTAGGCTTTTGGCCTGTGTAACAATAGACTCTTTTTTCCATTTTTCTATTATTGCCTGCTCATCCCATGGCTGAGTTTGTGTTTTAGCGTTGCAAGTAGTAGGCTGAGGTAGGGTCTGGGTGGCTTGTTCCACAAAGGTGTGGGTATTGATCTGGCTGGGAGGGGCAAATTCATCAATAGGCAATGTTTGTACAGCTTTATTAACAAAAGCAGGGGTTTCAAATTTGACATTTGTTGCAGGTCAGGGCTCAGTCTTAATTTTGGAAGGTCCTGCTGGTTCTTGTGTAACAGCAGGGTGTTCTTCTTTGACTGCAAAAGTTGAAGGTGCAGGGGGAGCTCCTGGCATTGGAATTTGAATTACTTTGCAGCCTGCTTGATAGTATATGTCCCCACATTGAATGCACATATATTCTTTGCACGGATTCTCTGTTGTAGTTCCCTCTGCCATGGTCGTTGTGCGAGCTAGGGTGTACAAATTTAGTTCCTTCTCATAGGCTTCCTTTGCCGCCGCTATCTATTGCTTGTAGGCTTCCATTTCAGACTTTAGGAACTCATTTTATTGTAAGACAGAGGCCATTGTTGGTTCTGGAAGAGGGGTGACTAGTTCTTGTGTAACAGTCACAGTCGCCCTAGCTGGTTCTTTTGGAGAAGCTACAGGATCGACAGCCGATTCTTGTATTTTAGCCTCTTGAGTTAGAGAAAGTAGTGTTGCAACACCCTGGGCATCTGACTCATGTATCTCGGTATCAATATCAGCAGCTAGTTCTTGTGTTTCAGCTACTAAATGGGTAGTTGGTTCTTGTGTTTCAGCTACTGAGTGGGTAGCTGGTTCTTATGGTTCAGCTACTGAATGAGTAGTTGGTTCTTGTGTTTCAGCTACTTGATGAGTAGTTGGTTCTTGTGTTTCAGCTACTGAGTGGGTAGTTGATTCTTATGGTTCAGCTATTGAATGAGTACCTGGTTCTTGTGTTTCATCTACTGAATG
The DNA here is from genome assembly GCA_000966675.3 of Picea glauca. Taxonomy (NCBI): domain Eukaryota; kingdom Viridiplantae; phylum Streptophyta; class Pinopsida; order Pinales; family Pinaceae; genus Picea; species Picea glauca. Next base: position 316,572 of record JZKD02S2170413.1, on the reverse strand, counting down.
AGTAGTTGGTTCTTGTGTTTCAGCTACTTGATTTGAAATGGATGATGTCGCAACACACTGGGCATCTGGTTCTTGTGTTCCAGTGCCCGTGGATGGAATAGGTAAAGATTCCAGAATTTGGGAGGTTGGAGGTGTACGGGGTATTAGTCGGATGGGTTGGGGGTTTAGGGAAGTGGTAGTAGTGGTTGCTCTTGTTGAGGCCCTTGCTTGTTTTCTTTGTAAGAAGGTCAGGAAGAAAGGAATTTTCTTTCGTTTGCGTGGGGGCTTTTCTTCAGTGATGGGAGAGAGAGAGTTGTCCGGTTCAGAATCATCGCTAAGGATATGAACGATAGGGGTGGATGATTCTGGTGCAATATGGGATGGAATTGGTATGGTAGGGGGGTTAATTGGGTTGATTGGGTTTGTAAGTGAACTGTTAGGTATTTCTGGAGAATCTGGAGGGTTTTGTGGTTGCTGTTCTTGAAGATTTTCAGGAATTTCAGCAGCTTCTTGGGGATCTATGGGTGGGTTGTTTGGTGGAGGTTTTTGTTGGGAAAAACCCTTTTGGATCAGAAGTTGAACGAGATGGTGATGGGTGAGTGAAAGGGTGGGATATTTAGCCTTTTTACAGTAGTGTGACACATTTTTAAGACAATCGAGCAGATAATAAGGAATGTTCACCAATCTAGCATGCCGTAAATGAGACAATAGGACAAAATCGTGTTGGTAGACTACCTGGTATCGACCTTCACAGGTAAGGTAGTGTTTGACGAATTTTGCAACTTCTGGCCATGGAGGCGGCAACGAGCTGAGTCGGACACCCCGACCTTTAGGTTCAATTTGTTCCCCTGGCAAGAGGAAATCCTGTTGGGTATTCAGGATGATATGTTTGCGGATGAATAAGCGAATGCCATTGGTAGGGAGACCCGAAACCTACACTATATCCTCTTCTGTAACTGAAATCCGAACCCCTTGAATAATGGAATGATCTTCCTGGAGATTTTGAGCAAATTGTAGAACTTGTTGTTGATCAAATCCATGGAGCCTCTGAAAATAATTGAGCCATCATGCCTGCAGAAAAAGTTGATAGGCTTCTGGATACAGTTCCAACAGGGCTGTCGTGGTGGGTTCGTACTGTATAACAGAGCCTCCCATAGCTAACAGATCAGTAAAATACACCGTAAAAGAGTTGAGTAACAACTTCTGTGCAGAGTAAGTTTTTCAAGTGAAGGCATGCAAATGGTGGTGAAACAAACAAAAGGATGGTAAATAGGAATGACGGTGGTTAATTCGTGTGAAATGATGGTGTAAAAGTTTGATATTTCCTCCCCCCCTTCAAGTGTGGTTAATAATGATTTTACATGAGCGGTAATAATGATTTGAAATATTCTCATTAACTATAGCTTAATTGTATTTACATAGAATTTACATACCTCGCCCTTACCTTTTGATTCATACTTCAACAAAATATAATGCCTGTCCATAATAGTTCTGCAGTGGTCGTGGAGAAGAATTTTGATTTGTTAGATGAATTGTATCAAGGATTTGTTGACTGGAAGGAAAAAATGTAGTATGAGAGCGCAAAAGCTTATTGACAGAAAATGTCGAAAAGTTGGTGTTTCATCCGTAGGAAGGAGGGCGAAACAATTGTTGAACAGTGTTGTTTCTTCAATGGGAAAATGTGAAGAATTTCCGAACAGTGGTGTTTCAGCAATGGGAAAATGGCGAACGGTTGCTGACAGTGGTGTTTCAACAGTGGGAGAATGTGAAGAATTGCGGAACCGTGGTGTTTCAGCAATGAAAAAATGGAGAACGGTTGCTGACAGTGGTGTTTCAGCAGTGGGAGAATGTGAAGAATTGTGGAACAATGGAGTTTCGGCAATGGGAAAATGGCGAACGGTTGCTGACAGTGGTGTTTCAGCGGTGGGAGAATGTGAAGAATTGCGGAACAGTGGAGTTTCGGCAATGGGAAAATGGTGAACGGTTGCTGACAGTGGTGTTTCAGAAGTGGGGGAAAATGTGGAAGATTGCGAAACAGTGGTGTTTCAGCGATGAGGAAAAGGATGTGAAAAATTGTTGAACAGTGGTGTTTCAACAATGGAAGAAAGTCAAAAGGTTGTTGAACAGTGGTGTTTCAGCAATGGAGAAAGAGAAAAAAGTTGTTGAACAGTGGTGTTTTAGCAATGGGAAAGCTTTCCTCTTCTTGAAGTAGGATCGTCCTCTCTTAGTAGGCCTTTGCTTGGATTGAGAATCTGCAAAAATCAATTATAACATGGTATTTCTTGACAGGGATTATTAGTAAACGAAATCTAATCTAATACTAAAGAAATTAAATTAAAAGAATTAATTGCAATGAGGGGTAGGAGCCCCCTCTAAAAAGAGGTACTGAGAGTTTGCCACACATGTGGCCTTAAAATCTTCTTTGGAAATAGGGCGCTGGTACAGACGGAGCCGATGACCATTTACAAGTAACGGTGTGTTAGAGTCATCGATTGTGAGGAGCCTTACTGTTCCATTGGGGAAAACAGTGTCTACCTTGTAGGGTCCAAGCCATCTTATACGTAGTTTTCCTTGAAATTCTTTGAACCAAGAGTCATACAGTAGGGCCCACTTACCTTTTTGGAATTACTTATGCTTGATAGTTTTGTCATGCCATTTTGATCTTTCTTGTTGAATCATAGTTGTCTGATGAATGGCATCTAGTCTTTTTTCATCCAATTCATTAAGTTGCTGCAACCTAGCTGTCTGTGCATCGGTCAAATCAAGGTTGACAGCTGAAGTAGTCCTTAAGGTTTTGATTTCAAATTCCACAGGAAAGACATCACTCTTTCCATAAACTAATTCATAGGGAGAGAATCCTGTAGTATTTCTCCAGGTAGTTCTGTAGGCCCATAAGGCTTCAGGGAGTCTGTGAGACCAATCCTTTCTGTTTTCCTTTACTATTTTTGTGAGAATGGATTCTATTACTTTATTTGTTCTTTCCACCTGTCCATTGGCTTGGGCGTGGTGTGATGTAGTCATTCTATGATGGATATGATATTTTTGAAGGGTGGCTTTAAAACCATGAGAAGTGAAAGGAGGTCCTCCATCTTAAACTAATTCTCTTGGCACTCCAAATCTGATGAAGATGTCTTCAAATAAGAAATCTATAACTGCTTCTTTGGTCGCTCTCTGGAGTGATTTAGCTTCCACCCATTTGGTCATATAGTATGTGCAGACCACTATGTAAACTTTTTTATTGGATGGGGGATTAATGGGTCCTACAAAGTCTAAGGCCCATATTTCAAATGGTTCAAGTACTATCTGGGGGTTTAATGGAATTTCATCTCTATGATTAGGTTCGACCATTCTTTGGTAGCTATCACAGGCCCAGACATATTTCTTTGCATCTTTAAAAAGTGAGGGCCAATAATACCCCATCCTGAGAATTTTATGTGTTGTTCTCTTATCAGAAAAATGCCCTCCACAAGG
>JZKD02S2170413.1:258687-307970 GCA_000966675.3 Picea glauca | reverse complement strand
ATTCCCAAAGCAGGAATCTTCAACACCTGTTTCCGATCACCACACTTTTATGAACTCATTGCTAATTGAAATGATTGACACACACTGAAGACTAACTACCTCTTAACAAAGAACATGACCCTATTCCCAAAGAAGGAATCTTTAGCACCTGTCCATGATTATCAAGCTTTCATAAATTCACCAACAAGATTTCTAACTAGAATGATTAACATTTATCCAAGCATGAATCATATGAAAACAATGTAACAATCAGTAAATCAGAGTTCCAGCAAGACAGAGTTCAATAAAGTAGTGTTTCAGCAAAACAGAGTTCAATAAAGTAGTGTTTCAGCAAAACAAAATTTAATCAAGGCATGAACAAAAATAAAACTAACACACTATAAAGCTAATGGGTGAATCTTGTGAAGAAGGTGGGCCCTCCCTTCTCACAAGATTCCCCTGAAACGAAAAGAACTAGAGAGAAATGCTCAGAACAATATTTTATTCATCTGTCAACTATATCATATTACAATCTGGAGTAAAACATGTCCTCTGAAAAATCCTCTCTTAGTAAAAATAGAAGGTCCTCTCTAATGATGATTTCCTCTTATTTAAAGAGGAGAATCCCTTTGATACAATTTGATCAACAATTTACAGGTGTACATTTGAGTCCTATTCTTAGTCAGATTGACTTTCTAAACTGGAATAGGATATCCTAGTCTCCCGCAATAGAATGCTATTACAAGTGCTGAGTGAGGTGTTGTTGTTGCGGCTGGAGTAACAGCTTCTTTATTTGTCCTCTTGTTACTGCTATTGTATGTTGTTTCAGCATCGCAAATCGCGGGTTGTTTCAGCCACGGGATTTGCGTTCTGACTGTTTCAACAAATTGGTCTCAGGCATCAGTGATGGTTAATGCTAGCTCAAGGTGCGGCTGCTGTGGTCAATGTAACAGTTTTGTGAGGTGGTATGAGAGCATCATGCCTCTGTTCCCGCGATATGCAGATGGACAGTGTTGTTGCCACGACAGGGGGGAGGAAGGACCAATGAGTCCTTTGATGACAACTTTTTTTCTTGGTTGTCGTGACAGATCCCAGTCATAGAGGATTACCCTTCTACTGGGATTGACTTCTCGAGAGACCCTGAGATACCGGTACCCCCTGATGAGGAGCGAGGAGAGATGGGTAAGTTTGCATCATTTTTTTTTTTTGAACCATATGTAATTTTTATGTTGTTTTTATATATATCATTTTTTTTATATACCATAGCATTTGATAGATATATGTCTATTATGTGTAGATGTGGGGCCAGTGCGACTAGCAGATTATGTGATAAACAAGTGATGTCCTCGGCCAGAGGCCGCACCCACTGCCACAGGGGGACCAACAGCAGCAGGAGAGCTTCCAACCAATGAGGCTGAGAGGGTTTTGAGACGAGTATAGAAAATTTTTACCTCACTCACTCGCACAGTCCCCATGGCAGAGATTGAGGATATTCCACCATCTATGCAGCCTCATGTAGTGGGGGCGCCATGGACGTGGGTCTGAGGTTTTTTACGTTTGGAAAATTCCATTGATTATTACAACATGGCCCACAGGTGTAAAGCGCCCGGCCGTCATCCCAATGGCCAGGAAAATTCTACTGTGCGGAACAACATCATTCTCATACTTAATTAATAACATGCATTTAAATAAAATTAAACACATTTAACTCAGAGTAAGAAAAGAGTTTACTGCTAACATAAATAATCCCTGGAATTAACAATAATTCATATGCACAAAAAAATACATGATACATATAAGCATCACAGGCATGCAAAAATATAATATTAAGCATAAGCTGATACTTATCTTTGAAACCATGGTAATTCCACCAACCACGTGTAGACCTTCCATGAACCTCCCAGCCTTAGACCACGTTGCTCATCACTCTCAGCAGTGGGTCATCCCTGAGCTGGGACTAAGCTCCACCCAAGGCAAGGAATCCTAGTCTAGGCTGAGGTTACAGGAAAAACTACACAGGATAACCGGAAGGATTCTTCCCAAGATGCCTTCTTACTCCCACTACTCACGGACTCTCATTCCCCACATGCCTATTCCACCCAGGAGTATACATCTTCATAAGCACATTCCATCAGTGCTTCACCTCCCTCTCTAAGTCTCAGTAATAGGCCAGATCATGAAGTCTTAGAGCTCTGTAGCTGGTGCTAGACTCTCTATGGGAGAAAACCACTTCGCAGCAGACTCTCTCACCTGGAGGGAGTTGCTCACAGGCCTGACAACCTACTTCTTCTACCATGGGCCTGACCACACACTTCTTTAGCACACCCTTCAAATCAATTCCAACCGGGTGAGGGAAACCACAACAACATCAAGCACTCAGTTGACACCAGGATAACGACCACCACAAAAAACGAGCATCCATGAGGCTCCACATGAACATACAATGGTCCGCAAGCCACACATGGTCAAGAACTATGTGACCACAACAGTCCACTAGAAACACAGACACGAGCTTCCCAAAACTGGTGATAGACAGATGCTACAGCATAGCAAGGCTCAACAATTACAGGACATTCATTTTTCCCCCACCAATAATACAGGATAGACTCACGGCTCAGGTTTCGGGGATGCATGAGGGTGTATAGAGATCCCATGCAGAGACTTAACAGTTCAGGTAAGGATTCCCTAGAACAAACACAGAAATAGAGGTCGATCCTGGACACCCGCGAGTTCATATGGAGTATGGAGAATGGGAGGTCGAACATAGACTCGACAGTTTTGACAGAGGGTGTATCGTCTCCTCCAGAAATCAACACAGGCCTTTTTCAATTTTCCCCGAGTTGCGTGAGGGTATTCTTGCAAAGGTCATATGGGATTTCTGATTCCGATAGTCCACGGTAGAATTGAGGAGGAACCCCCCATCATGGTTGAACTCAACAATTTTAACTACATGCACTTGGGTTGACACTTGTCACCCATGAAGCTCATTCCTCCCTATTTGGAATTCACTCGTCCTTCCAAAGAACTTAGGATAAAACATCACATTTACATGGCTTTTGGAATAATATTAAAATATTATTCCCAAGGACTTAATCCCCTAGGCTTAGTACTTATCCTTTCTTTCCAACCTTCCAGCCCCCCAATCCCTTACCCACTCTGTGGAAGCTTAGTCCTCCATCACTCATTCATCGTGGTCGGTCTGCACGCAGGGGTGTTTATATTTTTATTAATGTTCTGCATGATTACATATACAAAAGCAGGCTCCCGGCCTAATAACACATAAGCCCACCAACTTATATAAATATGTCTCACCAGCCTATAAAACATAATTACAATTCATAATGCAATATTTATACTTCATAGACATTATTTACAATAGGGCACGGCCTTGGGGACATTACAACAGGCCTCGTCCTTAGTTAGGCTAGAATTTTCACGTCCCGAGGGCACTACTTGTATATGTTTTGAGGGAATAAGCCCCATGACTTGTTATTGGTCATATTTTTGAGGCACTTTCACCCACCTATGTACTATGATGATTTTGATATTATATATGGATTTTTATGTCTTTTTATGTCTTATGGAAAAAAATGCATTTACATGTGCATGTGTATGTCTTTTTTATATGTGTACAAGATGCCAATCTTAGATTTGATTAGATAGAGTATTTGTGACTTGATTTAATCTCCTAGGAACATGAAAATATGTAACATAATCAAATCTTCATTCTAAGAGATGTACCCTAAAGAATTGTCGGTGTAAAGTAGGATCATCAACATGGTAGACTCTATTTAACTGAGACACAACTAGGTTATCATCTAGATAGACCCGGAGGTGAGAGATACCAAATGAAAGAGCGTCACGAAGCAACTCAATAAATGCGTTGTATTCGGTGACATTGTTTGTGGTGTCACCTAAACTTATACCTCCTGAAGATAATAACTATCCCTGAGGCGTAAAAATTACCCAAGTTGTGGAGGCAAGCCTCTGAGTGTGTCGGTTAGCACCATCTACGTACCCAATGAACACCTCTGATTCACTTGACATCTGCCACAGTGACAAAAGATAACATCAAAAATGACACATCCATGAAACCAAAATAAACCAAAAAGTAATAGTACAAAGACTATACATATGTTACAAAAAGTTAGCCAAGGTGACCTACCTATGAGTAATACTTCTTGAGGTAGAGCCCATTTCTAGGCTCCGCCAAAGCATTTCCATCAAAGTATACCATACAATAAGTGCCCTTTTTAGAACCTCTTTTATGATGAAAGGTCCAAACCACATGGGTTTGAATTTGCCTTCCCCCAGGGAGTCCTTATCCTGGTCATAAACCAGGACAAGGTCGCCTTCAGAGAAAATATGAGGATGAACGGATCATTCATACTGACACTTGACTTTTTGTTTGTGATCCTCATTGGCTAGGGCCACATAGGGACACTACTCATTGAGATACTCAAGGTATAATAACCACTCTTCAAGTGGAGAAGTGTCTGGCAGTAACTGTACTGCCAACTTTAGGGACGGGATCTGACATTCTATAGGAAAGACTATTTCCAGCCCATAAACTATTTGAAAAGGTGAGAAACTGATTGCAGTTTTAATAGACATTCGGTAAGCCAATAATGTCGAGTATAAAATCAAATGCCAATTTGACTTGGCTGAATTGATCCTTCATTGTAGGATGGTCTTAAGAGATTTATTTACATCTTCCACGTGACTGTTTTCTTGGGGGTAGTAGGGTGACGAATTTTCTTGCCAAAACCCAATATTTGATGTTAATTCGGTCATCATTTGATTCTGAAAGTGACTTCCATGGTCAGTGACAATCTCTCTCAGGACGCTAAACCTTGCGATTATCTAGTTGAACAAAAAGAGAGTTATAGTCTCTCCATCATCTTTAAATGTTGGCATAGCTTCGACCCACATCATGAAGTAGTCTATGGATACAATGATATAATGGTGCCCCCTTGCTGAAGGAGGGTTGCATGTAGTGTAATCAATCCCCCACTTGGTAAAGGGACCAACTGTGATGACAGGAAACATGGGAACGGGATGTGCCCTCATCTTCCGAGAGAATATTTGACATAGGTGGCACTTCTTGACCGATTTGATACAATCTTTCATTAACGTTGGCTAGAAGTAACCAGCTTGTAAAATATTTTGGGTTGTTTCCAACCCAGACAAATGACCGCCACATGCTCCAGTATGGAAGTCATTAAGAACGATAATTGCTTCTTCATGAGTGAGACATCGACGAAGAATGCAATCTACACCTCGGTGATACAAAGTGTCATTGAGTATGAGATAGTTCTTAGCCTGATGGCATATATGACAACACTCATCACGAGAAGAAGAGGCGAGGCACTTCAAATTATGGAGATAGAAAAGTATATATCCATACCAGGGATCCGAAGATGTAATAAAAACATGTCTCCTCTAATAGGCAACTCTTTGGGAATAACCTCACTGGATTCAACTAGAAGTTCTGAGATGAGTTTCGCAAAGACCAGTGACTTTTGGATTTCACCAAAACAAAATCTAAGTCAAATTCCTGGAGGACAAATATCCATCTACTAATATTCCCGCCAATAACGCGTCGTGTTAATACGTATTGAAATGGATTCACAATGACAATGACGGTGGTCTTGCGAAACAAAATATAATGACGAAACCATTGAACAACATGAACAACTGCCAATGCCAGTGTTTCAATATGGGAATAATTGAGTTCCAGTCCAACCAGGCCTCGGCTCAGGTAATAAATCACATATTTTGAGAGGAATTCATCCTCCTAAACTAAAACCATACCAATAGTCGACTCTGCTGCATCCAAGTACAATAAGAAATATTTTTTATAATTAGGTGGTTGGAGCAGAGGGGCAGTCATGAGGGCATGTTTCAATGTGTTGAAAGAGTGTTGAGCAGCTTCATCCCAATGAAAAGGGATGTATTTCTTTAGCAAACGCATAAATCCCTTTGTGATCTCGGCATAGTTAGCTATGAAACGCCTCAAAAAGTTCACTTTTCCTTGTAAACTTTGAAGTTGAAGGATTGTACACAGAGGAGGCAACTGAAGTATTGCCTCCACCTTGAGAGGATCGACCGTGATCCCTGTTGTTGAAACTATGAAACCGAGCAGTCGTCCTGACGTTATGCAAAAGCTGCATTTGTTTGGATTCAAGCAAATCTGGAAGTAGCAACATCGCTCAAATATAAGTCGGATGTGTGTGGGATGATCCATTCTCTTGCAAGATCATGATGCTAAATCATCTAAATAGGCTTTGACTATATGCTTGAGATCATGGAAAGCAAAAGACATGGCTCGCTTGAAGGTAGCTCCAGCATTTTTGAGACCAAAAGGCATATTATGATAGGAAAATGTACCCCATGAATAGATGAAAGTTGTTTTTTGTTGGTCTTCGGGTTTGATTTGTATCTGATTATATCCCAAAAAAACATCCATGAAAGAAAAAGCCTCGCAATCGGTGCATTCATCGACTATCTGGTCAATGAAGGGTGTGGGAAAATTATCTTTTGGAGAGGCTTTGTTCAAATAATGAAAATACATACATACACAAATCATGCCATGTTTCTTGTTGACCGACATAGGATTTGACACCCATTGGGTCAAATGGACAGGATAGATAAAACCTGCTTTGAGCAGTTTTTCTACTTCAACCCTAATAGTTGCTGCTTTCCAGGGATTAATTAGATGAAGCTTTTGCTGAACTGGCTTGGCATCAGGATAAGTTGTGATTTCATGTTCAAATATTTTTGGATCAGTACATGGCATTTCCTTGTAATAACAGGAAAATCCATCGTGGAATTCTTTAAATAAGTCTGTGTAGATTTGAATCTCTTCCGGGGAACAATCAGCTCTGAAGAAAACATTCTCCATGACACCAGGGGTTCTGGAGATATTAATCGGTATAGTTTAAGCTATAGTTTCCATATTACCCTTGGCATAAAACTCACGTGTAGCCAAGGGATTGATAGGACAAGACCTATCCCCAGTCATAGTCCAGGTGAATTCCCCTGCTTCGATTATGCTTAACTCTAGGAGGAAGTATGATCTGTGATGGAGATCATCCCAGGGTTTGTCCAAACTAGTCATTTCTTCAATGATTGCTTCATCTGAGGGTAAGACTAAGTCTAACAAATCGGTATCATCGGGGGAAATTGGAGCCCAAATAGACTCTAGAATAAGATCTAACTCTTGTGAAGGAGTTGGATCAGTGTCAGCTGAATCTTTTTGGACTAAAGAGTACGTTGCTTCTACCATAGACAAGGGCATGGACATACCATGGTGCCTTGTCCCTTCCATCATGGCTAATGGGGAAGGACAAATCCATGGATCGTTGAAGTAAGTCATGTGAAATGATGAAACTTGGAAAATCTCAACCTTATGGTGTTCTGATATGAACTTGACATTGCCTTGAGGAGGCAGGTAATCGAAAGTACCCATCAAAGGTGGGCACAAACCAACCCCTACATTGACGATGCCTGGTTGAGGATTATCAATCATAGAGACCGTAGATTCCCCCAATGAAGGGTCAGGTCAGGAGAAGGACAAATGATCAATGGTCACGATATAACCCTCGTGTGGAAACAACAATACCCGGAAAACTATAGCGACCACTGCCTGCATGGCATAGGTCCAACTCCTACCTAACAAGAGATTGTAGTCGAGGGATGCGTCAACTACTTATACTTCGATGCACACAGTCTTCCCTCCTAACTATATGGGGAAAGAGGGGATGATTCCATGTGGTCGGAATGAACAACCATTGAAAGCGATAAGAAGACTAGGTGACGGAGACAAAATGGGCTGGTCAATGGCCTTCCAACACACCAATGACATGACGCATGTCGAGGCACCCTCATCAACCACCATGCAGAAAATTTTCCAAGTAAAATTGTTCGTGGGGTAAGCCAATACTATATGAAATGCTATGTGGTAAGGGAGATGAAGTTTTAAGTTGATTATATCCAGCATGATTGTACTCGGATTACAAGTCTCAGCAGATCCTAAAGCGGCTAACAAAGCTTCCCTCTGGGAAGGGAAGCTTTGGAGGACCTCCAAAGTGGACATTGCACAAGGGGTTTGAGACAAATCCTCCACCATAGAATAGTTCTGGGTGGCCCTTCCATTTCGGTTGTTAGAAGCTTTTGTGAACGCACCTTTTGGGATACGTGTCATCGTTTCTCCCAAAGTCTTCTCGATCTAGAGAGGAAGAGATGGGATTTCAGCTTCTTTACCTTTCTCAGAGGCACTGGGCTTACTGTAGTCATGTGTTCTAGTCAATATAAAAGCATCACGTTTCATTATATACACATTCCTGGATGCATGATTACTCGAAGATGGACAGGGTGCTTGACTACCCCCTTCCGTGCTTGTAGAGGCTTGGGTTAGGTTTTTCCCATGTTGAAATGGATTTGTTAATATAGCAGGATGTTGTTGTGACACAAACTTTTGTTCCTCTGCAAGCCGAGGGAACTGATGGGTTGGCTGGTCTTCCACACACAGGTTACAAAGATACTTCACCTTCCATTTCTCATTGTTTCCCCCGCCAACATTATTAGTGGGTTTCTTATCCCCCTTACCCTTCTTACATTTTTTTTTCTTTCCATCAATCTATTGGGTGGCCTTCATATTTCTTGATTGCACACTGTATACATCTGACATTTGGGTAGGGGGAGCAGCCGAAATAGTAGTTTTTCTGGCCGCTATGTGTTGTATAGACAATTGCTTCAATTGTTTTTTCAGTTGTTCAGTGGGTTTGTTTCTGCTGAACCTACAATATCATCGGCATGTGGTCCAGCTCTCTGTCTGGTTTTATCAAGTATGGATCGTGGTGCATCTAGAAAAATCTCATACATTAAACCGGACTAAGAATAAATTATCTCAAGTTGTTGAGCTCTCATTATGGCATCTTCTTCAAAAAACATTCTCGACGTTGCAATGTCTTTGGATAGATGGGGGACCAAAGACTTAAGGAACCACTCAAGAAGGAATGCTAGTGGGACTGGTACCTTAATCAAACTCTTATGGCGTCTCCATTCTCGGATGTGATCAGAGATATGGTCTGCTTTTGTCTATTCAAAATTGGACAACAATTATGTGTCGACATCGTATCTCACAGGTAATTGGAAATGGTTTAGGAATGCCATTTCCAATTCTCTGAAGGAAGAATATCTCAAGCGGTCGAGCTCAATGTACCATTTTGCAACACTCCCAATGAGAGTGCATTGAAACAATCACAATTTTATGGAGTCGTCTTTCAACGAATTAAACGAGCACCAAAGATGGAAGGTGGTCACATGATCCCCTGGATCTTCGTTAGGCTTGGATTCAAACTTTGGTATGTCCTAAGGCAATTTTGTTGCCATAGGCGGCCAATGTGGATCGTGATAGATGGGATCATTCAAAAACCTTGTCAATTCTGGAAAATGTAAGTTTGCCAAGAAAGGTAGTTTTGGTTGTTGTTGATGATAACCATGGAAAAAGGGCCTTGGAGTTTGACTGGCACTAGGTTGCCAGGAAAATTTGGGTTGTTGGCTGAGGTTCTCGTAAAAACCATGGCCATGACCAGCATACAGATTTTTCATTTGAGGAGACATCATCGGCTGATTCCTGAAATAGGATGTAGATGGTTGGGCGTGCATTACATTCAGAGGACTCTGGGAAGGGTTTCCCCATGTTGATCCCATGGGCATAAGTACTGCACCTTGCCCGGGGTTCCATTGGTCATGAAACGAATTTCCCCAGATCGACATTCCTGATGAGGGAATTGATCCTTGCCAAGAATTCCAAGGTATTGATGTGGAAGAAGTTCTTGGGTTTTCCCCCTGTGCAGGAATAGTACCCTGCATAGGATTAGGTTGGCCATAATTGAGGTTGCACCCAGGCGGGAAAGAAACTGACAAGAAAAAATTGTTACCAAATGCACCGAACAAAGAAAATGGTGTCAACCCTACCGGCATATTATGAGAAGGTGGTCCTTGACTTCCTACTCCAAGTGAACTATGGTGTGTGTTTGGCCCAACGGATTGTTGGTGGCTACTACCAAGTGAATGGGATGAAGGAGGTATATTACCTCCCCCATAAGGGAAAGCATTAAAGGGAGCTGAAGTTCCCCCCATGGGTCCTTGCAGAGGAGCTAGAGCTCCCTTCCCCAATACCTAAAGTCTGTAAAGTGGAGTAGGATAGTACAGGGAGCATATGAGAATGGAGGGCCTGTCGCACTCTATGTGAAAGGAGCAGTGGCTATCACCAAAGACGGGATTGGACCACTACTCGAGGTAGAGGAAGTCAAGACCATGGTGGATTGATCCGATGACGGTGGGTTAGGAGGTGGAACACACCCTGTGGTGACAGTTGTAGTGGGAATAGAATAATTCCCAGAATAAGTGGCAACATTTGTTTCCATTGATGCGTGTGACACTATCTAGCACCCATAAGGATAAACTTGTACGATGATGGGCACTGAAAAGGTTGGAATTTTGGGTGGACCGAGAGCTTCCAATCCAAGGTCTGAAATAGTTGGTTCCTCTGGATTTTGGTCAAGCATAGTTTCCTTTGACCCAGTCGCTTCAAAAGACCCTTGTTGGTCGAGCTTTCACCTTAGTGGTGGCGGGGGTGGCTCCAATGTAACTGGCGGTAGGCTAAAAATCCTTCGTGACCGATGGAGCTCATGATCCTCCACTGTGTGAGAATATCAAAGACACACTAGGGATTTCTATCCATTCAAAAACAACATACACTAGAAAAAATACCCTACAAGATAAAAAAAGAAAACACTAGACTAGTTGGAAGAATAATTACAACAACTAACACTAGAGGAACTTACCGATGCAAGTGAAACTCGGACATGGAAGCACCCTCCGAGTATACTCTACAAAGCATGGACCGATGTATGTCCTAGGTACCGCGGTATTACCCCACAGTCACCTGTCTATGTCTATAAAAAATATAGGCAACTAGGTTGCCAGCACGTGAAAAGTCACCAGGAGGGTATAGTCGACAGTCAGGTAGACCACAATGAGCAGGGTATCGAGCCTGAAAATTTTCAAGGCTATCGAAATAAAGTGGTCTAGAAGACAATTGAGGACCTCAAATGGATTCAAGACCCATGAAGCTCCGTGGAAAATGCAATTGATGGAATCCCAAGACAAGCCCTCTATATGTGTTCTCCACTACGATTGGTTCGACTTTGGAGGGGTTATCTCCACTACCTTTCCGCATGCGACCTCGTGTTTATCCCCTGTGTTAGAGGGGGGTCCCGGATAAATTTCATGATACTGGACCTGGACACTCCCTAACTCAAACTCCAATGTTTGATTTAATGGCCTTGAAGAGTTTCCTCTCCAACCTAATTCAAGGCCCTAACCCTAAATTAGTTGGTTGACCCGACAAACATAAAAAGTCTAATTAATTTTAGATTTATCGTTAATTTTTATGGCTTGTCTTAAGTCAAAGGTTATGAAAGTGAAACTAGTGATGTTTTGAGAGACGAAAAGAAAGATAAACAGAAAGCTTGGAAACAAAATAACTTCTTCTTGACAAATTCAAATTTGCTCTTTTAAATTCTCTAACCAACTTTAAAAAATAAAATTTCCTAAGATCTTTGAATAGAAAACTCAAAACAAAATTTCACTCAACTATGAGCTACTTATCGTCTAAGTAACCGTCAATAACTTATGAAAGCAAAGACTTCTCCTCGTTACTAGTGCACACCAACAACTATTTAACCAAACAAAGAAATAAAAGATTTTTTTTTATTTGAAAGCTCACAAAGAAAAAAGGAAAAATATCAATAAGTAAATACCAAGAAGAATTCTTGCCTAAGCGCATATTGCAAAGAGTCACTTTGAAAATAACACCCAAAGCAGATTAAAATGGGCTCTCACACTTGCCTAAAAACCCTATAAAATGAAAATTTTGAGGAAAACTTCTTAATGAAAAAGAAAGCTATTGTTGTGATCAAACCTAAGTTACTGACTACTATGACAAAGATCAAAACACTTGAGAGGTATAAACTCTTGACAAAGAAAAGGATGACTACCTCTCCTTAAAAAAACATTTTCTCCATAGACACGATGCTGACAGTTCAACAACCATTGTGTGCACGCGAGTTGTGTAAAGTCAGGGCGCGTGTAAACGTGTGAAGACCTTATGAAGGCCACGTGTACTTCTAAAACTATTCAAAAATGAAAAGACGAGCAATCAAGCACTGGTAGAGACTACTGGTATTGAGAACTAGAATCTCTTGAAGACTCACAAACTTACTTTGTCAGAAAAAAGAAAACAATTCAAGGAAAATTTCATAGAACAAAACCAATCTGAGGTGAAACCTAAGCTATAAAACTGCAAACACAGAGCCCAGAATGAGTTCCAGAAAATGCCCGAGAAGGATCACTTCTGACAAGGGAGAGGATGGTTGCCTCTTTAAAATAAATCCTCTGAAATCATACATGTGACTTACACTTCATCAGCTAGCGTGTACACGTGGGCTGTGTGAAGGTAGGGTGCGGGTACACGCGTCCAGGACTTATACAGGCCGTGTGTACCTCTGTGGGTTTCGAAAAAACAAATTCAGCCAAGAAAAGAAACAGAGATAACTGGTATGGAAGACCGGAATCTTTGTTAGCTCAGACGTTTGCAGAAACTTTAAAAATAAGGAATGAAACCAATTTTTTTTTTTAAATACCCAAGAAAAATATTCCCAGAAACCCTAGAGATCCCCAATATGGTCGCCAATTGTGTTGTGGGTAGGAATCCCTCCTACGGACTTAACATTTAAGGGCTCTAATCATGCATGAAGAAAATGACCATTTCAAAGGCTTCTACTCTTTCCTATTCTCTCAACACAAAACCCCACAATCATGCAATACAAAGGTGTAAATGAGATTCGGTAACTCTACCTTAAGTCCTTCGTTTGATGTCAATCCCTTTGCTTTCACCTTCTCTTTGATTGCAAGCCTTCTCCCAAAGCTGACCTGCATTCACACATGAACAAACAAAGAGCTGTGAATGTGCATTTCATATACTAATTGCTAGGTTAGTTGTGACAATATCATAAAATAAACATTCAACTCGAACACATGATATGGTAGGATGGAAAAATTATTCCTTTTTGTATTAGTCTTCATAATAGTAAAATTACAATATGTGGTCGGCACTGCTCCTCGAAATTGGTCCTGGGCTCCTCTTCAATTGTCCTCCAACTGCTTTTCTCTATACTTATATTTGCACAAGGATGGATAAAGGTTGGGAGAAGGGAAATGCTCAATTGGGTATAGTCTCATTACTATGATTTTCCTCCTTTCAAATGGGACCCTTACCCCTTCTTTTATAGGCTAGAAGGAGATAGGTATTTGGTTGAAAGATTGGCCATGCATGGACGAAAGGTTCAATTAACTTGCCCAAAGTTATGTGTTCCATCAACAACTTTCCTTTTTCTATGCCTTTGTAGGTGTACGCAGGATATATTGGGGCACCTAGCATGTACACGTGTGCAGTAATGGAGCAGGGTATGTGGGCCTTTATAAAGGGGGTTTTTAAGAAGAGTTGTTCAGTAGTGTTTTGGAAAATAAGGAATCTGAGATGGCCTGATGCCAAGTAAGTATGTCTGGTACAAATTAGGGTTATAACAACAAGAGATAATCTGCAGAGGGGGCCGACTCAATATTGGTAATAACTTCCCTTGGACAATAGCACAACAAAAAATGAGACTCGGGCAGCATGATATTTTAACATAAGTTCAGGATGTAGGAGGCACCACAAACTCTCCATATGTTTGGAAGAATAACCAAATGGAGGACACAAATCTATGTAGCAAGAACAACTTCCTAAGGTCATGTTAAATCCCATGGCTTGAAGAACAAATGAAAAGATGTTCTTTGTCCAAGGGAGACTCATTGTGTTGCCAATAAAAAGAAAATACTTTTCCCTTCCTCTTTTTGGGGTATATTTGATTTGTTTCTTTTTGTTTTGTTTTGTCTTTTTCCATAATTTTGGAAAGCTTGAAAAAGAATAAAAAAATTCTACGTTACAAAGGAGGATCGAGTGTCGCAGACATACTATTTCCAAGTGCACGAAACACATGGATGCTCAGGGAAAAGGGACATATGCAGGAAAAGGACACTCATGAAAAATCCTCCATGGGCCAAAGGTTTCAAGATGCAGAGGCAAAGTGCTACAGGGCTTGCGTGTAAGACATGCTTCATATGGTTCAGTTGAGAGCAACATGGAGCCGACATTAGGCCAAAGATGCAGGTATGAAAACACGATTAATAAGACACACAATGGTAACATCCTTTGATGTAATTTTAACGAGCCCAGAGAAGGCAAGCTCGACAGTTTTTCATATTTAAAGAGTCTGAAAAAGCGTAAAAGGAGACTCCACTGGGGTACCTTTTTTTGAAAAAGGGGTAAACTAGCACCAACTAGACATCGATTCAAAACCATTTTAACGAGAATGATAAAGACAATATCACTCGACAATTTTTTCATATTTAAGGAGTCTGAAAAAAGCTTAAATGTGGACTTTGTCAGGAATGTTCTTCTGGGCCATCTTAACGAGTGTGGAAGAATAAGGTCACTCGATGATATTTTCAATTTTAGGGAGTTTAAAAAGAGCTTAACTATGGACTCCGTGGGGGTTCCTTTTTCATAAATTTAGTCCCCCAGGCTCAAAAAAGCTTTAAAATCATACCTGAGAATACTCTTCTAGGGAACCGAGGCTCCTAGAGTATACCTTTGTTTGTACAATTGATCGTTTGGACCGAAAAAGGGGTAAAGTACCATCGGACAGACATGGCTTCAAATTTTAGTTTAGTGAGTGTGAAGGTCAACAATGTCGCTCGACAATCTTTTCATTTTTAGAGGGTCTGAAAAGGGCTTAAAAGAAGACCCATGGGGGCTATGACTCATGTATGAAACTGGTTCAAGTAGATCCCACTGCAAGTCTTAGACCAAGAGTCTCTTCGATAGTCAACTTGGAACGTCTCCCAAAAGGGAAGAAAACACAAACCACGATGTAAGTCCTCTTGTGGTATAGAAACCATAGCCATGGCTTCAAGGATAGCCTCATCTGAAGGCAATTCAAAATTCGATAAATCACGCAAATGAGGGTCGACAGTCCAAAAGGGTGAAGTAAACTGACCATACTCCATATGACGATGGAGGTTCTAGCCAGTACTGGCAGAGTCTATCAATGAAGAATCACAAGCACAAGGGCTTGAGGATCTACAAACAACGAGATCAGACTCAGAAGGAGACTCAAGATCTCTTGGACCTAGAGGGGGAAGCAAGGGCTCCCATGCCCCCATTGGATAAACCAATGGATCAATTGTTGACACCAAGTCTCAAGAGGGAAAACATGACTGCATAGGTTCCTGCTAAGAAGCAATTGGACATCGAGGATAAGATGCCACATAATTAACCCATGGCGGGGTGGATTCTACACTAACACTAGGAACATATAAAGGGGAAACCTGAACTAACATTGAATTAGGATGGTGATTATCAGATGCCAGTTGGTCAATAGTGACAATGCTTCCACTGTGAGGGAAATGCATCACTCAGAAGAGTGTAGATACCACAACGTTCATAGCATATACATAATCACGCCCAAGAAGCATATTGAAATCTAACGGACCTTGCACTACTATAAAATCGACACGGACAATATTCCCACCTAACGAGATAGGAAAATGAGGAAGAACCCCCAAATATTCACTAGGACATATTTCAAAAGGCAACAACTCATGTGAAGCAGATACAAGCTCGAGAGAACCTGAGACTTTCCAAACCGAGGAGGATAAAATACTTGCAGAGCCTCTTTAATCTACGATACATTGATAGATGTTTGTTGAATTAACTTCAACCCTTATTTGAAAAGGTGCAGAAGAAGGAATATGAGGCTCAACAAGATCATTCCAATCAAAGGAAACCATCCTAGGGCTTGGAGGGGGTGTTCTCGGAGTGAGCGGAATGCCTCCTTGTTTTGAAAGTACGAAACTGGAAATGCTAAAAAAATAGTCAGTAGACACTTCAATCCCCAGGAGAGGAGTGGGATCAGCTGAAGATGGCATCAGCATGACCACTTTGGTAGACTTGACACTCTCCAAGAGGAGTGGGATCAGTCGAAGACTACAATGGCGTGACCACTTTCTCAACCAATGGTTGAAAAGGCTGTGAGACTACATGGTCTAAAGGAACCTCACCCCCCAAAAGAGGAGTGGGATCAGTTGATGTCTGCATAGACATGACCACTTCATCAACCAAAGACTGAATAAATTGTGAGGAAACCTCAAAAGACTCAGAATCAGAAGAGATTGCAGACAGGGGCCACAATCTTCATACCTTTGGAAGGCCAGGGCATAAATGAGTAAGGTGATCTCCCTTGAAAAGATTACAAGAGAAATTAGGCTTATGTCCTATCCATCTAGGATTCTCAATAGAATCGATGCCACCAACATGACTAGCAGTGGTTGGTTTCACATCTCCAACATGACTTGCAGAGATGGGTGATTTATTCTTCCTATTCTTCCTCTTTCTACTTCGTTTAGACTTCCAGTTACTAGTAATTATACTTTCACGAGAGGTGGGAGAAGGATGAGGAGAAGACTTTGCTAAAAAAGGAACATCAACATTATGCCCATGACACATGGTGCTTAAATGAGAAGCATCAATATCATTTGGGACATTTGGAATGGTACCCAACCAAACCAGTAGTCCAACATTCAACCCAGGAATGTATAGAGTGGCCATCAAAGGGACACCAATGTTTCTGAAGAAATGAAAAGCACAAGGATCCCCTTGCAAAGGGGTTCCTTGGTTGGTATCGTCAGTAAATTTAGCCATGAAGGTCTTATGCATAGGTTCTCCCCTTGCAAGATCGTTCAAGTCTGCAAAAGTCTCACACACTGACTATGGAAAACCAGTGTTATGAAAACAACACTTATAAAGAGGCGTCTCCACGTTCTTAAGAGGAAGACCAAAAAATACTTGTGACCAGTGGAGTGGATGGTCTACCACCCTAGGTCATAGACCCAAATCCATGACTGACTAAATCACTATGGAAAACTAAGGAGCATAGAGCACGTACTAAAAGTTTCTAAAGGCAAATCAAACAAACGACTAACTAGTTGGAAGAACAGTTACACAAACCAACATTAGAGCAACTTACCAGTGTAAGTGAAACTCAAATATGGAATAACCCTCTAGGTATACTCTGCAAAGCATGGGCTGATGTCTTCCCTAGGTACCGTGGTATACCCCTGCAGTCACCTATGTAAGTCCCTAAAGTAAGGGCAACTAGGTTGTCAGCTCGTGAACAACTACCAGGCGGATACAGTCGACAATCGGGTGGACCACAATGAGCAGGGTATCAAGCCCGAAACCTATCAAGGGTATCGAAAGAAAATGTTCTGAAAGAGGAATAAGGACCTCGAACAGATTCAAGACCCATTAATCTCCATGGAAAATGTGATCAATGGAATCCCAAGACAAGCCCTCTATATGTGTTCCTCTGCTACGATTGGTTTGACTTTGCAGGGGTTATCTCTGCTACCTTTCTGCACACAACCTAGTGTTTATCCCCTATGTTAGAGGGAGGTCCCAGATAGTTTCCATGTTACTTGACTTTAACACTCCCTAAATCAGACTACAATGTTCAAATTAACGGCCTTGAAGAGTTTCCTCTCCAACTTAATTCAAGGCCCTAACCCTAAACTAGTTGGTTGACCCTACAAACATAAAAGTCTATTTATTTTTAATTAGCGCTATTTTTAAGGATTGATTTAATCAAAAGGTGTTGTAGTGCAACTGATGTTGTTAATACTCTTGTAGAAAAAATAAATGATAAGAACACGAGCAAAGAATGATTATCTTTCTTATTTTCTTTTGAAATGCTTTTAAAATTAGAAGAAAACACAATGCTACACTAATTTATTTTTCTTTTTCAAATAACAATGAAAAGCAGATGCCAAGAAAGAAAGAGACCTAAGAAGCTAATCTTTTTTTTTATATTTTCTTCCAATCAAAGCATAGGTAACAAAAGATTCTAAAAGAAACTGATGAATGTACGATTCAAAATGGAACTCATTTTTCTTAAAATTTCAAGCTAAAAATAAGTTAAAAAAGCTAGGAAACACAAGAAATATTTTGAAAAAGATAAGAAAAACTGACGTCAAACCCAGGCTACAGATTGTTATAACAAAGACCAGGACTAGGTCAAGAAAACCCTTAATAAGTATGACTTCTGACAAGGAAGAGGATGACTACCTCTTCTTTAAAAAAATTCTCAACATAGGCACGCTACTGACAGTTCAATAACTAGAATATGTACACGGGTTGTGCAAGTTCAAGGAACATGTGCATGCGTGTAGGCCCACTACAGACTGTGTGCACCTCTACAACTCCTCAAAAAATTGAAAAACAAGAAATCAAGCACTGGCAGGGAGTACTGGTATTGAGAACCAGAATCCCTTGAAGACACAGAAACTTACCTTAATAGAAAAAGATGCAAGGAAAAATCCAATATGAGGTTATACCTAGGCTATAGACTGCAACAATAGAGACCAGAACTAGATCCAGAAAACCCCTCAGAAGGATCACTTCTGACAGGGAAGGGGACGACTGCCTCTCTTTAAAACAAAAATTATGGACTCAGACACTCTACTGATCCTTCAACATCCAGTGTATGTACGTGGGCTGTGAGAAGTCAGGGCATGTGTATATGCATTCAAGCCTTCTACAGGCTATGTATGCCTTTGTAAATTCTCAGAAAAGAAAAAAAATAGTCAAGCGAAGAAAGCAGGGATTACTTGTATGGAAGACCAAAATCCCTACTAGCTCATACTCTTGCAGAAACTCAGAAAAAAGGTAATAAAATCAATTTTTAAAAAAACCCAAAAAGTATCCCCAAAAACCCTAGAGATATCCCTAGTATGGTCGTCAATTCTGTTGTGGGTGGGAAATCCCCCTACGGACTAGCATTAATGGTTTTGTAATGCATGCACAAATGACCTAAAGTCTCCTACATTTTACCAACATCCCAATCATAAACCCCATTATTCATATGTAAATACAAAGATAAAAGGATCAATTCACTATAAATTGACTTCCACATTTGATGTATATCATTTCACTTTCGGTTAATCCTTGACTACATGTTTCCTCCCAAAGCTGACCTGCATTCACAAACAGACAAACAAAGAACTCCAAGCATGCATTCGATCTATGAAATAATGGGTTAGAGATTCTATCAAAATATAATCAAATTTAAATATTGACAATCTCATATGGCGGGATGAGAAAAGTACTTATTTTATTAATCTCACAAGAGTAACATTACAATAGTGAGATTGGCCACTACTCCTTGAATTTGGTCCTGGGCTCCTCTTCAACTATTCTCTAACTTTTTTTGTATATGCTTCTCTTCACACACTAGTTGCAAAAGTTTAGGACAAAGGGAATGTGAAATCGGGTAGGGTTTCTTTACAATTATTGTTTTTCTTCCAAATGGCACCCCTACCCTTTTATTTTATAGGCTAGAAAGGGTTAGGTATTTGGTTGAGTGACCAGCTATGGGAAGTCAAACGATTTAGTTAACTTACCCAAAACTGTGTGTTCCGTCTACAACTTTTCATTTTTCATTCTTTTTAGGTATATGCGGGCTGTAGTGGGTCAACCAACGTACACACACGTGCAGTAGTTGAGCAGAGCGTGTATTCCCTCAAAAACAGTGTTTTTTAAAAAGTTGTTTAGTAGTGGCTTGTCAAAGAAGGCAAATGAGATGGCCTAATGCCAGGTAAGCATGTCTAGTGAAATTTAGGGTTATAACACCTGGGTCTGCCCCTGTGCCAACAAATGGTTCTGTGCTAGGACAGGAATCTTCTTGAGGGAATGCCAAGGTGGTTTCCATTGAAGACAGAGATTCAAAAGTGGATAGAGGATCAAGAAAAGGAATTCTCTGAAGCCTATAACAAGCACCTTAGTCTTAGTATAGAGGATTGGTTGGGAATATATATCTTTACCGATATATAAGAGATTGTCTTTGGAGGAATTCATCAAGAGTTATATGAGTGGATAGCTAGGTTAACAGACACCCAATTTGAGATCAGATCTAGACCACCTATGGTTTGGATGTCAACGTTGATCAAGAAGATCAAGACATTTGATAACATTGTGTCAAGAGAAGTTATTGGTTTGATAGTACCATTGGAGGGTATATCACTAATTTTTCTATTGACAGTGTAGAGTCATATAGCCAAGCTGAGAGGTATTTGTTTAAGATACCTAGGGGAAAAATTTTACAATTTCTAAAGTTGAGGATCAAGATGCTATTGCATGAGAAGAACATATTGAAGATACACTAGTTGGTCGGAATGGAAAAGGATAATGTTCAAGAACTTAGACAGTGACAATGACACAGAGGCTGGACAAACGCACATTGGGAGAGAATTCAGAGAAGTCCCTCTTGGGAACCTGTTTAAGCAGAAATACGAGGATGAGGGTTTCTATAGTGGAGAAGAGGCAGATCTGACAGACGAAGAGAATTTAGAATCCTCTAGGGAAGACGAAGGTAAAGTTGCAGGACCTCACTGGGAAGAGCCAGAAACTTCAAGAACCACGTCGACTATTGAAGTAAGTATTATTATTCATCCTGTTGTTTTAGAAACATTAAGAAATCAGAGTAATCAGAGTCACCAGAGCACTCTGAGAACTGTCACTAGCAGTCCACCACATACTCAGTCAAGAAACCTAGGAATACCTCTAGAAGATGATATGAGGTTACCCAATTTTAGAGGAGATGGATCTAAAGATCCTAATCATCACTGTTTTTTATGTGAAGCTATATGGAGTATTAAGAATATCACCAAAAAAATTGTTAAATGCGCTCAGCTTAGTACTACCCTAATAGATCGCACACTGAGATGGTACATGAAATTTTTCCAAGGAGTTGCACCGAAACTGCTGACTGTCATTAAGACTGCGCTAATTGTTGAATTTAAGAAACCTAAGTCAAAGTCGCAGTGCATTACAGAGATAAAATAAATCAAGAAGAGAATAGTTGAACCTGTGTGGGAGTTTGATAAGAGATTTAAGACCTTGACAGGCCATTTAAGTTTTCAGATCCTAGATGAGAAGAACAAAGAATGGTTCCTTGTTGCCCTCTTACCACACATCATAGTTTCTCTGATGAAACAGAAGATTGCTTCACAGGCTGAGGCACTGGAGATCGCCATGAATTTAGAATCAACCCCTATGGGAGAATCCATCTCAGGTATGAGTCAAATCTTGAGTCCGCTAACTAGTTTATCTCTACAGGTTGAAGATATGAAGAAAGACAAGGAAAAATATAAAAGAGAATAAATCATGTGTATCAGATGAAAATCAGAAATCCATGACAAGGAACATTGTCCCTTATTTTATGAATACTTGGCCTCTGAATCTTTGAGCCATTTGAAGCAAGTTACCCTACCCTGGTGCGAGGTATGTAGAAATCGACATCGCCATGGTGAATGTTACTATCTGCAAAAATATGTCCAGACACCCATGAATCTGTATTCTATAAGTTGGTAGGAAATGATGACAGGGATTGTAGGTATTACAACCTCATGCTTAAAAGGTCAAGGGATATTTACACAATTCAAGGTGAAGTACACCAAGAAGGAAACACTACGCAATATAATTCTCAAGGAAGAGGAAACTTCAACCCTCTCAGTGGATTCATAGGAAGAGGATGAGGAGGAGGTATGGGTCGAGGTCGAGGAAATATCATATGTTACAACTGCACACATCCAGGACACTTAGCAAGGGACTGTCAGAACCCTTGTACCACTTGCAGCTACTGCAACTCATTCAAACATGTTATCGAAGATTGTCCTGTGTTTCTAGCCAAACTTTAGGAGAGACGAGGACCTTAGCTGAACCTGCAAGTGAAACTGATATACATTGAACCTCATGTAGAGGACCCTAGTTTCCTTTTTATCACAATAGGGAGCATTTTTATAGGATAATATAGAGCGACCCAAGGAAAGACTGCAGAAGAATCAGGAGTCAGGAAAGCTACAGAGAAGACACAAGTTTTTGGTGCAAAGAAAGAAAAACAAATATTTGAGGAAGCAAGAAAAGAATTCAGGAGAGACCAAGGCTCTTCATCGAAGAAACGACCAAAATTAAGAGAATGTGGAATGCCTTTGCCATTCGATCAGCCTTCTCTACCAGGAGAAGGAAAAGAGGTAAGCAAGCTCATGGAATTCTTATATACTTGTATTAAGTTGATTCAAGATGAAAACACTATACAAGAGCTACAAAATTTAATCAAACAGTATGAGTTAGGAAAGATAGATCCCTTGTTGAATAGAGAAGTACACCAAGTTTCTAAAAAGAGAAGGAAAAATAAGGAACTACACTTGAATGCTCATATTGGAGAGTATGATATAGACTATGTAGTCCTCAACTTAGGGTCGGAGGTCAATGTCATGATGAAGTAGACCTAGGCACTGATGGGAAAACCTAAGTTGATCTACTTCCCTATCAGGATTAGGATGTCTAATCAACAAGTTGTAAGCCCCTTTGGAAGATTGGAACATGTCCTTGTTGACATCGATGGAGTAAGGACATTTACACACTTTGAGGTGATTGAGATAGTCGATGATAGTTGTCCTTACCCTACGCTGTTAGGAATTGATTGGGCTTTCAATAATTCCACTATGTTCGATTTAAAGAAAATAAGAATGACATTTGAAGGACATGGCCTTAGTTCGATTTTACCTTTAGATCCCAATGAAGGTCAGAGATACACATAAACCATCAGGGAAGAAGACCGCGCATATGAACTAGAATACATATACAAATTAACAGCGAGACAACATGATTACATTAATCCTACAGAGGATGGGAACCTAAGCTGGCGAAGTGACAACGCATGTTCATAATATTCAAAAGAAGCACTAGAGAATTGGCAGAACAAAATGTACGAAGTATCTACAAGGAAATGTGTTAGATTAACCAGAGAAGTTTGTTGGATCGGCACAACAATCATTAACTTGCCCAGCTTTGGTAGTCTAAATCATTTAGAATATTTCTTGTTGGAATTTGAAGAAATTGTACCGATACAACGAATATTGTTGGAAATGGATGAGGTCCTGAAAGAAACTCCAACAATATGGTGGGGGACACACAAAAACAAAATTAAAGACTAGGTACAATGTCGCACTTTGATGACAACATGGTTTTCAGAGCAAGTAGAAGGTTGCGAAGTTAGGTACACACATCAAAGTTTTTCGAAGGACCATGTAAGAAATTGTGAGGAAGCCTGGAGAAACATTCCTCAAGAGCAGTGGGTGCACAAATTCATCAACACACTAGACACAACCCCTATCAATTGGTACCTACAAGCAGAACTGTGCCTCGTCACTATAGATTAGGAAGGTATGACTCAGAACTTTGTAACTACCTTTTTGTTTGAAATCCAATAAAATATAGTGGATCAAGCGTTACAGATTGTAAGACATAAATTATTTGAGGAGGCACCTATCCTCCCTTTGGAACAAGAAGAGAATGAATGGACTACGCCTCTCCAGAAATTGCAAGATTATTACAATATTAATGCTGACAAAGACGATGATCCTAGGAAGGTGAACATCGTCGACACAGAAGGACTAGGAATTGATATACCTTTCATTGGACAGACGATCAAGATCAAGAAATTCAATATTGGAACAGAGAAAACAAATAAGCTTGCAAATGTTGGAGATTATTGGAATGTTGCCACTATTGACAAGATCACAGAGTTACTGCACGAATATCAGGACTTGTTTCCAACCAAGTTCACTGATATGAAGGGAATTTGGTGGCATACCTTACACAGATATGCTAAGGACTATTATAGAGCCTATGATGTATGCCAAAGAGTTGGGAAATTGTCTAGAAAATATGAAATTCCTTTAGCACCGCATTTGAGCCTACAAACATTTGAGAAATGGGCCATTGATTTCATAAGGCCTATAAACCCACTAGGGAAGAACATAGGAGCAAGGTACATAATCACTGTGACAAAGTACTTTACCAGATGGGCCAAAGCACAAAAAATTAAGAACTGTAGTGCAACTACAGCTGCATGTTTCATATTTAATGACATCATAACTAGGTTTGGATGCCTGGAGATCCTTATGAGCGATCAAGGCACACATTTCATCAATAAGACTGTTGAAGCCTTGAATGAGGAATTTGCAGTCCATCATCTGAAGAGCACACCCTACCATCCACAAGCAAATGGGATAGTTGAAGCATTCAACAATATTTTGGAGACAACGCTGACAAAGATTTGCAGTGTGAACAAAGATGACATGGATTTAAGAGTACCAGTAGTACTATGGGCCTATAGAACCACTTGCAAGAAGATAACAATGCAGACCCCATTTAAGTTGGTTTATGATCTTGAAGAAGTTGTCCCGCTGGAATATTTGGTCCCAAGCTTAAGAATCATAGCCTTTATAGATATGGATGACACTGGTTCTGTTCAAGAGAGGCTCGCATAGTTGGTCGAAATAGAAGGAGAAATATTTATTGCACGATTCCATCAGTAGGTACATAAGGAAAGAGAAAAATCCTACTATGATAGACACATCAAGAAGAAGGCATTTAAACAAGGATATTTAGTTCTTGTATATGACAGTAAGTTCATGAATCATCCAGGAAAGTTCAGAACACATTGGCTTGGGCCATATGAGTTTGTCTATGTCATGGAAGGAGTTGCGTTGTGGAAGACCTTTAATGGAGAATGGAATGAATGTTTGGTGAACGAGAGCCAATTGAAACTGTACTATGAAAACCAGCTGCCTCACAACTCTCACTAACAACATATGGAAAAGGGTCCAGGTACCAGGTGTAGCTGAAACTAGGTACCAGACACAGAAAATACAGTCTGCACATAGTGGGGAGGAAAGAGAAGAAAGAATAGGCTTCTCCATGCAGACTAAAGATGAAGAAAATCAGAACAATCAGATCTGAAGTTCCTTGGGATGAGTCATAGGTGAGTATTGGGGGCCTGTTGGCCCTTGGGTATGGAAGTAAGTGAATATTAAGGAAGAAAATACTAAATGTGAACTGCGCAGAAGATACAGTGACTGATACTGGGTCGAAGTGAGTATAAGAGCATAAAAGGTGGTGTGAAGTAAGAGAAAGAAATTCTTTGGATGAGGATATCAAGGATGGACAAATCAACAAGGAATATGGATTGTAGAGAACTTAGCAAGTGGAAAAGTCCATCGTTGGATTCTTTGGAGCACCACGCGAGAAGGAAGGAAAGATAGGCTGGCGAAGCACTGAAAACGCGGGTCAAGTTGACCTAGGGTTTTAGACACCCAAGGTTTTGGTATCTAGGGTTTTGACACTTAGTTTTTGGCCTAAAGATGTTGGCTAGCTATTGTAATGTACAAATAAAGGTAAAGAGGACCTGGGATGGGTTGGTGCTAAGTTGGTTGAGAGTTCATTGTTATTGTGTGATTGAGTGAGTACTACTATGTGAGAGAGAAGTGTTGGTGTGAGGGCCTTCTGTATTGTAAGATATTTAGCTGGGTGCGAATATCAACCCTGCAGTTGGGTGCATAGGGAGGGAAGACAAAGAGGAAGAGAGAATATTTGTTGGCTAAGAGTGCAGATAAGAACTATATTCTTTCATCTTAATATATTATAAATCACAATTATGTGGAAGTATCCCTAGAGAGAGGGTGAACCACATATATCTTGTGTTATGTGTGATAGATGTTGGGTTCGGGTTCTTTGTCATTTAATGTGATGCTATTGTGATATTGTGTTAGATATAATATATAACTTGCGTAGTAGGCCTAAGGAAGATAAAGAATACTAGGTTATTGTGTGTAGTTGCTTTGAATACATTTTGCATTTCCTCTGGTTAAAGACACCCGTGTCCTACAACCTCCTATAGTTGCTACGAGTGATACTGCATTTGCCCCACAGGTGTTTCTAAAAGGGCATGTAGTTAGGGCTTGTTGGTGTGCTCTTGGATATGAACCTTAGGTTTTCCCCTGTGCCAACACATGCATAAAGCATTCACAACTATTACTTGCACTTAGCACATCATCACACAAATGCCTATATTTCCCCCTCTTAAATTACCTAGAAATCTATTTATACATTACAAAAGGTCCTATACATGGGTAAACCCATGGGCCGACATCCCCATACCCATTACATAATCCAAAAACCCAAAACGCCCTAAAAGGGGTCGAGATCCCGAGATCTCCACTTCGACTTGCGCTCCACCTTCGATAGTCTGTCGAAGTCCCAAAATAGGTCAAACATGACCAAGGATATCTAAAACTTGGTAAAGGGCCAACATGCCCCCAACACTCACCTGTGACATGTTTAGAGTCACTTTGATCTGGGTATCTCTACCTCAAACACCTCAAACCTAGCTCAAGCTGCTTTGACATGCTACTTCACCAAATCCTACTTCTCAGTGAAATCGTGAATAACTTACTCATTCATAGGTCCCTCTAAGCATTGTTCTATTGAAGTGACTACTTTTTCCATCTCTTCTCCTCAGCCTTGAATCTCTTCAAACATTTGGCAAGCTTCGTCCTGGACTGGTTGGAGCCTCTGAGTCACTTCCATGACTTTTCTTTGTATGGTGTGGACTTGTTGCTAAGAATTCCACTATTCCTGGGATATTTTCATTCTTTCAATTGCTGATAGGAGCTTCAACTGCACCTGTACTATCGCCTCTTGCTGCAATTACTCCTGGAGCTATGACTCCACTGTCTTTAGTTTAGGGTCTTCAATAAGTCACTCATAAGTCTGCGCACTTCTACTGCGAATTTGTTTACATTCCAAAGATAATGCTCTGATCCTCTCAACTGCGCTCTGGGCAGTGGATTATCTTTCACCTCGCACGTCCTGTGGAGTACTTGGTATTTTTTGTAGATATAGATATTATATTCTCTGTTGAAGCTACTGGATGGCTTCAGCAAGCTACACTACTTTATGCTCCACTAGGTCTTCCTCCTTTTTCTCTAAGCTCGTCACAGAGAAAAGTTCTCTGTTGATTGCTTCTTTTACTCCAACCTACTCTGGAAGAAGTTTTTATTTCTAATGTTGGATCTGCGCTTTCTCTTCTTCAAAATTTTCTTGGAGGTCATCCTTCTCCTACTGTGCAACTCGATGTTGCTCTATCACTTCCTCTTGTGCTTGCTTCAGGTCCATTGTGGCCTATTCTATTTCTTCCTGTGTGTGATGAAGGAAATCTTCAGTTGCATTGACTAGTCTACGAAGTTGGGTAGGCTCATCTCCCAACTCTGTTTCTTTTGATGGCGGGGGCACAGTGGACATTGCACGGCTGGAGTGTAGGGATTGTTGTACCCCTCACATCTTTGCTTCAATTATTTCATACATGGTCTCTTGATTAACTTCATTTCTCTTCAAAATATCTTCTGAGGCGTCTGATACAGTTGTGATGATGAAGTTGAAGTCATCGAGTGTGATCACAGTCTACATCTTGGTATTAATAGCTTTTGAATTCTTCTGCGATGTGGGTTTCATGGGAGAATCCTTTCTTCTGTTAGACAACTCTACGTCATCACGGGGATTCTGTGGCGATGTTACTTCTCCTTGCTTCTCCTGATATTATTTTCCATTTTTCTCTTCTTTATCTACTTCATCATCGCCTCCTCCTCTAGGTGATTCTGAAGTAGTTTCTTCTGATGCACTGCTCAGCTACTAGACCTATTATGTCTTCTTCCTTCTGCTAGTTCTAGGTGTATCATGCCCTTCATGAGTGACCACCGAGATTTCGATTATTTTAGGATTGAATAGTTCTGTGGGGTCAACAGGGATAAGGAGCTCTACAATTCATTCCTTAGTTATTTCTTATAAGTCCTCCTCTATGAGTTTGTAATAATTTTGTAGTAATTCTCTGTGTTCGTCTCCGTGCGCAGTGATGTATATAAAATGTCTTTTTGTGTGGAACTTGACAAATGGATTGAACCTGCGTAGGGTGTTCGAAGTTATACGAGGGAAAGCCTCAATATCCCTCTTTAACTATAGGTAGTAGGTGTGGAACACTGCGTTTGACTGCCATTGTTTTCCCATATCACTCAAATACCAGAGCGAAGTGAAATTCGTGGCTAATGGTTTAGATGGCTCTATTTCAGGAAAGGTCACACCTTCCAGAAGCTCCCAAGCTATGAATGTGATGAGGATCAACAACCAACTAAAATGGAACTTTTAACCCTGATCCTGAGCTTTGTGACAGTCTTGGTCTAACTGGTTCACTAAGTACTTTTCCCAGTTCATCTATAGCCCCTCCACGCATTTCCCTGTAGGGTCAACAACAAACCCTATGACCTGTGTAGGTTTGTTCTTCTAGACTATATTACCAACAATCAATTGGAAAGCAAGGCACATTGAGTTGTTCTGGATGGAGGCTACCTTGTAGCCTCGATTCCCTTTCTCCACATAGACGTATGTATCTTTAATATTCCGTGCCAGGGTGTGGTATGCAGCCTTCCCTAGGTATAAGTCTTGTGGGTCTGGTCCCTGCATGCTCAATCTAGTAATCTGACAAATCAACATCGGGTCGATGGTGATGTGTCTATCTAGCCATAGGTATCCACCATGGAATCTCGATAGCAGGAGCTTAACGCACATGTTAACCTCATGGTGCCTTCCAAAATGGGGTATTTTCATCACATTCAGAATAGTGGCCTACATGAGGTCCATATTCCATGGTTGGGGGATTATCCTCGACTTCTTCCCCTTCTTCCTAGTCAAATAATTGTGAGGGGAAAGCATGTTGAAGTTCTTGTGATCCCCTAGGTTAAATTCATTGATCTTTAGTGTCATGATCTTATCTGGCTGAGGCTTACATGTGTGTATCCCCATCGGGAGGTATTCAGTGACCAAGGTGTAGTCGAAGTCCCTGGGGACACTGTCATGATTCACCACACCAACTAGAGGTGGGATATAGTCGGGCAGAATGGATGGGATTAACTTCACATTTTCCAAGTCATCTCGATACTTGGTTCTTTTCTCAGCCACAACTCAGGATGGTTTGGATCTGCGAGTAGTCGACAGGGAGGCTTTCACTCCTCTCATCGATGAAGCTTGAATTCTGACAGACATCACCTTCTCAGCCATAAGTTCGATTAGAACTTCTTTGAAAGAATTTTCTACGGCGTTGAGTTCGTCTGACATGCATGATCGAGATCGGATAACTCAGGTCAATGCACGAATGCTCAATGCAATAGAACACAACGTGGTAACAATGAGTTCTCTTGTTTGCTCAGATACAATTCATGAAAGTGTTCTATGGGAAACAATCAATGAAATAAGTAAATGGTGATGTAACAGATCCCTCCAATGGATAAGAGGCCTTCATCAATGCAGATCTGTCTGTTATGGGGCAGTCCCAATGGTTTGATGGCGAGATTTCTGATCATAACTATCGTTCTAACCATTCAGTAACGTTAATATAACATTTATAATGCCTCCAATAGTCATATCTCTCCTCCATGGCGAAGTGCCAATATGAGCTACTCTCATACTCCAACGAAGTTCAAATTCTGGAGACCTTCCTTCTGCAAAGTCTTGTCTGGAACTTCCTACAATTTCTCCAACTTTTCTTTCTTCTTCCCAAGATTTCTATCCTTCTTCCCTGTGATCTGCATCTCAGTATTCCTCTTTCCATTTTGATTCTTATCTCCTCTTGGAATAGTAGCTTTGTGATGTTGATGGTCTTTTGTAAGGTTCAAGGGAAATACTTCTTCTCTGTCTGGGGTAGGTTCTCTACTCTCCTGTACAAACAGATGTTTCAAGTCTTCTTGTGTTCTTTCAACTTCGACATCCAAGTTTCTAGTTCTGAACAACTTCGACCTATTCTCCTATTCTTCGATCAAGTGTGTTATCCTCCTAGTCATGAAATATTTTAATTATTTTGTTTTTTGTTCTAGAGATTCCTCTTCTTTTCTTCGGGTCTGATCTTTCTCAATCCAGGGTTTTCCTAGTAACATAGAAAATGGGGCGTTGTTCTCAATATGTTTAAGAACCTCAAATTCTTCCTCTGTTGAAGTTCCATGAGCACTCATAGAGGTTTGGGTAAGTCTTCCACATAGGGTTATCATCTTTCCTCTAAATAATCCTATTCCTCCCAATGAAGGAATCATAGCAGGCTTTCCTAAAATTTCCCAGGTTCTTTCTGTCATGATATTGACCTGTGTTTTTGTATCTATAACACAGTCTATGTCGAAGTATCCTATTCTTGTTTCTATGCACTCTTTCTCTTTGAAGATCTATTATAAGTTGATATCTCTGTGATCATTCAGGTTTTCTTTCATTTGTAGTAATACAATCTCTGATTCTATTTGGGGTTCTGCCATGGTCTCATTTTCTTGGCCTTCCTCAAGGTTTTCTTGTCTCATATTCATTCTTTCAGCCTTAGCAATCATTCTAGGGAAATCTAGAACGTCATGGTCCATATATTTACAACAAAGACAACTAGGTATTCAACCAGGGCATTCCTTAGCAAGGTGTCCCAGTCTTCTGCAACTGTAACAAAGAATTAATCCTCTCTTAATCTTAAATGATCCCCATCCTTTCTTGTACTGTGCAATAGGGTCATGGTGGCTAACCTCCAGAAAATTCTTCCTAGGATCTTGCATCCATTTGTTAGTCCAAACATTCTTTCTATGCAAAGGAATAACATATCTTTCATTATTTCTATCAGATCTACTCATATCAAACACACATAGATCCATACTTTCGAAAAACTTTCCACTTATCTTACCTTTAACAAAGCACAAAGATTTCAGATCTTACCTCTTTAATCAAAAAAAATCACTTTACCTTTATCAGAGCACAAAGATTTCATATCTTACCTCTTTTATTCATATCTGCCTCCTCTCTTAGTACATAACTTCATAATTCAAGTAGAGTACTGTGCACTAAAGAAATGGATCTATGCACAGAGATTTATTCCTTTTCCTCAATTCCCAGCAATCACAGTTTTAGGTCTAAAAAATAGAACCATTTTTTGGCACAGGGGCAGACCCAGGTTTCAATGATTCAATAATGCACCAACAAAACCCTAACTATCGACCCTTTCGGTAATGCCTGTGAATCATATGAAGTCTCGCCCGAGGTAGAGGCAGGGGTGGTTGTAGGACTCAGATGTCTGCAACCTAGATGGGACACAGATCTATGATTACAACACCTTAACAGAGAACTTAGCAGTTGTCATTCATTAGTACTTAGACTTTGTCTACAATGCAGATAAACCCTAATTACAGTGTAGTGTAGTATTCAACAAGATTCAACACATTCAAGCACTAAGCACATCAACATAGATCGAATCTAGCATCTTATTCACATCATTAGGCACTAAGCTATCATATTCATCTAAGCATACATCATTTCACTAAGAAGTAATCATATGAACCATAAAACAACCATAATGCACAAAGAAACTACAACACAGGGCATACGTGGTTCACCCCCAGCCTGGGGCTTTGTCCACCAACTCTTCTTCTCTTTATTGTCTTTTGTCAATCATCTACATGCACAAAGCCAAAAGGTCCTACTTCACATAGGACAAGATATTTACACACACTCCACAAGATCCTCCCTCCCTAGGTTAGGTTACAACACAAATCCCTACACAAACATCTTACATCCAATTGCACTTAGCTCAACAAGTGTCCAACACAACATGCATAAAGCATTCACAACTATTACTAGAACTTAGCACAACATCATAGAGATGCCTATATTTTCCCCTCTTACATTGCCTAGACATCTATTTATACATTACAAAAGATACTAGACATGGGTAAACCCATGGGATGACATCCCCATACCCATTACATAATACCAAAACCCAAAATGTCCCAAAAGGGGACTAGATCCCACGATCTTCACTTCGACTTGCACTCCGCCTTTGACAGCTTGTCGAAGTCCCAAAATAGGTCAAACCTGACCAAGGATCTCCAAAACTTGGTCAAGGGAAAACAAGGTTGTTACAATATTAATGTTGATGAAGACGATGATCTTAAAAATGTGAACATCATAGAAACAAAAGGACAGAGAGATATAAAAGGACCAGGAGTCGAACTACCTTTTATTGGACAGCTAATCAAAATCAAGAAAGTTAATATTGGAATAGAGCAAGCACCTAATCTCGCAGATGTTGGAGATTATTGGGATGATGGCACTATTGATAAGATCATAGAATTATTGCATGAATATCAGGACTTGTTTCCAACCAAGTTCCCCAACATGAATGGAATTAAAGGGCCCATGGGAGAAATGAAGATCCCCTTGAAACCAGATGCAAGGCCAGTCAGGAAGAGACCTTATAGACTGAATCCCAAGTATAAACAGAAAGTCAAGATTGAATTAGACATAATGCTGGAAGAAGGAATCATAGAACCTGTTGAAGAATCAGAATGGATTAGCCCTATGGTGGTCCAAGATAAGAAGTCGGGAGAGATCATAATATGTGTAGATTTAAGGAAGTTGAATGATGCATTCTTACATGATCCATTCCCTACACCTTTTACATATGAGGTTCTAGATAATGTGGGAGGACAGGAAGTTTACTTCTTCATAGATGGATTCTCAGGTTATCACCATATCATGATTGCTAAGGAAGATCACCATAAGACCACATTTGCAATAGAATGGGGTTCTTTCCAGTACACAATGATTCCTTTCAGATTGAATAATGCACCAACTATATTTTCTAGGGTGGTGGTCGAATCATTCAAGGAATTTTTACATAAATGTTTGGAAGCATATTTTGATGATTGGATTTTTTTTATCTTATTGCAAAATAATATTGAATGTTTAAGACTAATGTTGGATAAGTGTAGACAATGTTAGATTTCCCTGAACCTGAAGAAGTGTATCTTATTCTCACCCTTTGGAGTGTTGCTAGGCCATATTGTGTGTAAGAAGGGGTTGTTGGTAGATCCTTATAAGATTGCCATCATTGTTGACCTACCCTCTCCTACTTCGGTTAGACAGTTGTGCACTGTGTTGGGACATACTGGATACTAAAAAAAATTCATCAAGGGCTATGCACAGATAACAACAGCTGTGGATAAGTTATTACATAAATATTGTCAGCTCTAATGGTCATAGGAATGTCAGTAGAGCTTTGACACACTGAAACAAAAAATGGTAACTGTGCCCATTCTGGTTTTCCCAGATTGGAGTAAGGAATTCCATGTGCATGTATATGCTTCATCTATTGCATTAGGAGTAGTGTTAGCACAACCAAGAGTAGGAGATATTGACCATCCGTTATCCTTTTATAGCAGGAAGCTATCTACAACTGAGATAAATTACACTACCACTAAGAGAGAAAGTTTATCCATGGTGTATGCACTGCAGAAGTTTCGACACTACTTGTTGCGAGGACATTTTAAGATGTTCATTGATCACTATGCGTTGAAGTACCTAGTCAACAAGACAGTGTTGGGGGGAATAATATACAGATGGCTATTTTTATTTCAGGAATATGATTTTGAGATTATGGTCAAGCCAGGGAGAATGAACAAGAGACCTGACCATTTGTCTAGGTTAGAACATGGAGAGGAAACTACCAATTTGGAGGATACACTACTAGATGCACGGTTGTTGGCCATCAGAAAGTTTGATGATCACTTCGTCAAGATAGTCCAAATCCTATCAACACGAATGGCACCCTGGAAATATACAGTCATTCAGAAGAAACAAATGGTAGTTCGTGTTGCATATTTTTCAGTTATAATTGGACATCTTTATAAGATGGGACCTGATGAGATCCTGAGGAGATGTGTTATGGAGGAAAAAAGACCATTGATTTTGGAAGAAGCACATGAGGGCATCACAGAAGGACACTATGCAGAAAAAGAAACAACACAGAATGTTCTCAGAGCTGGCCAATGGTGGCCCACTTTACATAAAGATGCTAAGGAATACTATAGAGCCTGCGATGTATGCCAAAGAGTTGGGAAACCTTCTAAATGAGATGCCTTTAACACCTCATATAACTTTGTAGGCATTTGAGAAATGGGCCATTGATTTTGTGGGACCTATAAACCCACCAGGAAATCACACAAGAGCTCGATACAATATCACTGCTACAGAGTATTTGACCAGATGGGCAGAAGCAAGAGAAGTCAAGGATTGTAGTGCAACTACAGTTGCATGATTCATATTTGATGATATCATAACCCAATTTGGATGCTCGAAGACCTTGATGAGCAATCAAGGTACGCATTTTACCAATAAGACTATTGAATCCTTAACAAAAAATTGAAGTTCATCATTAGAAGAGAACACCTTAACACCCACAAGTAAATGGAAAAGTCGAAGATTTCAATAAGATCTTGGAGACAACGTTGACAAATATTTACAGTGTGAACAGGGATGATTGGGATATGAGAGTACCAATAGTTTTATGGGCATACATAAATACTTGCAAGAAGCTGACAATGCAGACCCCCTTCAAGCTATTTTATGGTGTTGAAGAAGTGGTACCTATGGAATGTCTAGTTCCAAGCTTGAGAATTGGAGCATTTACAGGTATTGATGACATGGATGTTGTGAAAGATAGGCTTGCACAATTGTTCGAACTGGAAGAAGACAGGTTCATTGCAGGATTCCATCAGCAAGTACAAAAAAAATGAGAGAAGGCCTACCATGATAGACATATCAAGAAGAAAACATTTAGGCATGGAGATCTGGAATTGGTATATGACAACAAGTTCATGAAGCATCCAATGAAGTTCAAGACACATTGGCTTGGGCCATATGAGGTTTCCTATGTTACAGAAGGAGGATTTGCGCAATTGAATACTTTGAATGGAGAATGGAAGAAAGGTTTAGTGAATGGGAGCTAGTTGAAATTGTACTGTGACAACCAGCTGCCTCACAACTCTCAGTAAAAACATAAAAAGAAGGGTATAGGTACTAGGTCTAGTTGAAACTGGGCACCAGACATAGAAAATACAATCTGCACAAGGAAGGGAGGGACAAAGTAGAGAGCACAGGCTACTCTACGCAGTCTGAAGTCGAAGTAAAACAGAAGGTTCAAACCTGTAGTGCCTCGGGATGAGTCACATGTGAGTGTTGGGGGCCTATTGGCCTTTGGTTATGGAAGAAAGAAAATATTTAGGAACCAAGGAGAAGTATGAACTGCAAGGAAGGCACATTGACTGAGATTGGGTAGAAGTCGTCAAAGAAGAAGAAAAGTAAGAGAAAACGAGTCATTGAACGAGAATATCGAGGAAGATAGATCAACAAGGAAGATGGATCATGGAAAACTCAACAAGCGGAAAAATCCACCAATGGATACTTTGGAGAACCTCATGGGAAAGAAGAAAAGATAGGTTGGCAAAGCCTTGAAAACATGGGTCAAGTTGACCTAGGGTTTTGGGATTTAGGGTTTTGACACCTATATGTTTTTCATGTAAGGTATAAATAAAGGTCTAGAGGATCTGGGATTGGGTCATTCTGAGTTCGAAGATGATTTGTATTGTTGATGTTGAGTGAGTATTGTTGTTGTGTGAGGAGAGTATTGTGTTGTGAGAATATTGTTGTATTGTAAGATCTTTAGCTGGGTGCAAAGATCAATCTTGTAGCTGGGTGCATAGGAGGGGAGAGAATAAGAGAAGGAGAGAGAGATCTGCAAGATAAGTGCATAGATAAAAATGTATGTTTTCATATAATATATCAAGAAACATAGTTCTATGGATGTAGCCCTAGGGAGAGTGTGAACCATGTATATCTTGTTGTTATGTGTGATTGATGTTGTGTTATTTTCCTTTTGTTATTTTTTTATTGCATTAGTATGCTATATCTGAGATATAACTATGCGAAGTAGGCTCAAGATTGATAAAGAATAACTAGATCTATGTGTCTAGTTCTTTTGAATCCACTTGCATTTCCTCTCTTTGTAGACACCTATGTCCTGCAACCCACTATTGCTACTTTGGGTGAGACTGTGATGCAGACGCACCCCTTTCCTCCGCAAAGGCCTCTACGTTGACCTCCTGGTCTTTAAGGATTGTTCAAAGTTCACCCTCGAGCTGGAGTGGCTCCTTCGATTCTCCCCTGGAATCGTTATTTAAATTTGACCCACAGGTCTTTTTCGGCACCTTACAGCCTTTAGGTCCGGTCCCTTCTCCATTCACCACAAAAAGTCACAATCGGGTTTCAGGGTTTTCAAATCCTCGATGTCACAAACCCTTGCTTCCTCGAATTCTTGATCTCTGATATCTTGATGAGCTCCCTTTGTGCTTTAGCCCCTCCTGGCTATGCCCCTAGTCATGTGACCTACCTTTATATGACCGTGGTCATACCTCTTATCGAGGTTCGGGGTTTCGAATGCCGAAGTGCACTAAACCTCTTGTCCTCGGAATCCCCAATTTCTCGATTCTCGATTTCCTGATGGATGACCTTTCCTTTTGGGAAATTTCCCGATGATTGCGATTGTTTCCACGGGTCCTCTAGGATGGATGGTCCTCGCCGCTTCAAGGTTTTCTCTGTGGAAATTCCTGATGCCTCGTTATGACGAGATGCCGTTAGCTGGGTCCCACACAGATATCTCCTCTTTTCAGACAATTGGACTTCGCGATTTCGAATTACAAATCCCCCTTGTCCCTAGGACTCATGAAATGTCGATCCCCGACTTTCTTCGGATTTTTGACATGCGTCCCAAGTGGATGGACGGTTCAGATTGACCCTCGAGTTTCGTCAACTGCAAAACCAAAACACTTACCTATGTGAGTCTCGATGATCAAAATGTCGATGGGATTCCGATCTCATCCACGTATCCTAACTGATGGACGGCTCTGATCGTTTATGGGGTTTCCAACATGGATTTTCCCGATCTCTTGCTCACATAAATTCCGATTTGTCGAATCCTGAAACTCCGATGGATTCTTCCCTTTCGAGACTTTTCCTGAGATCTTAGATCTCTGATGCGTGTCCCCTTAAGATGGATGGTCCTAATTCAACCTCGAGATTTCGAGACTTTCGATGCCCCGATGACACAAGTTCTTTGTCAACTTAAAACCTCGGTCGTCGAAATGTCGATGGGCTCTCGATGATTGCCACCTGTCTCCTCAATATGGACAGCTCAGATTGATTCCAGGATTTTCACTATGAAAATTCTCGATCACTTGCCCTCATGACTCTTGATTTCATGAATGCCAAAATCCTGATGGTCACGCCTCTCATCGGAATTTTCCTCCTCCCGTTCATGAAGCTTAAACTCCGTTCAACTCCTAGTCAATCCAACGGCTGACGGGTGTTTGAATGATATCTAATGGTCCACAATCTCCTGAGCTTGAACTTTCAGATGCAGTCGTAACCCCCTCGCTTGTCTGGAAGATCTGATGGCTGGCGGGATTTCGAAAATCCTCCCCACAGATTCCTGACCGTCGGTCTCTTCCCTTTGACGATTTCTACGAAGGAAACCAAGGACTCTTCCCTAGACTTATCCTCTTGTGCTACAAATTTTCGATGCCCCTCAATGTTTTCAAAGGATTTACTCCTTCTGAGCTTGTCACAACTTCGAGCCTTAGAAAAGACTCTGGGGCGCACTCCTTACGCAACCTTCAGACACCTTCAAATGTCAATTACTACGACTCTACGCATGCCTACAGCAGTAATCCTTCGATACTTGGCTCAGGTTCGTAACCCTGAGACTCTCCTTGGCCTGTGCACTCCTTGTGCGGCACCTGTGCCTAACCACACTCCGAGGGAACGAGAACAACCGCTACCTCTCCTGAACTTTTCGAGACAACCCTCTGAACTCCTTGTCGACGCACTCCTTGCGGACAATTCAACTGCACTCCTTGCAGGAATCTTGCTCAGACAGAGAAGCAATTGAAACTCATTCTCTTTACTCTTCCTCTCTCAGATTCCAAATATTCAAGAGGAAATCATTCATACATAGCATAAAATCAATTTCATGACAGAAAGAGAAAAAAATTCAAGAGCATAACATTTGAAGATGCATACATAGAGAATATATGAACACCATGAATCTGAATCACAACTTCGTTGTATTAATTCAAAACTTTTGTATATGGAGTCTTCTACCCAGCTCTCTACTTCTCCCTTATGCTCCCCAATCATGTTACAATACACAATGAGGGTGTCTATATCTGTTTTCCCTCCACTCCTTCTAAAACTGTCTAATCTAATATTCAATTCTAACTACTTACATAAATGCCTTCTACCTACTATGGACAAGAGCAGATTGCTCAAGGTCCTTTACAATACATAAGTACGCCTCTCCTTAACTATCACTTTTAAGTTTGGTGCATCCACTCTTCAAAATTTTTTAAACAATTTAACATATGCTCAAAATGTGTGGCGCTTTCCCCCACACTCGCTTGATGTTGACGATGCTCCTGCATCATACTCCCTCGCTTGAAAATATTCATCGGCTCCTATCCATGAGCTCTTGCATGGTCTGTCCATGCTTCTGAATCTCTGCTTCATTCTCCCAGCTGGCATCTTCAACTGGATGGCCCTTTCACTTGACCAAATATTCGAAGTATTCTTTCCTTCTGGTCTTCTTGCCAATTCTTTTGTCTAGTATGCTTTCCATCTGTGGCATCTCTGCAACTGGCATCTTCTTTTGCCACTGGACCTCTAATTGTTCATCACTTGTTCCTTCTTCCTCGGTTGTGTATGAGTACAAATCTGAGACATTGAATATCGGAGAAATTCTGATCCCATCGGGTAATTCAATCTCATAAGCATTTGCCCCAAATTTCTTCAAGACCCTACATGGTCCAATTTTCTTCATATTTAGTTTGTTATATGTCCCTCTCGGAAACCTTTCCTTTCTCAAATGTGCCAGAATCAAATCACCAAATTCAAACTGAAGTTGTCTTCTGTGTTGATCTTTTCTACGCTTGTACTCCTGATTTGAATTCTGAATCCCTCAAATCAGAAATTCCTCTTAGTTGCATGCCATAGACAATATGAAATGGACTCTGCCCTGTGCTTCTGTTTACTGAGTCATTATAAGTGAACTCTGCCTATGGTAATACATTGTCCCACTGGCTATGGTGTTCTGTCACCAGGCTCCTCAGCAAGTCTCCCAAACTTTTGTTCACTACTTTTGTCTGTCCATCCATATGAGGATGATAAGATGAACTAAAAGACAATTTAGTTCCCAGCTTCTTCCATAAGGTCCTCCAGAAGTTCCCTATGAACTTTGTATCTCTATCCGAAACTATACTCCTTGGTAAGCCGTGAAGTTGAATGACTCCTTTGAAAAACAGGTTCGCAATGTGAGTTGCGTCACTGGTTTTCTGAAATGGAATGAAGTGTGCCATTTTGGAAAATCTATCCACCACCACAAATATTGAATCAACACCTCTTTGTGTTCTTCACAACCCCAATATGAAATCCATGCTAATTTCATCCCACGGCCTTTCTGGTATGGGCAATGGTTGATAAAACCCTGCATTCTGCTTTCTTCCCTTTGAATGCTGGAAAATTCTGCATCGGTCCATGAATCTCTTAATATCTTCTTGCATTCCCGGCCAAAAATATGACTCATTCAGCTTTGCGAATGTTTTTTCATGACCGAAATGTACGGCCAATCCTCCACTGTGTTTCTCCTTTAACAAGTTCTCCCTCATGGAGCATTTTGGAATACACAGTTGATTTCCTTTGAACAACAATCCTTCCTGGACCATGTATTCTATCCATTGGCTTCTGTCTGTGAGAACTAGATTCTCAGCTGCTTCATATGCTTCTTTAAAATCCTGATTATCTATGTACATGTCCCTGAGATCATCAAAACCCAACGTTTTGACTTTGAACTACTGAAACAGTAAAAACTTCCTGCTCAAAGCATCAACAACTTTGTTAGCAGTACCAGAAATATGTTTAATCATAAATGTGAAATTCTGCATATACTCAACCCATTTGACATGTTTCTGATTCAACTTTTCATGTTGAGTCACAAATTGTAATGCATGGTTATCACTGTACAATACAAACTCTTTTGGGATCAAGTAATGCCTCCATTTTTTCAATGCCTGGATGATAGCATAAAATTCCTTATCATAATTAGAGTACTTCAACTTCGCTTCATTCAGCTTCTCGCTGAAGTATGCTATTGGCCTGTCTTCCTGACTCAAGACTGCCCTAATCGTAAATCCTCTTTCATCGCATTTCACCTGAAATGTTTTCTGGAAATCCGGCAACACTAGAATTGGTTGTTCCGTGATCTTCCTCTTCAACAAATTGAAACTTTTCTCAGCCTCTTCAGTCCAGTGAAAAGACTTGTGTCTTTTCTTCACGGTATCCATCATAGCTGTGCTAATTCCACTGAAATTCATGATGAAAATTCAGTAGAAACTAGCCAATCCATGAAAACTTCTCACCTCAAAGATATTCTTCAGCGATGGCCAATTTTTTATTACCTCCACTTTATCTGAATCCATCCTCAACTCATCTGCAGAAATAACAAATACCAAGTAAATGAGCTCTGTCTTCATGAATGAGTATTTCTTCATGTTTATGAGCAGCTTCTCTTACTGTAATCTTTTCATCACAATAGTCAAGTGTTTCAGATGCTCGTCCCTTGTTTTACTGAAGATCAGTATGCCATCTAAATACACAATGACAAATTTCCCGATGAACTCTTTCAGGACTTCATTCATCAACCTCATAAAGGTGCTTGGCGCATTTGTTAAGCCAAATGGCATAACAAGCCATTCATACAACCCTTTGTTTTTTTTGAATACTATCTTCCACTCATCACCTTCCCTCATGCGAATATGATGATAACCACTTTTCAA
The DNA here is from genome assembly GCA_000966675.3 of Picea glauca. Classification (NCBI taxonomy): domain Eukaryota; kingdom Viridiplantae; phylum Streptophyta; class Pinopsida; order Pinales; family Pinaceae; genus Picea; species Picea glauca. Next base: position 267,131 of record JZKD02S2170413.1, on the reverse strand, counting down.
ATCAACCTTTGAAAAATACTTTTCTCCACTCAAGAAATCCATCAGATCATCCATCCTCGGCAATGGAAATCTGTACCTGATGGTTATCTTGTTAATGGCTCTTGAATCAGTGCACATCGTCTAGTCTCTGTCTTTCTTCGGACTGAGCACTGTTGGAACAACACATAGACTCAAGCTTTCCCTGAACAAGCCTTTGTCCAACAACTCCTGGACTTGTCTTTTTACCTCTTCATTCTCTTGCGGCGTCAATCTGTACACGGCTTTATTTGGCAAACTAGCTCCTGGCATGAGATCAATATGGTGACTCACACTTATGATCGGTGGCAACGAACGAGGTAATTCGTCCACTACTATATCAACGAACTCTTCCAGCAGTCCCTGAATCTCTTCTGGTAAATCATCCACTTTTCTACTAGTCAAAACAATTCTAGGATTTCTGACCACAATGAACTGCGGATCTTCCTTCTTCTTCACCTCTGTAAGAAGTTCTTTCCCACTCATGAGAAGTATAGTGTTTCTTACTTCCAGTTTCACTTCCTTATCTTTGATTGGAAGCAACATATGAGTTCTCCCATTCTTTTCTAGGGTGTATGTGTTCATTCTCTCGTCATGAATCACATTCCTATCATATTGCCATGGTCTACCCAACAATAGATGACAAACATCCATGGGAATAACATCACATAATATCTTATCATTATATCCTCCTATCTTGAATTCAACTAAACATTGTTTAGTGACATTTACCTGATGTCCTTTTTGTATCCATGAAACTTTATATGGACTTGGATGTTCAATCGTCTCCAACTCTAGCTTTTCTACCATTTCCATAGAAACGAGATTATCCATGCTACCATTGTCTACTATGACCTTGCATACCCTATCCTTGGTCTTGCAAGCAGTCTGAAAAAGTCTATTTCTCTGGACTGAACTCTTGACTTCCTTTTTGGGTGTCAAAAGAAACTTTCGCATCATCAGTGATCTTCCACCTTCAGCATCCTCCACCTCAACATTTCGCCCCTGAGCTTTGGCGATGTGAGTCTCTCCACCCTCTTTCTTTTTATCGGGACACTCATAAGACTTGTTCCCATTCTTTCCACATGTGAAGCATGTAATTACTCCACCTCTACCTCTTCCTCTACCTCTAGTACGAGGAAAAGTATTATTATCGACATATTCTCCTCTCTGCTCAGTATGTTGTCCTCTCTGTTCAGCATATTGCCCTCGTTGTGATCTTCCACCTCTCTCAGGTCGATTCTGAGGTTTCTTCCAGTCCTCCTTGGACTTCTGATATTTATCCCGGGCAACTGATTTTCCTCTGGGATGACTTCTGCCTCAGGCTCTTTGACCCTGCTTTCGGCTCAGCTTCTCTTCTGCCTTCAGAGCCATCTGATAAGCATATTCCACCATTCGGATGGTTACCATGCTCATCTCATCCTGGATATCATATCTCAGGTCATTCATATACCTGACTACTTTTTCATCATTACTTTCACGATGACCTACCCTGATATTCAGCCTGTAAAATTCCTCAGTATATTCCTTCACTGATATCAGCTTCTGTCTCAGGTTCTGCATTCTCTTGAACAGAGTAATCTGGTCATCCCTGGGGATGAATTTTTCCTTCATCTTTGCAATCATCCTGTCCTAGCTCTTAATTTTCTGCTTGTCGTGGCAACGCCTGTCCGCTTGTAGTTCATCCCACCACAATGTTGCATGTCCTTTTAATCTCGTAAAGGCATGCTTGACCTTCCTGTCCTCTTCGACATATTCATAGTCAAAGTAGGTGTCTAGAGCTCTAATCTAGTCTAGAAGCTATTCTACATCCAGATTTCCCTCATAAACTGGAATGTCCATCTTCGCCTTTGCACCCATTCTTGCAACAGCTTTAAGCAAGCGTTCATTTGTTGCATCTTCTGCTGTGACTTCTTCTTCTCCATGTCTAGCATCATCTTCATTTTCGGACTCACTGATATCTCCTATATCAACTGTGAATTTTTTTCTTATCTCCATGTCCACAAGTCTAGCGCGTATGTTATGCAAATATCTTTCTACTTCTGGATTCTGCACCTGTCTAACCCTTCCTCTGGACGTCTCCCTTTCCTCCTCTGGATCAGGTGATTGTCTATCTCTTCTTCTCGGAGGCATGGTGAATCTTCCTTCAAAGAATCTTTTCTAAGCTCTGATACCAAACTGACACAGGTGCACCCCTTGACTCCGCAAAGGCCTCTGCACTGACCTCCTAGTCTTTAAGGATCGTTCAAAGTTCACCCTCGAGCCGGAGTGGCTCTTTCGATTCTCCCTTGGAATCTTTATTTTAAATTTGACCCACAGGTCTTTTTTGGCACCTTACAGCCTTTAGGTCTGCTCCCTTCTCTGTTCACCATAGAAAGTCACAATCGGGTTTCGGGGTTTTCAATTCCATGATGTCACAAACCCTTGCTTCCTCGAATTCCCGATCTCCGATATCCTGATGAGCTCCCTTTGTGCTTTAGCCCCTCTAAAATATGCCCCTAGTCATGTGACCTACCTTTATATGACTGCAATTATACCTCTTATCGGGGTTCGGGGTTTCAAATGCCGAAGTGCACTAAACCTCTTGTCCTCGGAATCCCCGATTTCTCGATTCTCGATTTCCCAATGGATGACCTTTCCTTTCGGGAAATTTCCCGATGATCGCGATTGTCGCCACAAGTCCTCTAGGATGGACGGTCCTTGTCGCTTCGGGGTTTTCTCCGTGGAAATTCCTGATGCCTCGTTATGATGAGATGACATCAGCTGGGTCCCACATAGAGCTCTCCTCTTTTCGGAGAATCAGACTTCGCGATTACGAATTGCAAGTCCCCCTTGTCCCCAGGACTCACGAAACGTCGATCCCCGACTTTCTTCAGATTTATGACACGCGTCCCAAGTGGATGGATGGTTCAGAATGACCCTGGGGTTTCGCCAACTGCAAAACCAAAACACTTACCTATGTGAGTCCCGATGATCGAAATGCCAATGGGCTTCCGATCTCATCCACGTATCCCAACTGATGGACGGCTCTGATCGTTTACGGGGTTTCCAACATGGATTTTCCTGATCTCTTACTCACAAAACTCCTGATTTGCAGAATCCCGAAACTCTGATGGATTCTTCCCTTTCGGGACTTTTCCCGAGATCTTAGATCTCTGCCGCGAGTCCCCTTAAGATGGATGGTCCTGATTCAACCTCAGGATTTCGAGACTTTCGATGTCCCGATGACACAAGTTCTTTGTCAACTTAAAACCCTAGTCGCCAAAATGCCAACGGGCTCTCGATGATTGCCACCTATCTCCTCAAGATGGACGGCTCAGATTGATTCTGGGATTTTCACTATGAAAATTCCCGATCACTTGCCCTCGTGACTCCCGATTTCACGAATGCCGAAATTTCGATGGCCACACCTCTCGTCGGAACTTTCCTCCTCTTGTTCACAAAGCTTAAACTTTATGCAACTCCTGGTCAAACCAATGACTGATGGGTGTTTGAATGAGATCTGACAGTCCACAATCTCCTGAGCTTGAAATTCCGGACACAGCCGTAACCCCCTCGCTTGTCTGGCAGATCTGATGGCTGGCAGGATTTCGCAAATCCTCCCCACAGATTCCTGACCGTTGGTCTCTTCCCTTTGACGATTTCTATGAAGGAAACCAAGGACTCTTCCCTGGAATTATCCTCTTGCGCTACAAATTTTCGATGCCCCTCAATGTTTTCAAAGGCTTTACTCCTCCTGAGCTTCTCACAACTTCGAGCCTTAGAAAAGACTCTGGCACGCACTCCTTACGCAACCTTCAGACACCTTCAAATTTCAACTACTTCGACTCTGCGCACACCTGCAGCAATAGTCCTTCGATACTTGGCTCAGGTCCGCAACCCTGAGACTCTCCTTGGCCTACGCACTCCTTGCATGACACCTATTCCTAACCGCACTCTGAGGGAACGAGAACAACCGCTACCTCTCCTGAGATTTCAGAGACAACCCTTTGAACTCCTTGTCGACGCACTCCTTGCGAACAATTCAACTGCACTCCTTGGAGGAATCTTGCTCAGACAGAGAAGCAATTGAAACTCATTCTCCTTACTCTTCCTCTCTCAGATTCAAAATATTCAACAGGAAATCATTCATACATAGCATAAAAGCAATTTCATGACAGAAAGAGAAAAACATTCAAGAGCATAACATTTGAAGATGCATACATAGAGAATATATGAACACCATGAATCTGAATCACAACTTCTTTGTATTAATTCAGAACTTCTGTATATGGAGTCTACTACCCAGCTCTCTGCTTCTCCCTTATGCTCTTCAATCATGTTACAATACACAATGAGGGTGTGTATATCCATTTTCCCTCCACTCCTTCTAAAACTGTCTAATCTAATATTCAATTCTACCTACTTACATAAATGCCTTCTACCTACTATGGATGAGAGCGGATCGCTCAAGGTCCTTTACAATACATAAGTACGCCTCTCCTTAACTATCACATTTAAGTTTGGTGCATCCACTCTTCAAAAGTTTTTAAACAATTTAACATATGCTCAAAATGTGTGGCGCTTGCCCCCACACTCGTTTGATGTTGACGATGCTCCTGCATCAAACTGCATCTGCTCCACAAGTGTTTCTGAAAGGGCCAGTAGTTAGGGCTTGTTGATGCACTATTAGAGTTGAACCCTGGGTCTTCCCCTGTGCCAAAAAAGACACTAATCCTCCCACTAAGTCCTCTCCTCACATCGATGTTCCACCAATTGAAGAACTATTAGCTCATGAATTCCCTTAGAACCCCACTCCACCACTTATCCCTAAGTCCCCCCCCCCCCTCCAGGGGAAAATACCAGTTTGGGAGACAATCCTCCAAGCCACTACCCAAATTCCCTTCTTCTACACCCCCCATAGAGTCTAAGAATTCCAAGTAGTTGCAACCCTTACCCTTCCTATCATGGTGCTTACCATCCCTATATGGTATCTACATTCACCTGTGATTGTTCCTCAACCATCTCTCCCTCCTTAGACAGAGGGAATACTAATGCAAATTCCAGTACCGACTCCTACAACAACACCATCACCCCCAACTATTGGCACCACTACCACTATTCGGGGCATATGAAAGAATAAAGATCCAACAAATCCACTTCCTCCTCATGTTCAACCTCCTTGTGCACTATGTGAAAGAGAAAGGAACCCCACTAATAGATGTCATGCTCTTCCCAAGTTACACAATCTGATCCAACTCCTTAGAGAAACCACATTGCTCGCCACTCCACCAAGTACGTCCACTGCTACTCCAGAGTCCTCCACTGCAGGTAATAAAGGGTTGTGAACCAAATTATATTATGCTATATGCTCAAAATATGGCCATTACACTCATGAGTTCCTATCTCTACCTCAATTTCTCCAAACCTTAGCCATAGTAAGACAAATGTCTCAGCCAGAGGCTGCTCGACCACCTTATATTGGGGCTCACATTATTGATATTCGATAAATTTCATCGTCAATACCTATGCAAACAAGGTACTCTCCACAGTATCGGTACATTAACTTTATGTCCAGCGGTCCCTTGCACTCTGTACATGGGAATCCCATGCATAGTTAAGCACACTTCCCTTGCGAACGATTACATAACTCGGGAAGCACACACACAATGCGTACTATGCATGGTCCACCAAATCCCTCAGAGAACACAATGCGCCAAGTGCACAATTGTGTATGGAAAAATCCATGCACTTCTATGAATGACGCATTTATGGATCTTGTCGTCCCCCCAACCACTTATGGACCAACTCCCAACCTGATTTCACCTTCATATTTGAGTGAAATATGAATGGGGGGCTGGTCAAGGACTAAAGGGAGCCCTAAAAGGCCCCTTGTTCACACCAAGAACCATTTACATTTTTCCTTGAAGAAATGCTAGAAATAAGATCCATGGGTGTGTTGGCATGTTTTACAGGCAGCGCATGCTTGTCACTGAAGGTAAGTACAACAACGATGATGGCTTGAGTTTAGGTATAATGTGCCAGGTGGGCACCATAAGTATTTTGGGAAGACGCAACAGAGAAATCTCGTGAAGACCAGAAGAGAAAGTGCAGAGGTGCACGCAGAGTGTAGTGTATGTGTGTTTGTCATTGATGGCAAAGATCACGATCAACAGCACAACGATGATCGCATGGCAATATCAGAAGCTAAATTCCATTTCGGGTATTAGAAATAAAGACTCCATTTCAAATTTTTGGATACCGGGAGTTGGAGGAGTCAAGAGTTGAGACTCTTCATCACAGGAGTCCCGAAGTGCCAAAATGCGAAACGCCAAAAATCCGAAAATAGGAACATCGACTGGAGTTTCATATACTTGGAGTTGGAGGAGTCAAGAGTCGAGACTTTTCATCATAGGAGTCCCGAAGTGCCAAAATGTTAAATGCCAAAAATCTTGAAATAGGCACATCGACCGAACTTTCGAATATCGGGAGTTGGAGGAGTCAAGAGTCGAGACTCTTCATCATAGGAGTCCCAAAGTGCCAAAATGTGAAATTTAGAAAACACTATATGGATAAGAACTTGGTCATCGCCGGTGGTCACATCGTCGAAGAGCTGTAGATAAGAGCTCCAAGAGACAAGCTCCATTTCGGAGGTTGGGACATGGAGATTCGAGATGACTCATCACAGAATCCCCGAAACGCGAAATGAAAAATGCGTGTTCAGAATTGGCCCCTAGTCATAACCTATGGTCACATTGATGAAGGCTCAAGGGAGGAGGTAGCATGAAGCTAATCTCTATTTCAGAGATCGCGAGTTGGAGAGACGAGATGCCTCACCACCGGAATGTCGAAATGCTGAAATGTTGAATTACAAAATGGCAAAATAAGTGTGAGACCCATCATTTATGATCCAATGGTGTAGGTTATTTTGGAATATGATCGAAGGGCTATTGTTGCTCTTCACAGTTAATCAATCAGTATCGATTTAGTTGCTAATGTAGTTTTTGGAGGTTCACAGTGTAACTGCTAGAAACAACTGATTGTTTCTACCAGAGGACTCGAAGAGACTTCAGGGTGATCGCTAGAGAAGCTGAAGAGTCTCAAGGAATCTTCCAGTGGAATGAAGACTGTTCATAGAGGTGATGGACATATGGAAGAGCGTTGAAGCCGGTAACTGCAACATAGAGGATGAGATCGGCTGTGACAGAGAAGATAAGGAGTCTCGACTGCTAGAGAGGCTAAGGAATCTCAGCATAACACCCAGTGATGATGAACGCATGGGAATAACCGCCAGAAAAGCTGAGGAATTTCCATGATGATGAGGTAGAGGACTCGACATGAGAAGAACATGTAGAATAGAGAGAGTGTGTTGATTCTTGAGCGAGTGAACCAAAGAAAAAATTGAAGTGGCAGTGAACAACCCGATGAACATAACTGTGGCACGTTGAAGAGCACGCAGAGGCACTATACATGGAGGATGAAGAAGGTGCACAAATAGTATAAATACACAGAATAGAGAAGAGATGGGGGGTTGTTGAGAGGGATTTATGCACATAGAAGGAGGCAGAGTCTAGCAGCCAAAATGCACAGAAGAGGAATGGTGCACTGAAGGGACATGGCGCACAGAGCATAAAATATAGAAGAACATAAAGTGTAATGGGAGTGTGTAGGAAGACATTGATGTAGGTAGAGAAGAGCAGTGTAGCATAACAGTGATAAGACTGGTAAGCCATTGATAAATATTGTATCACTATGATAAACTTATATATAGCAAAATTTATATTACAGGGTGGTAGGGAGGTGCTAGGGAGGATTGTTGTCCTCGTAGGTTCAAGTGGGTGCTTGAACATAGGGAGTTTCATCTTCCATCTGGTTGCATCTAGAGAAACCAGGGTGGCAGGGTGGTGCAAGGGATAACTATTGTTCTCTGTTATACAAGTTGGTGCCTATGTGACTGGAAGTTGGTACTTCCATCCAGTTGGTGCTGGAACACTTAGGGAGTTGTTACTTCCTTCTAGTGGGTGCTAGAGAAAATAGGGATTTGGTGCTTCCTTCTAGTGGGTGCTAGAGAAACCAAGTAGTTGGTGCTTCCTTCTAGTGGGTGCTAGAGAAACCAGGGAGTTGGTGCTTCCTTCTAGTAGGTGCTAGAGAAAACAAAGAGTTGGTGCTCTCAGTAAGTTTCATCTTGCAAAACAGAGGTTGTAGCCTCATTATGAGTTGCTGCTCATAAGTATGATAATGTATAGAATGTAAATATTATTTATCATATAAAGAAGAAGAGGTTTTTACCCTTTATGGGTTTCCTCAAGAAATATCTATATATTTCATATGTGTGAATGATTTTGAATGTTCTATTTCTTACTTCCCTGCATTATTGTGATTGAAATTAAGTTAAAATAAGCATAATTGTTTAAGAATGGTAACAACTGATTCAACCCCCCCCCCCCTCT
>JZKD02S2170413.1:215418-231015 GCA_000966675.3 Picea glauca | reverse complement strand
TTTCTCTAGCACCCACTAGAAGGAAGCACCAACTCCCTGGTTTCTCTAGCACCAACTAGAAGGAAGCACCAACTCCCTAGTTTCTCTAGCACCAACTAGAAGGAAGCACTAACTCGCTGGTTTCTCTAACACCAACTAGAAGGAAGCACCAACTCCCTATGTTCAAGCACCCACTTGAACCTTTGAGGACACTAGTCCTCCCTAGCTCCACCCAACCACCCTGAAATATAAATATTTTCTATTTAAACTTATTACCGTGATATGATTTTCAACAATGTCTTACCAGACTCATCACTGTTCTGTTGCATTTTGTTGCTCTGTGCACCATGTCCATTCACTGCATAGTTCCTCTTCTGTGCTATTCAGTTGTTGCACTCTCCTCCTTCTTCACACATGAATTACCTTCAACAACAACAACCACAACAAACTCCAATAGCGACAACAACCCTTCTCTTCTCTGTACTATGTATATATAGCTTATGTGCATCTTGTGCATGCAATATTCACCATTCCTCTGCATGCTCATACCACGCCAATCTCCTCCACCTCTCGAGTGCTCTGTGTGATCATCATCGTAACTCTTATGCTTCTCTGGCCATTTTCCCACACGTTCAGCATCACTGGATGTTATGTTGAGATTCCTCAGCCTCTTTGGCAGTTGAGACTCTTCGTCTTCTTTGTGACAGTCGAGCTCACCTTCTCTATTTTAGTTACAGGCTTCCACACTCATCCATTTTTCAATCCCTTCTAAGAATAGTCTTCCTTCACTTGGACGAAGCTTGGAGACTCTTCATTTCCTATGGCAATCACACAGGGGTCTCTTCGAATTCTCTAGCAGATGCCATCAATGGTTTCTGGTAGTTTCACTGTGTCGTGCATCAGTAGCCCTCTAATCAACACTTGATCTGAAGGTTCAGATTACATCGCGATTTCACATATCGCGATATCGAGATTCCTGATGTCAATAATCTTTGACATGTCCAACTCTCGATCCCTAAAACTTCAACAAGGACTGGAACAATGGTCCAGATTCAACCTTAATCTGACGACTCAGATTACATCGCGATTTCACATATCGCGATATCGGGATTCCTGATGTCAATATTATTTGACATGTCCAAATCTCGATCCCCGAAACTTTGACAAGGACTGGAATCAATGATCCAGATTCAACCTTAATCTGACGGCTCAGATTACATCGCGATTTCACATATCGCGATATCGGGATTCCTGATGTCAATATTCTTTGACATGTCCAACTCTCGATCCCCGAAACTCTGACAAGGACTAGAATCAATGGTCCAGATTTGATCTTGATTCAACAACTGTGATTTAAGTCGTGATTTTTCATATCGTGAAATCGGGATTCATGTTGCATTGTTTCTTTGACATTTCCAACACGCGATCCTTGAAACTCTAAAGTGGTGTCCATCTATTGATGTCACACGTGGATTGACATGTGTTGAATACTGCCACATGTCACTCTGATTCGTGACTTACATGTGCCTGAAATGTTCAATCAGTCTGACACTTGTCATTACCTGGTTGTGCCACGTGTTCCTAGCTGATGTGGTCTGCTGATGTGAGTCGGGTCGACGGTCTAGATCACATCTTGATCTGACGGTTCAGATTCAGTCGGGATTTCACACATCGTGATTTCAGGATTCTTGATGTCAATATTCTTTGACATCTCCAACACTCAATCCTCGAAACCCCGAAATGGTCTTGGATCAACGGTCCACATAACCCCTTGAGATGGACGGTCCTCTTACTTTCGGGATTTGTGAGCCCTCTACTCCTTGCATTTTTAAAGATCGTGTAGGTTTTCCTCGATCCAATGGTGGTCGGACCCTGTTCTCAGATCTGACACCTGATATCTATCCTCCTCTTCAGCGTGCTCTTCTTGTCTTTATTCAGATCTGACGGCCCTCATGCTGTCGGGATTTGTGATCCCTCTACTCCTTGCACATTAAAGAACATGCAGGTTCTCCTCGATCCAATGGTGGTCGGACCCTATGCTCAGATCTAACGCCCAAGATCTATCCTCCATATCTATGCGCTCGTCTTGTCTACATTGAGATCTGACGGTCATCAGGAATTCGGGATGGGATCCAACGATCACCGATGCTTCTCCTCCAAGCTTACACATCCTTCTTACTTGGAAGAATTTCTAAGTGTCAAAGGCCTCGACCTTTGATCTGCCTGTGATCCTAAGTACGCTATCCCCCTTGAGCTTTAGTCATGATTTAACCTCATCCCTGGTGCACACCTATGCACTGCATTCGACTCTGCACTACGTTGTTCCTGTTTTTCCATGGATGAACACTCTGATCCTGCCATCTTCACTGTTGTACTTTCCATCAATGACAATCATACGCTACCTGTTAAACATTTGCCAACAAACTACCATAGTGGGCCTTACTTAATAATATAGTGGACCTAGTCCACCTTACATTGAATGGTCTCCACTATTATCACTATGGGCCCTTTGGGCCCCCCACTACCTATCTAGATACCTTACATGTTACCAACAGTTCAGTACATACTTAGTAAAGAAACCTAAGAAGATCTATACGATATGAAATGAGGCTACCTATCTTTAGAGGAGATGGATCTGAAGATCCTGATCAACATTGGTTCTTATGTGAGGTTGTATGGAGTATTAAGCAAGTCAATGATGAAGCAGTTAAAAAATATCAGTTTAGTACTACCTTGAGAGACCGCGCACTAAAATGGTACATGAAGTTTGTTAACAAAGTTGCACAACCTAAATCGTTGAATGATATCAAGACTGCGTTGAGTGCAAAATTCAAGAAACCCAAGTCAAAGTCACAATGCATTACAAAATTGAAAGAAATCAAGAAGAAAGTAGTTGAACCTATTTGGGAGTTTGATCAGAGGTTTAAGACCTTAACAGGTCGATTTAGTTTTCAGATCCTAGACAAGAAGAACAAGGAATGGTTCATTGCTACCCTCCTAACACACATCAGAGTTGTTTTGATGCAACAGAAGGTTGCTTCATAAGCTAAGGCATTGGAGATCACCATGAAACTAGATTCAGCCCCTTGGGAGAATCCAGCTTAGGTATGAGTAAAATTTTGATTCAGCTAACTAGCTTATCTCTGTAGGTTGAAGACATCAAGAAAGAGAAGGGAAAATATAAAATAGACGAGATCTGGTGTATCAGATGCAAATCAGAAGGCCATGATAAGAAGAATTGTTCCCTATTTCATGAGTACTTTGCCTCTAGGGATCTGATCCCTTTGAAGCAGGTTACTCTACCCTGGTGCGAGGTATGTAGAAATAAACATCGCCCTGGTGAATGTTATTACATGCAAAAATATGCCCAGACACCTACAAACCTTTACTACAGATTCTGTAAATTTGTGGGGCACAATGAGAAAGACTATAGGGCTTATGACCTCTTGCACGAAAGATCAAGAGATACATATAGGATTCAAGGTGAAGTACAACATGAAGGAAATTTTATGTAGTTTAACTCTCTAGGAAGAGAAAACTTCAACCCTCACGGTGGATTCATAGGAAGAGGAGGAGGAGGAGGCATGGGTCGAGGTTAAGGCTAGATCATTTGTTATAACTGTGCACAACCAAGTCACTTGTCAAGGGACTGTCAAAACCCTTGTACCACTTGCAACTACTACAACTCATTTGAACATGTCATTGAATATTTCCCAATGTTGTTAGCCAATATTTATGAGAGACGAGGAGGAAACCAAAAAGTACAAATAATATTGGAAGAACCTCGCAGAGAGGATCCTAGAGCTGTTATTATCACTAGAGGAGGCGTTGTTATAGGAGAAGACAGAGTGACCCCAAAAAAGACTATAGAAGAATCGAGGGTCATAAGATCTGTGGAGAAGACAGAAGTGTTTGATCTGAGGGAAGAAAAATAGACATTTGAAGAGGAAAGAAAATAATTTGGAAGAGATCAAGCTTCTTCATCAAATACACAACCAGAAGTGAGAGAATTTGGAATGCCTTTGGCATTTGATCAATTTGCATTACCTGGAGAAGGAAAAGAGGTAAGAAAGGTTATGGAATTATTATGTACTTTCATTAATCTGATTAAGGATGAAAGAGTTATACAAGAACACCAAAATTTGATAAGCCAATATGAGATAGGTAGGATAGCTCCTCTATTGAATAAAGCATTACATCAAGTATCTATAAAGAGAAGAAAAAATAAGGAACTACACCTTAATGCTCATATTGGAGATGATGACATAGATTATGTGGTCCTCGACATAGGATCATAAGTCAATGTTATGACGAAGCAGACCTAGGCACTGATGGGAAAACCTAAGTTAATTTATTTCCCTATCATGATTAGGATGGCTAATCAGTAGGTAGTAAGACCCTTTGGGATACTGGAGCATGTCCCTATGGAAATTGATGGGGTAAGGACATTTTTGGATTTTGAGGTGATTGAGATAGTTTATGATAGTTTTCCTTATCCTACGCTGTTAGGAATTGACTGGGCTTTCAACAATTCCACTTTTGTTGACTTAAAGAAAATAATAATGACATTCGAAGGTGATGGCCTTATGGTCATTGCACCTCTGAATCCTTATGAAGGTCATAGATACACAAAACCCATCAGAGAAGAAGACTGTGCTTATGAACTAGAGAACATATATAAATTTACAGCAAGACAACATGATCACATTAACCCTACAACATATGGGAACTGAAGATGGAAAAGTGACAACACATGCTTATCAGATTCATAAGAAGCACAAGAGAACTAGTAGAACAAAATGTATGAATTTTTTATGAGAAGGTGTGCTAGATTGACCAAGGAAGTTCATTGGATTGGCACAGAAGTAAGCAATGTACCCACATTTTATGGTTTAAATCATTTAGAAACATTCTTGTCAAAATTTGAAGAAATTGTACCAGTACAATAGAAATTGTTGGCACTGGATGAAGCTTTAAAAGTAATGCCAACAAGATGGTGGGGAACACATAAGAAGAACATCGTGGACTGGGTGCAATGTCGCACTTTGATGACAGTGCGCTTTTCAGAACAAGTTGAATGGTGCAAAGTTCGATACACGAGTGAGAGTTATCCAAAGGACCATGTGTGGAGGTCTGGAGTAGCATCCCTCAAGAGCAGTGGGTTCATAAATTCATCAAGACTTTGGACAGAACGCCTATTAATTGGTATCTTCAATCAAAACTGTGCCTCACCACCTCATATTGGTACGGTATGACTCATAACTTTGTAGCTACATTTTTATTTGAAAGTTAATACCTCTCAGTAGATCAATATTTACAATTTGTAAGACAGAAAGTCTTTGAGGAGTCACCTAACCTCCTATTGAGCACTCAACACACCCTAAAATGTCTACATAAAATTTCATATTTTGGGTACCACTTGATCTTTTGGCATTGTCCGATAGGAAAAATGTGTCCTTTTCTTATCATTTTTTAATTCTCATTAAGTATTTAAAATCTTTCTTGGACATACGAAAATCATTAACTTAAAATAATAGTGTCTAAATTAGAGAAATGATAGTCAAATTTTTCCCGAGCACGCTTAAGGAATTCGACATCAGAAAGGATTAAGCGTGAAAGAAAACGCTAGAGAGAACCAAATTTGTCAAGCCCCGATCTTCGTCGATGTCAACGAACGGATGTTTTATTTCACGAAAGAGCTTCAACAAGGATATCATTGATGACCAGTTCTCTCGACATAAAGAAAGGTTGAAAGAATAAGCATTGAACGAAAATGAAATAATAATCGTCGATCGCCAACTTCCGAAACGTTTTCAGTATCAGGAGTTTCAAAAGACAATAACCCACAAAGAAAATATGCACTGATTTTATTTTTTGAACATCGATCCTCGATACTCACCTAACATCAGAAGTTGCAATATCTAGCTCAATTTAGCGTATTCAAAGTAAACAAAGTCACGAGTGAAACCCTTACCCACAAGGTGAGTTCTAGGTTTTATTTAATTAGCCCCGAGTCAGTGATGACATGTCAACATCAATCAACACCGGAAGTTTCTAAAGGAAAATATCAACGAACTTACAAAACAAATCAGAACAACAATAATTATAAAATCACATAATTCACGAGAAGCTTAGATAAGAACACGGTAGATTTACAAGCAAAGAGGAAACGCAATACATCCAACTGTTATGACTAGAATCCTTTCAGGAAAAACTTTTTGAAATTTCATATATTAAGGTTCCCGCCGGGCTTAGGTTATATACAATAAACACCACCAACACCTTGGCCAACGGACCTGGTTACATTGAGAACGTGAAAATTCTCACAAAAAACAGGGAAAACTATCAAAACATATGTCACTTCTGAGAATAAAAAACAAGGGTCCACCTATCATGTATCTCCTCCACATGGACCTTCTCTCAGACTAATCTGTGTGCCTTGTAGTGTTATCATGTTCTTCTCCTCCATCATCCTCTGTGCTTCACGCAGTTGAACAATCATATCTTGTGCTTCCCGAAGCTGTCTCTTGAGCCAATTTATGCTTCTTACATAAACTTGTGGTGTTGATACCTCCTGGTTCTTTGTTGCCAGCTGTCTCCACAATTCTCTATTTTATTGATAAAGTTAGGCTATGGCAAGTTATGCCCGCTCTAACTGTTGATTGGGGCGTTCAACATTAAAACCCGATGCCTCTGTCCTTCATATTCGTCTCCTGCTTCCTCAACTAGTAGTTCCGATAGGCTCTAGCTAGGTAGCATGCGTTATGAACTCCTCGGTAGTCGGGTGTGCACTCAACTCAGTCAGTATGTGGCTTCCTCCTACTTCCTTACTCTTTTTAGTCCTTCCCCTCCTCTATAGTGTCTTCTTTTGAGAGGGCATGGCCTCTAGCATGTGTCCTTCAGACATAATTTTTCCCACTTCGACCTCTTCTTGAGACACTGACATTTTTTCCGAGCGAAGGTAGGGACCTCCTTTTGGAACCTCGGAGACACTTGGTGCCAATAAGAAAGAGTCCTAGGCATTTTGGGGTTCAGACCTGGCACTCTAGCTCCCTCGCAAACCTCGTCTCTTGTTTTGATGGGATCCCATGGTGCAACAACGTATGTTCTTAGACGTCCACAACTGGATATAGGGCCACAAAACAGAATTTTATAGAATTGAACTCGCAAGACCATTCGCTACTAGTATACAAACTCAACTTATGCAAAGAACCCACACAGAACATATAGAATTTATAGAAGATCGAGGTAGTGAGACAGAATATTCCAAGGAACACTCATGCATTGCGACGAGATGTTTTGAATAATTAACACGTCATGTATGCACGACGGATATGATCAAGGATGTATGAAATGCAGCCAATAGGAGTTGTAGAGAATATATGGTATGATCATTCCAAACTCTTTAATCTCCCTAGCCTCCATTATTAACGAATTATGGTTGACACACTTGGTGATATGACTTATTGAGTAACAACTTGCCTTGACCTGAGGCATTTAATGACCTCCTTTATTATGGTATCCGACCTTTTGGGAGCTGACGCACACATTCAGCTCTGGCATCCTTTCCCTAACCTAAGGGGAAACTAACCACTGGAATAACTTCAATGCTCATATCTTTCATACCTGATGTACCATGCTATGGCATGCAGATGTAACTCATCTAAACTAAAGAGGAGTGGTGGCACAGATAGATACGTTACAGGTCATTCAAAAGGTTATTGGGATCACATAAGTATTTAAGAATTGGGACTAGCGAGCTCTACAGGTACGCATCGATTTGGTTTTTCCACTTACATCTTCCTATTCCCTGCCTAATAAGTAATTTCTAAACGATTTCGATCCTGATTGCAGGAAAGATCTCTCTGACTACTAAACAAATTTCACTCTGTAACCTCGCTGAGGAACCCGAAGGAAACATTGGGGTAAAATCAATGAAGCAATGAGGGATATAGGATTCCCTGAGTTCGGTGACCCCGACAAATTCATCGACTTATGCGACAGATTCGGATCGCATGCCAAGAAGGATTTAATATGGGCCAAAGAGCTAGCCAAGGTGAACGATGCATTGCTAGGACAAGTGAAAATATTTGTGGAACATCCAATGAAGGCTCAAGTTGTACTACAACAGTTGAACACAAGTCTTGTGAAGTACCGGGCGCATGCAATAGAGATCGAAGGATTCTACGCGGCCCTGATGAAGCAGCACCAGTTTCCATCCGCCCAAACTTGCGAGGATATGTTTATCAGTTGGTCAGAGTATGAGGAAAGTCACCCTTTCAAGTGATATCTTGAGTTGAGTATTAAATAAATTGTTAGAAGAGGACGCCATGTGGCAAATTTTGTTTTTCTCAAACTACACTTAGCCGTTATTTTCAGTTGGATTTTATGTTATAAATAAGAACATCAACCAATTAGTTAGAGTTCGATGGTTGTTGCAAGAACTATTTCTTTTTGGTTGTTAAGAATTATTTTGAAGATGCTTTGAATTGAGAAGTTCTTCTGGACCAGAGACAAACTATTTTCATCAACTACATGTGTGATTGGATGTGGAGAAGAACTATTTCCTATCCTGTTTCATGAATGATGTTATAATGAGTAAGAGCAATTAATTTTGTTGTCAAGTTATCTGGTGCAATGTTTTGTTGTTCTTTTCTTTAATGATTAATATGAATCATTGTGTTATTATGTGATGACTGATTATGATAGATGAATTATTTTTCTTTCCATTATCTTATTTGCATATGTGTTTTCTTTCTGGTAATTAGTATCTCAGACAGTAACTGGGTGCTCACATGGTTAATGTATTAGTACTAGGCCTGTGGTGTAAAATTGTTTTCTTCATGATTGAGCAATAGGTTATCCCAAGTTCAACCTCTTCCCCTTAGTTAAGCTTAATTCAATTTTTATTACCAAGTTGGTTTATACCGGCTTACATATAATATCAATCCCACCCAAGAGAAAATACAAGAAAGAGAGTGTCCCAAGTGAAGGAAGAGCCTTCACAAGAAAATGTAAAGCCCATCAATAATTTTTCCAGATCACAAGATATGGAGAACCATTCCACTTCAAACACTATAGAGTCTAATTGGGCCTTGGTGGCAGGTTTGGTTCCTACTATTGAATCAAGGTATTTAATACCCATCCACAAAATTGGTGCTAGAAGGAGGGCCTAAACATGAATGGCTGGATATATATTCTACATAGTATTTCAAACAACCTATAGATTCAAAACAACCCACATGCATGGCTAGTCATTCCCAAGACAACCCACACATGTTGAGTACTCCTGGAATGAGAAACTCACCCCAGCCATAGGAAGAACCGTTTCACCTTGAAATACCTTATGCTCCTCCCCAGTAAGAGGTAAATCAATTCAGAAGAATCACAAGATCCTACGCCTAATAGATTGGTGCTTTGTCCTTATCTCCCATACCCCCTCAAAGAAAAGAACAAAGTAGACCAATGGTTAGTACTCCCGATGAGTTTTTCATGCACTCGGTAGAAGAATTAATATATTTCACAATTACCAAAATCCAAGATCCTCTTGATTTGATACCTGAAATGCCAGTCGATGACGTATCTGAACCAAACAATTTTTTGGAAGAGGAAGAGTTTAACTCAGAGTCTGAAGATATGGAAGGAAAAAATGACCATAATGATGAAAGGGAGAACCCACCTCTGAACAATCAAACTCGGTTGGCCAAAGACTCTTTGGCCCTCCTAGGACCATTTCATAACTTTCCTCGACATCTAGAGAAGTTGCTTCCTAAGTTCAATCCCAAAACCTCTGGATTGCCTGAAGATCATATCAAGAAATTTATACTAGCGATCAGGCTTATGAATGTCCAACATGAATACGTAGTATTTAGACTTTTCCCCTATAAGTTTAAGAATTTAGGTTCCACGTGGTACTTCAATTTGTTGATAGGATCTATAACTAGCTGGATGAAGTTCCAAAAAGATTTTCTAGACAAATTTGTTGAAGAAACTACTAAGGGAGCTCTGATGTCTGAATTGTTCGTCGCCATCATGAGTTCGAAAGAAAGGGTCAAATACTTCAATGAAATATTCATGACCATATTGAACAAGTTCCATCCCAAATCTAAGCCAACTCAAGAATTGAAAATTGAAGTTTATGCTAACACTCTCCTAGCTTCCATTTCCATGTTCGTAAAAAGGGTTGCTAAATGAACCCTAGCTGAGAATTTCGAAGAAGCCAAAATGATAGCATTCTAGATGAAAAGGTGTAAAGAAGGACATGTTTATTTAGTTAAGAAAGAGGCTCAACCTCCTCCTAGGAGATGACTCCTTTTGACTAGAACGTTGGGGAAACAAGCATAACAGACTCCCGACAAGAGTAATGGAGACATAGAATATCTACAACGCATGGTTAAGAAATTATCAAATGAGATCATAGATATGAAGAGAAACACAAGGGAAGGAAACCAAGGACAAAGGTCCTATAAGCCTTTTTTTTAAAGGAACCCACCATTCAAGGCGATTGAACCTCCCCCAGCGAACTTAAATATCGATCTAGGGAATGTAGAATTAGATTCTTTCTATATGTATCACCAGGAAAACCACTTTGAAAGAGACTGCCCTCAATGGGTGTGTGCCATGAATTTGATGGCCAATTAGTTTCTAGACGAAGTATCCCTGATCGAACAATCAATCAATTCAGTTATGAATATTTTTGACCAGGAAGAGATTGATCCACCACAAGATACAACCATGCTGATATGGGATCATGACTTGATCATGCCTTCCGACAACCTATTTGAGTCTCAAGAACTACCCGTCGAGGTATCTGTGGTACAGATGCACAATAAATGTCCACTTGTATCAAAAGACATCGCTGCTACCCAAACTTTGAGAAATAAGACAACTCCCAATCACCCGAAAGCACCTTTTGCTCCCAGTAAAAAACCTATAAGCATCCATACCCTAGAATCGCCCAAACTGGATTACAATGTAGTTGAATATTTGAAGAATTTAAGGGCCAACATATCAGTCATGGAAATATGAAGGATCCATCAACATAAGGACTTCCTACTATAAGATTTGAACTCAGTTGAAGACTCTACAACTGGCAATGGTCAGGAAAGAAATATAGCTTCCATAGACCCAGTAAATAAACCGACCATGAATACCTATTCGGAATATAAGAAGGGAAAGCCTTTTGTCCCACCTTTCCTCTTAATGTTCAAAGTTTTCAACAGGAACCTCCATAATTGTTTGGTGGATTCAAAATCATCTTCCAACATTATGCCCTTATCTATTTGCAAAAAATTAAATGTTGTTTCTCTACAGAGAGATAAGCATGTGATACAGCTAGACATGACCCAGGTCAAAGTCATGGGGGAACTTAGAGATGTAATGATCAAAATAGTGACACATCCTAAGTTTGTACAAGTAATTGATATCCTCATAGTAGACATCCCAAAGGCCTATGGGTTATTACTATGTCGAGATTGGTATGAGAAGTTAAATGGGTACTTTAGCACAAACTGGGAACACCTTTGGCTACCACTGAAGGGATACAAGAATATGATCATAATTTATAGGGAGAGATATTTGAAACATACTGTCATTGATCTGGAAACCATGAATGAAACCTCATCCATAGATTTCCTTGTGTTGGGGAATTATTTCTGCAATTCCCACTTCGAAAAATTTTCCCCTCTCTTATCCGATGTCCCTCTCACTCAAAACTCCGAAATGGCTTTTCAAGAGAAATCTCCAATACCGGCAGAAGACACCTTCTTTTGCCAAGACCCTACATTAGAAATTACAGAACAAAATATATGAGATCTAGGAAGTAATAAGGAAGAATAAAAGGGCATTTTTCGTTCACGAATTTGGACCATATACTTTGATTGATCTAAATCGCAGGAGGGATCAGGGGTAGGGTGCATCCTCATTGATCCAAAAGGTAAACGTCATTTCCTGTCCTATAGACTGGAATTCAAATGTACCAACAACACTGTCAAGTATGAAGCTCTAGTACAAGGGTTAAAGAAAGACATAGACTTGAATGTAAAAGAATTGAAATTTTTTGGGGACTCAGATATTATTGTTAGACAAGTAAGGAACACTATACATTGAAATTCCCCGCACCTGAAGAATTATCACCGAGAAGTGCACAGGTTAATGGAGAATTTTGAGGCTTTCAATATTATCACAATCTCGAGAGAAAAGAACATCCTTGTTTATTCCCTGGCCACAAATTCTTCAAGGTTTTCACCTCTGGAATACTATGAAGCCTCCCGATTCACTGTGGAAATACTCTACAAACCATCGATGCCTAACGATATCTCTAATTGGAAATTCTTTGAAGGAGATGAATAGATCATAAAATCCATGACTAACCAAGACAATTTCAAATATTTGGCCATTGAAAATGAGGTATTCCAGGAGAAAGCGACAAAAATTGATCCTCGAACAAGCCAACCTATTGACAGATCAAAATCTCACACCATCCCAAAGGGGATAGCTAACCTAGAAAATCTGTTTGACCTGAAAGAACGCTTTAGGGGGCCTAAGAATGCAAAGATCGGTAGCTCATGTCCCCTTCATGAAACTATAAACCTCGAAACCCAGGAAATTCCAAAGAATGTGAATCGTGGAAAGACCATATCTAAATAGGAAAGAAAGGCTTATCACAAAGTATTTAGATAATATCAATATGTGTTCGCATGGTCATACCAAGACCTGAAAACCTATGACACCTAGATCATTCAACACACTATACCGTTGAAACCTCAGGTGAAACCTTTCAAACAAAATCTCCAAAAGTATCACCCATCCCCGGAACCTCTCATGTATCAGAAATTAAAGAAACTTTTAGATACCAATATCATTTTCCAGGTCAGGAATTCAACATGGGTAGAAAATCTGGTTCCTGTGAAGAAAACATCTAGATAAATTCGCTTATGGATAGATTTTAGAAACCTCAACAGAGCTTCAGAAAAGGACAATTACCTAGTTCCACCAATGGAGCAACTCCTGCAGACCGTGTCTAGCTCTAATGTTTTCTCCCTACTAGACGATTTATCAAGTTACAACCGAGTCCTAGTTTCGGAGGAGGATTGTTTAAAAACTACCTTCTGAACCAAGTGGGGAACCTTCACTTATAAATGCATGCCTTTTGGGTTAATCAACACAGGAGAAAAAATCCAAAGGGCCATGGATGTAGCATTTCAGGGACTAATCAACAAGTGTGTGGTATTGTATCTAGACGACGTAACTGTGTATTCAAATAATAGATAAGAACACATCCAACACTTAACTCAGATTTTCCAAAGGAGTAGGAAATACGGTATATCCTTAAATCCAAAGAAAACTATTTTCGACGTCGAGTAAGGTAATGTGTTAGGTCATATTATATCCCAAGCAGGTATTCGCATAGACCCAGAAAGGATTAAAGCCATAGCTCAACTTGTTTCCCCATAACAAGAAAGTTATGCAGTCCTTTTTTGGGCAAATCAATTTTGTGAGGAAATTCACTCCCGATTTCGCAGAAATCATCAAACCCTTACAAAAGATGATTCACAAAGATGTCGAATTTAAGTGGGATGATGAACAAAAGGATTCTTTCAACAATATTAAAAATGCTATATCCTAGGCCCCTGTGCTACGAAGTCCCGATTTCAATAGAGATTTCTTCCTCTATACTTTTGCCTCCAACCAATCGTTAGTTGCAGTACTGACTCAGAATGATGACAACAAAAATGAGGCCCCAATATCATTAATGAGCACTAATCTCTAGGGAGTTGAAATTAACTATCTTATTGTTGATAAGCAGGCCTATGTGTTATACAAGGCAGTATAACACTTCAAGTCTTACATCCTCAAGAACCACACCAAAGTGATTGTGCCTCACTTTGCGGTCAGATCCTTGTTTACTCAGCAAGATATGGGGGAAAGAAGAGGGAATTGGATGGCAGTGGTCCAAGAATTTGATCTAGATATAAAACCTACCAAACTAGTTAAAGGGCAGGGTTGTGCAAACTCACAGTTGAAGCCCAGGACCAAGTAAATGAAGTTTTTCGATGGGAAAATGAAATGGAATTATGGTGTGGTGAATCTTCATACAATTCCCTAGGGACAGATTCTTTGTATGAGAATTTAACTTATCTCCTACACCACGAAAATTGTCCAGAAAATCTCAACCCGAGAGAAAGGAGAGCTCTTAGGTTAAAATTTGCACAATATCGCCACATAAACTCGCTACTCTTTTGGATTAACTATGATGGGGTATTCTTAATATTTCTTGAATGTGAAGACATAGACAAAGTTCTGAAGGAGATACATGATGGACCTATTGGTGGACATTTCGCGGGAAACACCACTGCTCATAAGATATTGATAGTTGACTATTATTGACCCACCTTATTCAAAGACGCTCACACCTATGCTAGGAATTGTAAAACTTCTCAAATAAGCACTGGGAGAGAGAAGAGAGAAGTTATTCCCCTCCAACCAGTGATTGTCTCTAGGCCTTTTGGGCAATGGTGGTTGGATAGTATAGTAGAAATTACACCTGGTTCCTCAAAACAACACAAGTATATATTTACTGCCACCAATTATTTCAGAAAGTGGGCAGAGGTCGTCCCTCTAACTCACGTGAATGAGAAGGTGGTGATCCAATTCATAGAAAAACAGTTGATCACCAGGTTTGGTGTCCCTTATTTTCTAATTTTTGACAATGCAACTTATTTTTATTCCACTCTATTGACAGAGTTTTCTCTAGACAAAGGAATCATAATTAGGTACTCTACAAATTATTATCCACAGGGAAATGGGGTGGGAGAATCAACCAATAAGAACCTAGTGAGAATATTAAAAAATACAGTTGCAGAAAACTATAGGAATTGGCATAATCTACTCCATAATGCTCTGTGGGTTGATAGGGTCACACCCAAGGAAGCTATAGGAAATTCCCCTTACTTCCTTGTTTATGGAAAGGAAGCCATTCTCCCAAATGGGATTTATCATCCATCTCTTCAACTAGCCAAAGATTCCAACCAGGAAAGAATTCAAAGATCATTCCCCAACAGTGGACCATGAACCTCACGCAGTCCACACTGCTTAATGTAATGAATATTCCTCACTTTGGGAGGCATCAAAAATTGAACGCGTGTGTTATCACTGAAATTTCGTCCGCACATGGCGACAAGAACTCAGCATCGTCAAGCAGTAATGAAGTCATTCATGGCATTAAATTAATCACATGGAATTTCAAAAAGGTCAAAAACTATACAAAGTAACCAAAAATTGAAGAGCGCTTTGCAGAATTGGGGTGCACGCACACATGCGCGTAACAGGAACGTACCATGCGCGCATACACGCACGATGCGCGGCTGTTGGCGCAAAAACCCACGCACCTGCTAAACGGCGCATTTATGGAATTGGTCAGCCTCCCAACCACTTATGGATCAGCTCCCAAGCTGATTTGACTCCCAAATCTGAGATGAATTCGCATGGTAGGCTGGTCAAAGACCTAATGAAGCCCTAAAGAGCCTCTATTCACACCACAAAGGAGTTACATAATCACCCAATGCAATGCTATAAAAATCCATGAAGAAACATCATTTTCTCAAGGAATTTCATGTA
>JZKD02S2170413.1:195568-210791 GCA_000966675.3 Picea glauca | reverse complement strand
ATTTTTAAAGATCCGTCCTTGTTAGGGACATACCATGGAGCACCACCACTCCTTCCCCCTAATCAAGTATGCGTCGTCTCATCTAACGAAACTCACACGGAGGATGCTCTTCCTCCTCAGGAGGCTTCAATCATTCCTGACGTCTCAATAGTCGCAAAACCACTCCCGTAGGAGCCTCCTGCGCCCTCGTTGACCTCAACAGTCCCCGAGACTACATCGCCTCCAATGAATAATCTCACCTAGGAGACACTCCCCCAACCCCTCACCCAAATTCCATTCTTTTACCCTCCACCAGGTATCGAAGCTTTTCAGGTAGCCGCAACACTCACACTACCAAATATGGTGCTAGCAATCCCTGTTTGGTATTTACACCCACCAGAGATGGTCCCTCGACCATCCCTTCCCCCACAGGAAGGACTTCCCATGACGATTCCCGTCCTTACCCCCACTACCCCCATACTCACAACCCCCCCTACCGCTCCCCTTCCTCCGTGAATCCCACCACCATGCACACTCTGTGAGAAAGAGGGACACCAAACCAATAATTTCCCATCACTACTTGAATTACGGAATTTGATTCCCCCCAATCCAACTCCAACAACACCCGTCACTACTGCAAGTATCACTACCACCAACCCTTCCAATAGTAAAGGGTTGAGGACCAAATACGCTTGTGCTATATATTCAGAGTATGGCCATTACACTCATCATTGCCCAACATTTCCATGCTTTCGGCAGATGTTAGCGGTTGTACGCCAGAACTTCCAGAACAACCCATGCCCTGCTACGTCCTCGTCCAATATCACTAACATTCGCTATGTCACTACTTCAGTTAATGAACAAATGAGATGCCCTTGCTCTCTCTGCAATTCACTAGCTCATTTTACATACCAATGTCCTATGATCCTTGCATACAGGCAATGTCGATTAGCCCTGTGTAACCAACCCGCAGAGGCAATAATTGACATTACTTCGTCACTTGAGGATCTTCATGTCACTTCTCTTGAGCCCGAGGCACTCCCAACGCCTCCATGGTTCTTAAATGACATCTCTGAGGATTTACCCCGCAATCCCCCAAACTCTCCTGCTCATTCCTCTACGGAGACTCTCCACCCAACCACCACGGGTACTCCTCAGTACTTCAATATATGGTTCATGTCGACTGAACCTTCACCATCTCTTCGCACCACTCCCCTTGCTTCCCTAGCAGGGGGCAATCACACTAGCACTAATATCACTCCTCACGACCCCTTGTATTCTCGGCGTTTTCACAGTGACGAGGAAATACTGGAAGAGCTACATTGCCCAGACTCTCCCTAGGACACACTACATCATCGTGCACTCTTCCTTCCACAGGAAGCCCTCATGCCCTAATCAAAATCCCGTTTACGCGGTCGAAACCAAAGATTTTATCCCATCCGGGCCTATTGATTGGTTCAACAATCCTATTCCTGCCCCTGATGCGTTTGAAGAAGGCAACATGGCCAACATTTCCCCCACCATCAAAATCGACATTTCCATTAAAAATGGCGTCGTCGAAGAAATCATCATTGGAGCTTCTTGCACTCCTCAGGAAATCACCGCATATAAAGCCCTCTTCCAGGAATATAGAGATATTTTCTCCTGGTCATACACAGAGATGCCTGGCCTCGACCCATCCATTGTCGAACATCGCATCGACACCTGGCCCGACATCACACCTGTTCGCTAGAAACAACGACCGCTACACCCAGCTAAAGCAGCAGCTATCAAAGCCAAAATTGACAAATTACGTGCTGCCAAGTTTATTTACCCCATCGCTTATACTTCATGGGTTTCCAACCCTGTACCTGTCGACAAGAAACAGGGCACTATCCACGTCTGCAAAGACTTTCACGATCTCAATAACACATGTCCAAAAGACAACTTTCCAACGCCATTCATCGATCAAATCATCGATGACTGTGCCAGCCACGAGGCTCTCTCCTTTATGGATGGATTCTTGGGCTATAACCAAATCCAAATCCACCCAGCCTATCAATATAAAACCGCATTCATTACTCCATGGGGTACCTTTGCATATCGTGTCATGCCTTTCGGCTTAAAAAATGCTGGCGCAACCTTCCAGCGGGCCATGACATACATCTTCCACGATCTGGCTGAAATCATCCTCGCCTACTTGGACGACCTCACAACACGCTCCAAGAAACGCACCCAACATCTCAATGATTTACGAATCATCTTTCAACGGTGTCGACAATACAACATCCGCTTGAATCCTCTCAAGTGTGTGTTCTATGTCACCGCCGGGCGCCTCCTCAGTTTTATCGTTTCCCAAAGCGGTATTACCGTTGATCCCCTCAAAGTCAAAGCTATCACCAAAATTCCACCTCCTCGAAATTTACGGCAACTTCAGAGTCTTCAGGGCAAAGCTAACTTTCTTCGACGCTTTGTCCTAGATTACGCCATACGTGCACATGGTTTCCTTCGCTTACTACGTCACGACATCCCCTTTCACTGGGATGACTATGCCCAACAGTCCTTTGACGATCTAAAAGCAGAACTGTCAAATGCACCCTTAATTAGTGCACCTGACTATAATCGCGACTACATCCTCTACGTATCAGAATCAGCTGTATCAGTAGCCGGCGTCCTCGTCCAGCTTGGAGATGACAATCGTGAACACGTCATTTACTACGTTAGTAAGAACCTCTCAGTGCCACCCTTGAAATATAAACACGAAGAGAAACTTGCTCTTGCAGTTGTCCTTGCAGTCCAGAAACTGCACCATTACATTCTGCTTCGCACCACAAAGGTCGTTGCAGATTCCAACCCTATGCAGTACTTGCTTAGTCGTCAACAAATTAACGAAAAATTCACTCATTGGATCATTATCCTTCAGGAGTACGACCTTGAGTTCTCAACACCTAAGAGTAAGAAGGCCCTCATTCTCGCCGAACTTGTCACGACCCTCCCCTCTGACACCATCAGTGCCCCCGTCAACACCGACTTTCCCGACGAACATCTCTTTTACATCACCTCAGATGATCCTTGGTATGGCGACCTCCTCATCTACCTACGAACTCAAAAGTTTGGTAACCACCTTTCATGAGATGATCGTCAATGTATTCGCCATCAGCCCCCCCACTATCTCCTCATCGGAAACATCCTATACCGGCGGGGCATAGACACCGTTCTTCGTCGATGCCTGACTATTGATGAGGCCGACAGAGTCTTAAATGACTGTCACATCGACACATGTGGGGGCCATCTTTCGGGTATATCCACAGCTCACAATATTATCTGAGCTGGTTACTTTTGGCCTACCTTGTTTCACGATTGCATCCACGCCGTGAAACGTTGTGAGCAATGTCAGCTCTACGCCAACAAAGCCCGAGCTCCCCCTGCTCTTCTTCATCCTGTCATTACCGCGGGCCCTTTTTGTAAATGGGGAATTGACTTTATGACTTGTAATCCCCCCTCCAACAATGGCCACAAATACATTATTGTTTCCGTTGATTACTTCACCAAATGGGCCGAAGCTATGCCCACTTTCAACAACACCGCTGACACTGCAGTGCGCTTCTTCTTTAACCACGTCATATCCCATTTTGGCGTACCACTCCAACTTGTTTCCGATCATGGGAAACAATTCGAGAATGAGATCTTCGTCGAACTCTCATCTCGGTTAGGCTTCTCTCATGAGTTTGCCTCACCATATTACCCTCAGTCAAACGGATAGGTCGAGGCAGTGAACAAAGTCCTCAAGACCATGTTACAACGCACAGTTAATAAACATAAAACCAATTGGCATCATATGTTATTTTCTGTGCTATGGGCTTATCGAATGGTAGTAAAGACCGCTACAGGTTTCACGCCATTTCATTTAGTCCATGGGGTCGAGGCAACTCTTCCCATCGAGTGCGGAATTCCCACCCTTCGCACCGCAATTGAGCTATTACCTGACACTACTCCAATGGAGCAGCGCTTGCTGAACTTGGAGTCACTGGATGAAGATCGCCGATCTTCATTACAGAACAACGAGGAAGCTAAAAAATGATCCAAATCTACCTTTGATCGCCATGTCAACCTTCGTTCATTCCGAGAAGGCGACCTCGTCTTGGCCTATGATATCCCTCATGATACCTTTGGACACGGAAAATTCGAATCACTTTGGCATGGCCCTTACATCATCCAACATTGCCTCACCAAAGGCGCATACATCTTGGCCTCCCCTGAAGGCCTCACACTCAAGGAACCCGTCAATGGGTTATACCTCAAGAAATTTTATGCTTAGAAGTAGTCATTCTACTTTAGGTTATTTTTTCTTGTTTAGTGTTTTTAATCTTTTTCTCCTATCCTCTCGTCTAAAAACTATCCTTTGTGCTATTGACAGATTCTTCCTCCACCAGCCTACCACATCAGTTACGCCGACGACGCCAGCTGTTGGACGCAAAATCTTGCTTCGGTGGCTTGGGCTCTATACACCCACTCACACGAAATGCTACACTCAAGTGGCATATGTTTGGGGCCAGCAACCAACAACCAAGCCAAATACACTGCTGTCATTGGCCTCCTGGCCGATGCCCAGCGTCATCATATTCATCACCTTAGCATCTACCTCGACTCTCAACTAGTCGTTCTCCAGCTCAACAATGTATACCGTGTACAGGATCCATGCCTCTTTCACAAATACCTGTAGGTTAGACTGTTATCTCGACATTTTGATTCCATTACATTTACACATATTCCAAGACAATTGAATCAAACAACAGATGAAATAGCTAACATGGTGTTAGATTGGCATATATCACATCAAGCTACACACACATAAAACATCTCATAAATCCTGTCACAGCATATAGATAGAACTGACATCATCATAAACATCAACAAAAAACCCATGTAAACAACATCAAGATCGCAAAATATGTATACTCATATATATATAAAGGCCTATTAGGCTGTCCGAATGTTTACATACAAAAAATACATGTATCCATAGGCCAGTGCAGCACCTCGGTACAAAAATCGGCTCACCAGCCTATATACAACCAAAAAATGTACATCAAATCATGGTGCCTCTATCGCACCACCACCTACTCCTCCCTCCAGAGGAGGTGGTGGCCCACCACCACTTGCCCCAGGCGGTGGTGGAGGGCCACCCACAGGACCCCCCTGCCCCGGCGGCAGGTGTCCACTAGTCATCGCGGCAAGCACAGCTGCTCGTCGCACTACAGACCTCCATGGTGGTGGTACTCCTATACACTGCTCCAGGAACCCCTCATCCTGGATGCATATCCACATTCCCTCAGGCACATCCTGCAACACTGTCTCCAGACGATGACGTATATCCTCAAAATCCACTCTGGTTGCCGTCAGAGGAGCATGTGATGGCCCCGCACCAGGGTCATCAAATTGGTGCCACCTCGCCGCCCTCTCAAGATCTATTGGGTGACCCGCGACATCCTCTCGCCGCCGCCTCTCTCCCTGCGGTCGTCCCTCCGACTCTCTCCTAGCTGGCGCTCGCCGCATCTCCACCTCGCGCCCGCGAGGTTCCACATCTGCACATACAAAAAACAACAACAAAAGATCGTATCAGCATCTATATCACATATATATGGATTGATATCTCAAAAACAACATAAAATCACAAATATGCACAAATGCTAAAAACGTACCTCGATGGTCGAACACCTCCCCTGGAAGTAACACCATGTCCGGGTCCCCTCAGAAGTCAACCCCAACATAGGGGTACTGAAGCACTACCTGCGGCATATGCCGCCAAATCTTCACCACATCGGCTGAAAAGTAATGGCCACCTTCGCCACCACCGTGACGGACCAACACTGAAGACCATCACCTCAAGCGCGACTCTCGTGCCTTTGGTGCCTCTAGGAAAACCCTCGACCGCAGCATCGACACCCTCTCCAAAAAATAGGCTACCAGGATCGAGCCGAAAGCAAACTCTCTTGCACCTGTGGACCGACAACGGTCCAACTGCGTGATCATCCACGCATACAGTGTCAACCCCCATGAGAACCACTCGCGGTCCACCGCCACCCTCTCCAGCACCACTAGCTGGCCACCACTAATCCGTTGGGTCACAAGTGACCCATATACATGAACAATCATCGCCGCTATACAACAATGAGCTAGAGAGTCAATCGCACTGATCTTCACCACAGTCCTAGACATGAAGTCCTCACCTGAGCAGTATCAGGCCCCAATCGTGGCCAGGGGTGTATCCCTCGGTAGCACAGGCTCTGTCGGTAGGGGCGTTCCCCGAAAGGGGAGCCCAGTCAGAAAGTATACATCCTCCACCATAGTGAAGGGGATCTGCTCTCCTCGCACGAGGAAGCAGTGCAGCTCCGGACTCCACATCTCGAGCAGGAACTGTAGTAGGTACTCCTGCACCCGTATCAATGGGCACTCAAAGAACTTTAGAAACCTACAGGTTGCTAAAGCCACCCGCACCCCAGGCCCATCATTGGCCACAACCTCTCGCAACTGGGCCCAATCTTGCTCGTGCCACCGCACTGGCATCGTCACTGCTAGCCACCTGCACACAACATAGAGTCCTATATCAGTTCAGATACCCATCAAACAGCATCAAACAAACTCATTTTTTACCCTTAAACCTTGCCTCAAAGGCGCGGTTTTTTCCCCAACAGGCGCGCACACATGCGCGCCTGTTCACTATACAGGCACGCATATATGCACGCCTGTTCACTGCACAGGCGTGCCCCTGTGCGCGCCTTTTCATCATACAGGCGCACACAAGTGCGTGCCTATCCAACCCACAGGCGCGCACTGATGCACGCCTGTTCAATTCACAGGCGCGCCCCCAGGCGCGCCTTAAATTCACCCTCTCGCGCACCCATGCACGTCTATTCGGTGGACAGGCGCGCACATATGCGTTCGTTCCACCAAATCTCTCGTGCATGTGGGCCCACACCCTAGAAATAATACCCTAATTACCCTTGTACGACCTCCCGTACCAGCCCTGCCCAAAAATTGGAAATCTATTTCTATGCAGGATGATCAGACCACTAACCTGATACTCGCACAACGTCAATTGGATGCCTCGTCATCCCTAAAACTCCAAATCTCCTCTGCAATCTGCTCGTCCAGTCACTGTAGCAGCAGGTACAAATGAGGTGGCAATGTGGGCCCTACAGCTATATATAGGCCTTTTGCCAAACTTCCACTCACCATTCTGGGAGCCCACGGTGTCCATTTTTCAAACTGTCTCTAGCCACGGGATCAGCATCCTGCCGCCTACATCACAGCAGTCCCTGGGTCACTTTTCGTCCTAGGCCCTTGGGGCACCCTTTTTTTCATATCATGGTCAGGTACGCACGCGCATAGTCACATTTGTCAAATACATGCTCATATCTTTGATTCTCTTCAGATATAGTTCACTTTGGGTATTTGGTTGTTCTGTGTGTAGGTACTTGCTCCTCATTCATCAACATCATCCCTTCAGGTATATACTCAGCACTGGCATGTAGTCTTTCCCGCTGTATCGTACTTGCATTTCCAATCACGCCCTCTGACGATTACCTCTAGGATCTTCATTCCCGGCTCTGCAGTACCCACGCCTCCATTTGCATATTCGGTACTGTACCCTGGTAGCATTCTCACCCACATGAGTTGTCCCATTCATAGCACCTTTTGGCACTTTTTTGACACTCATGATGTTCTCCATTACCCTTTAGGGATGGGAGTCTTGATAGTCTTTTTATCATGTCGTGAATCAGCCACATGCTCCTTCTCCTCATTTTTATATCTTTCTCACATGGACTCCCAGATTATCTCTTTATGGTTCTATTTTTTTACCTGCACCTCCGCAGGATCATGAACCCTCCATTTCATCCACAATCATTTTGCCCCTCTGCGAACCTACCTTCATTTCACCAACCTCATACAGAAACTCACCAATGGGGCCCCCACCCTTCATCAGTTTTCCAAGAGAATTCTTCCCCCTCTGGGGCACGCATTTTACACTGGGGCACCCGTTTCTGTATTTGTACATTTCTCCCCAAAAAATTATTCATTATTTATTGTACAAACGCCTTTATTTCCAGTCATTACATTTTCTTTTTTCGTCACCGATGGCGACTTGCTTTCTTTTGGCCACACGCAACCCATGTCACCCTTGGTTGGAGTTACTTATCATATACCCTTGCCAGCATTGTCCATATCTTCAGAGTACTCCACAGGTCACTTACCTCTACCCTCTGAATTTGTTCACCTTGTCCCGCCTCTGGCACAAATTATCACCAGTCTTGTCGTCCCCCTGACACTCGACCTTGTTACACGGTTGTGTCCACTTTTTATCTCATACATCCTCCAACCACGGGCAGTATTGAGTCTTCCCACTTCTTGACTTCGTCTATGTACCTCTGCTACTTCCTCACCTCAGTAGATTCCATGCAGACCGTTACTTTTGGGAGTCGCGTCCCCCTTTTTTCGACATCAACACAATTTTCTGAAAGGGCGATAGTATCTTGATTCTCATTCTCCATTTAATGAGAGATCTCAGACGACACAGGGTGAAACACCATTGCTCCCTGTTGTCGTTGCCCCCCATAGCATTTGACACCAACACTTTCTCATGCTATGGTGGGTCTTACTTTGCGATTATTGCAGTTATTTTTTTCATTTGCCGAAGACCTCTAAACTTGGTAGGGCCATCAATGCCCGCATCATCGTCACTGCTTATTACCGCGATCATTGCCTTTTTGTTCAGAGTATGTTCCTTTGCAGAATTGTCTTCTGCCTTTATCATTACCACCCGCGAGGGCGCTGCAGTCATGTACACCAACACTTCAGTCATCTTTTGTTTCAGAGTTACATAACACGAGCATGTTGCATGCCCACCTCGTTTGTACACAGTTGTATATTTTACGCACCTTCTGGAAGGTCGGGTTCCACTCGTCCGTTTCTCTTCCAAAGGATTGCTCTCACTGATCCCACTATTGCTCTCTCTTACACCAACATTCTCAGTAGAAGAAACATTGATGGATTTTGGCTATACGTATGCTCCTAACCTCATCCATCAGGGGGCATCTGTTATCACTGAAATTTCGTCCGCACATGGCGACAAGAACTCAGCATCGTCAAGAAGTAATGAAGTCATTCATGGAATTAAATTAATCACATGGCATTTCAAAAAGGTCAAAAACTATACAAAGTAACCAAAAATTGAAGAGCGCTTTGCAGAATTGGGGTGCGTGCGCACATGCGCGTAATAGGAATGTACCATGCGCGCATACGCGCACGATGCATGGCTGTTGGCGCAAAAAACCGCGCACCTACTAAACGGCGCATTTATGGAATTGGTTGGCCTCCCAACCACTTATGGATCAGCTCCCAATCTTATTTGACTCCCAAATCTGAGCTGAATCCACATGGTAGGATGGTCAAAGACCTAATGAAACCCTAAAGAGGCTCTATTCACACCACAAAGGAGTTACATAATCACCCAATGCAATGCTATAAAAATCCATGAAGAAACATCATTTTCTCAAGGAATTTCATGTAATGTTATGATGCTTAGATTGTTTTAAGGACTCACTCCTTGACAATAACACATTAGCACCATTTCATTGAGCAATTCACCTCTCCATTGAGTGAATTTGCAAAGGAGTTCTTTCACCATCATTTTCATTTTTCTTATTGTAAGGAGAGCAAGTTTGTGAGGACACAAGAGCCTTCCTTTGGAGGAAGAAGGGACTCATAGTCCCCTTTCTTCATTGTGATTTTATTTCATCAATAGATCAGCCTAAAAAACATTGGTGATATTGGTCTTTTTGTGTTTGTTATTTCTTTATCCATATGCTCATAGTTTTAGTTTGTTTTAATTTAATTCTTGCTTATAGTTTTGTTTTGTTTTCTCTAACTCTTTCCTCTACAGCTGTCATGCTCAGCAAGACCCAACTGGGCATGTAAGCACCCCTTATTTTCTCACAATGTGACGCAAAGGGTGAAAATAGTGTGCGTTAAGTTTCTATTTTACTTCTATCATGGAGGATACTTATGGTTGAACCATCGCATCACAGTGGATATGACTTTGATTAATTAGATCACATGACTTAGCATGCAAGGCCCTAACCCACAATATTTCTACCCCAGAAAGATCGCAGACCATGCTCTCGCCCATAGAATAATGGATACTTATGGCAATGTAGAGAAGGGCACATGAGGCTACAAGGTAGCCTCTATCTAGAGTGGCATAGTGTGCCTTGTCTATCAGCTGATCACAAGAAAGATAGTTCACAAGAATTGACCAACCCAAGTAACTGGATTCGTAGTTGACCTTGTAGGGAAGTGCACGGAGGGACTACAAATGAATTGGGTGAAGTACTTCGTGAACCAGCTAGAACTAGATTGCAGGGAAGCGCAGGATCAGGGATACAAATTCCACTTCAACTGTCTTCATATCTTGATCACTTTCATCATATGGGAGATGCCAGAAGGTGCGACCTTCCCAGAAACCGAGCCATTTGAAACTCTGGCCACGAAGTTCAGTACGTTGTGGTACTCCAATGACATGAACACGTAGTGGCAATCAAATGCCATCTTCCACACATATTATAACCAGTTGAAGGTAGCCATATAGGCTATGCCTCACATAACCCTGAACACACTTCACAGGTTTAGACCCTTAATGAAATTCAGCGCAGACTGACATTTCATCTATATCACAGTGTGCGTTGATGAGCATAAATAGCAGCTATAGTCATACTACAAGTTAACAGAGGATGACTGGGAGGATATTACCAAGGAATGGTCAATGGACCTCCTTATTCCAGTGGACCTCACAGAGATATTAGATGTTGACATCCCTGAAACTACGCCGGATAAAGCTATACCTAGCAAGATAAAGAAGATTGAAGAGGTCAACAATTTAGACAACACATCCATGAAGACTGCGTCCATCTCAACAAAGAAAGGAGGTGATGACACAAAATTCAAATAGAAGAGAGCTGAGGTTACACCGCCAAGAGACGAGGAGGATCCCTCGAAGAAAATGAAGGTTTCCCCTCCAAAACCTTCTTCAAGGAAGAAAATGAAAGAAAATAGAACCAAATTGAAGACCACCCTCACCTCAGATGACTTCGACTTCATCGTCACAACACCGAATGATGCTTCTCTAGAGATAGAAGAGAAGCAAGAAGCTAAGAAGGAGGAGGTATTCAGTTGGATTAAGGATGAGCTCCAAGGAGTGCAGCAGGTACTACAGTCCAGTCACACAGTATCCACTGTGCCCCTGATAGTTGGAACACTGGAACTAGGTGATGAGCCCGCTCAATTACATCGGATTGCTAATACAGTTGAAGCTCTCCTTCGATGAGATCAGGGATAAATAGCACAAGACACCCATGCTTTAACGCAAGTACAAATGACCTTGAGGACCAAATAAGTGTTGCAGAAAAGGAAAATATTTCTCTACAAGAGAAATGGGATGAAGAAAAAGAAAAGATAAAGAAAAGAAAGGAACAGTTGCTCGCTGAGCAACTTGAAGTTAAGGAAAGGGTCAACAAAGAACTTCGCTCTGTGACATTCATCAAAGTATAGACCAAGGAACAAGTTCCACATCAGGTGGCACAACTGGAAGAGGTAATCTAGAAGCTACAACAATGCATCACCGACTTAGATCTCCATGCAGTACCTGAAACCCCACAAGAGATAAGGAACCAAATAAAAGAAGTTGCTCGCAGCGCAGTTGACAGATTAAAAGCTCTTGCCTTGGAGTGCAAGCATCTCAATAATCGCAGTGCCCAGACCTATCAAAATATGACTGAAAATCCAGAATTGCAGACACTGGAGTCGTAACTCTAGGAAGTGAAGCAGAACATAGATACACTACAGGCACAGTTGAAGGCCCTGTCAGCTATAGAAAGGATGAAGATATCTCAAGAACAACGCACATCCTACCATCAGATCCATATGGTTCAAGAAAAAGTGATGGAAGTCACTCAACGACTTCAACCTATGCAATACAAGGCATGTATGTTGTTTACAGAGATGCCGAGCCAAAGAGCAGAGCTAGAATAGGTCGTCCTCACAGCAGAACAATGCCTATAAGGGCCAGTGAATGACGTAGTGATCCAAGAGTTCAACGAACAAGAGGCCACAACAAAGCAGCAAGTCAAAGTAGATCGAGCCAAGATTGATGTGTTCGAGGAAAAACTTCGCAGACCTGAGTGACTCGGGATGAGTCACAGGTGAGTGTTGGGGGCCTGTTGTCCCTTGACCAAGTTCTAGGAGTTTTTAGGTCATGTTGACCTATTCTGGGAATTTGATAGCCCGTCTAAGGAGGAGCACAAATCGAAGCAGAGATCATGGGATCTCATCCCCCTTTTGGGCCCCTTTTTGGGTTTTTGGGAATATGTAATGGGAATGGGATGTCATCCAATGTGTTTACCCATGTTTAGGCCTATTTTGTAGTGTATATAAAGAAGGATAGGCAATATAGAAAGAGGTCAGTGTGCTAAGAGAAAAAGGAATGGCTAAGTGCTAGATCTATGTTATAAATGGATTGTAAGTGCTCTGTGCATACTATGTAAGACTTGTAGAGCTGAGTGAAAGTCCCTATGAGAGACTGTAGAAGGATTTGTGCTGTAACACAAGGAAGAAGGATCTATCTAGCTATGTAGATATTCTGTCGTGTGAGGAGTAAGGGTTTTGAGGCTCTGTGCTTGTAACTGATTGACCAAAGACAATAAAGAATAAGAGTTGGCGGATGTAGCCACAGGGTGGGGGTGAACCACGTAAACCCAGTGTGATGTGCTTTGTGCTTTGTCTTGATGTATTTACATATTATATGAAAAATTCTCTGATATGTTTAGATAGATCTATTCATGCTTGGTGCTTATTATATGTGAGAATGTTAGATTTTATCTAGATATTCATGCCTAATGCTTGATATGCCCATTCTGGTCCATTTGTATATGCTAAGTGCTTGAATACTGTAGATTAGTGTGGATGTTGCAAAGCTCTATCTTGTAAGCAAACTAGTTATTTACTGTATATTGAGGAACTAACAATGCTAAGTGCTTTATTAAGTGTTCTAATCATAGACCTGTGTCCTAGCTAAGGTTGCAGAAACTTGAGTCCTGCAACCACCCCTGCCTCTACATTGGGTGAGACTTCATCTTCTTCACAAGGTGTTGCCCAAAGGGATGGTAGTTAGGGTTTTGTTGGTGTGTTGTTGTAGCATTGAACCCTGGGTCTGCCCCTATGCCAACAAATGGTTCTGTTGCCGGGACTGAAATTGTGATTGCTAGGAACTGAGAAAGAGTAAGATCTGTGCAAAGATGTTAGGGTCCTAACCTACACATAGGTAGAATAATATATTCGGATGTAATAAAGGTTAATATTAATAAGGCCTTTCAATAAAATAGAATAAGGCAGATGTAAGAAGACCTAATAGAAGCTTCTGCTTCTAGAAGGATCTTCCTCTAGATGCTTCTTTTTAGTATAAATAGGAGTCAAGGGTATGAGAACCCTAGTTTGGATATTATTGTAATAGAGCTTTGCTCAACTGAAGGTTGCCCCCTCGAAGAGGCCTGTGAACATTCCTTTCATATTCAAAGTGCTATTTTTGTTGTTATTCTTATATCATTTCAGTGTTATTGTGGTGAATGTTTTGGTTATATTGTTGTTATTCTGCCATTACTAGCATTTTATTTCTGTTTGCCTTACATTTTATATATGGTATATTATAAGTGGTATCATAGCACTTTCCTCGACAGAAAGTGTGGGTTAAATGTTTTTTAGGGTAGAGACATATTCCGGCGTCTTTAATCCACAGAGATCTGTCATTACACGCATAAACCCGTGGTTGAGGGATTCATACACATAGGAAATGCAGGTGGTACTTAAGAACACATTTGTTGGCTACCCTTGTAACCCCTGTTGGTACCCCTTTGAGTGGTAGTGCATAAGACAACACCTGTGTACAGATCGACCTAGATTACATGAATCCCTCTTTATATAAACCAATTGGCTGCCTGACTGCTATAGTGTCATCAAGAACAACACTCAGGAAGATACTCTCTAGTACCTAGGTAGTAGGGTAGTACGGCTAAGGGTATTGTCTATCCTCCTTAGTTAGTGCCATGAGATATTGGGCCAAGTACTACTGTTGGAACCCTCACGTATATCATAGAGCTATAGCACAAGGAAAACCCTTGTCTGTAGAACCCTTGAATACCTAACCCTTGGGGACAGAAACAAAAAAAAATTAAAACATACAAGATCTATTGCCACGCAACTGTGTTTGAGTTTCCAAGTAAATACACATTTCTTTCTGGTTAAGCATTTGGGCTTTCCTCTCTGCAGTATTTCACCATTATTTCATCCCTATTCCATTGGATTCATCTCTTCTCCCTTATCACATTCATCCATATCATTTTTTGGCAAAATTTGTTTACCCCACCCACCCCTTTTCAGTTCCCCCATCCTCATGGCCCATACTCATAGCCAAGACTTGGAAGCTTTCTTCAACACCTTGCAGTTTGGTCTCATTGAGACCCAATAAGAAGCGAAACAACTCAGTGCCAATGTCACCACCATCAATACAACCATGCAATCCTCAATGGGCAAAATCAAACAAGACCTCACCACCCAGCTTGAATCAGTCTTTTTGGCACTCTGCACTAAACTGCATATCCCTGTTGTAGGAAAATCTCCCTGCGGACAGGTAGATCACCTCTAAGAGATTGACCCTAACTCTAGATAGAAAATTCTTAACATGGACACTGACTTCCTTTCAAATCTATCTAAACTAATACATGAGAAGGAAGGATGACATAAGTACCTTTTACCGACGTTTGTCCCTGCACGCTCTGAGTTGCGCTCCAATCCTTTGCTCCTCGTTGAGTTCTGTGGACAAAACAAGATATTACCGCTTCCTACTCTATTGATATTAGCTTGAAAACAGATCTATCAATGAATGATAAGTTCATGTGACATTAGACACAAACTAGAAAGAAACAGGCCAAGCGTG
Organism: Picea glauca; assembly: GCA_000966675.3. NCBI lineage: Eukaryota > Viridiplantae > Streptophyta > Pinopsida > Pinales > Pinaceae > Picea > Picea glauca. Next base: position 195,790 of record JZKD02S2170413.1, on the reverse strand, counting down.
TCATATTGATGAGAATAATGAAAACAGTACTTACAATCGTAGATGCGAATGCGACAGCTTCGTCAAGTCCTCTTCGTATAACCCTTTCCTGAAAGATCCATGACCTAGATAACTGCAGCTTCACTGATCACTCTCCTTTGGCTGACTGTGAGTTTCCTCCAAGATCATAAGTTTCATATCTTTAATTCTTCCCCCATCAGCTATGTTCCAACACCACTTATG
>JZKD02S2170413.1:168083-195558 GCA_000966675.3 Picea glauca | reverse complement strand
CATTTTTTAACGAGCTTGACACAGGAAAAGAACTATGCTCAAGGTTCTAGGTTCGATCCCCAGATTGTTGTTTCATTTTTTAACGAGCTTGCTACAGAGAGGAAAACTATGCTCATTATGCCCCCAACATGAAAGCTAGTGGCCTCTGTTTCATTTTTTAACGAGCTTTCCACAGAGAAGAAAACTATGCTCATGACTTCTGTTTACCTCTATTTCATTTTTTAATGAGCTTTCCACAGAGAAGAGAAACTATGCTCGTTATTCCCCCAGCTTGAAAGCTAGTGGCCTCTGTTTCATTTTTTAATGAGCTTGCCACAGAGAAGAGAAACTATGCTCGTGATGCCCCCAGCATGAAATCTAGTGGCCTCTGTTTCATTTTTTAACGATCTTTCCACGAAGAAGAGAAACTATGCTCGTGGTGCTTCTTGATCATGGCTTCCAAGAGGATAACACTCTAGAAGGATACCATGTCAAGGGACAAAAAATGGTCATGGCTTCCAAGAGATATTCACTGGATGGAAGATAATCACTCGAGAAGGAACACATGTCGAAGGTCGTGGTAGGAGTAAGGATATCAGGCTCCAATAATCCTACCGAAGAGATCACCATGTCAACTACCGGGTCCAAATCGTCGGAAGTTGAGGTCATGGGAGACAATGCCACATAATTGACATGCGGCAGGGTTGATACTGTCTGCATATAAGAACCACTTAGGGAGGTAACCCAGTCAGGGCCGATGAATGAAAGTTGATCAATAGTCACAATTCTTCGATCGTGAGGGAAAGATATCACACGAAAAAGAGTGGATACAAGAGCTTTCATAACATAGACATAATCTCGTCCAAGGAGTAAAGAGAAATCCAAGGGGTCTTGGACTACCATAACATCGATAAACACAGTTTTCCCTCCCAAAGTTATAGGAAACTAAGGAAGGATCCCTAAAGGTTGACTAGTTCTTCTGTTAAAAGCTAACATATTCTATGTAACCAGTGCCAGTTGCGGACAACCCAAAGCGTACCAAGCAACAGAAGACAAAATACTAACGGATGCACCTTCATCTATCAGTGTTTGAGGAACGTCCCGACCATGAACCTGTACTGTAATCTGGAAAGGAATGTGGGAGGGAAGACGAGGTCCAGTTAGCGCACCCCAATAAAAAAGGATGGCCTCATTACTTGGAGGGGGTGTCACAGAAGAAGGAGGGATGCCCCTCAGCATGGTAGAGTCTGTATTAATGAGAAAAATATGGGCAGTATCGGGTTTACTCTCTAGAAGGGGAGTAGGATCGACCGATGGTTGGATCGGATCAACCAGTGGTGGACTTGGATAGACCACCTTGGCACTCTTCAGAGGAAGAGTGGGACTGACCGAGGAAGGGACTGGATCAGTCACTTCGACACTCATCATAGGAGGAGTGGGATCGACCGATGGAAAAACTGGATCGACCACTTTGGCATCACACTTTTGATGAAGAGAGGGGCTGATCGATGATGGAACTGGATCAACTACTTGGGTTCGTGGTTCAATCGAGGAGGAAACTAGATTGACCACCTGATCAATCGAAATGACCGGGGATGGAACCGGATTGACTAGTCCATCAACCAACGACGGGTAAGAGGAAAGCTTACGATAACCTTTTGGAAGTTGAAGTTTTTCCAAAAGAGAAGAAGCCTCATCCATACGAGGACAAAGGTGAGAGTAATGATTACCTTTACATAACATGCAAGGGAACTTGACAGTTGTCTTCTTCTTACCACCCTGAACATCACTAGTTGATGGGGTATCATCGACATGACCGACAGAGGCCGATGACGTGGAGGACCACATTTCTAAGACCTGGGTAAGACCGGGGAAATCCCTCAGAAAATGGTCACCCTTACAAAGGCTGCAAGGGAATTTGGGTTTTGGATTCTTCCCTTTAATCTTGTTGACCTCATCAACACTCCCAGTACTATTAATAGTAACTAGTTTCTTAGAGCAAACATATGATGTTGTTGGGGCCTTGGTCCTTTTCGGGCTCTTCTTCTTCTTCTCTTTCCGTTTCTTCTTCTTCTTCTCTTTCTGTTTCTTCTTCTTCTGATCAACCTAGCTACTTTATTTAGAGCTTTCACTAGGTGAAGAAGGAGAAATGGAAGGAGATTTGATGGGAGAAGAAGGCGAAAATTTGACGTGAGGTTGATGTGTGGGTGGTGTATTGACATCCAAAGTATTAGGTGCAACTGAAACATTGGGAGGATTTGGGATCACCGGAGTGGGGAACAACCAAAGTGGTAATCCAATAGTGAGTCCTGGAAGACTCAGTGTGGCAACATATGGAGGACCAAAGTTTCTAAATGAAGGAAAGGTATAAGGTTCCCCAGAAGAAGGGGTTCCTCCATTGGTACTCCCAGGATTTTATGCCATTAACACTGACTCGACCTAAAGTCCACTAAGTAAAAGAAACAGCATACGCTAATAGAATCTAAGAATCACAACCAAGCAAACAGGACCTTCTTTCGATGACCGTACTAGTTGGTGATGAAATCCAATGTCGCGTGATCAAGTCCAGAAGGGGCAGGGATAGGGTGGAACAGTTACAATGGCGACCTGCTTAACGGACTTATGCCTTGGTGCAAGCTTCCACACAGTAATTGTGGATTTACCCTCCAAGGAGATCGAGTGAGTTTGACCAATGTCTTCTCCAGGTACAGTGAGACTTCCCGTCACCGTCACCTTGTGTAAGACCCTAAATATTATGGCCACTAAGGTTACCAATTCGTAGTCAGCCCCTGGGCGGGAACAGTCGACAGTTCGATCTGAACGTACAGGCAGATATCAAGCCCGAAATCAACTAAAAGGCTTCCACGCAGTAATTGTGGATTTACCTTGAAGTGACCCCCATAATACGATCTGACCACCCCAATCAGTTAAACCACGGAGGGTTAGTCCCCGTAGTTCATCCGAATGCGACCTCGTGCATAACCCCTGTGTGAGAGGGGGATCCCAGGCAGACTTATACGATGATTGGATTTGACTCTCCCTAACTCAGGATGCTACTGTTCATTTTTGGAACTTTGGAGAGTTATGCTCACTGCCCTAATCCAAAGTACTAAGCCTATTCTACTGTTGGTGGAGGATCCTAGAAAAGAAAAAGTTCTAGATAACTTTTAATTTAGCATTGATTTTAATAGCTGTTCTTTACGCAAAGGGGTTCATGGAAGTGAAACAAATGGAATTTTGACTCAGACCCAAAGAATGCATCAAATACGATAAGAAGTCATTACCTTTCGATGAATATCTATCTAAGGGAGAGAGAAAGTTCTTTTCACTAATCAAGCACGAATAAGGAATGCCCTCAAACGATTCTTTTCTCAATCAAATCCTGATGTAATGCAAAAACTTTTAAATGCCTTCTAATATGCACAATCAATCATAAATATGTCTTTTATTGTTTGCATATGAATGATGATCAATACAACACAATTCTCTTCTTGCTAATTATCTTTCTTGTATGAATGAAAACCAAACTAGCACAAGCAAAAGTACAAACAATACACTCTTTCGTAGCAATCAAAACGAAAAGTGAAAGAAAAGAAACAATCAAAGAGAAAAACAAACTTGACACCCAAAAGAAAAAGTTTAAGAACAATGATCTTGACTGAAATTGAGATAAAGAGGTTTGTAGGCCTTTGATGACCTTCACCAGGGTTTTTACTCAGTTAAGCAGAGAGGAAGACAATGAATGAGTCTTGGACTCGGATCAACAGAAAAACTCAATAACAATAGTGAAGAAGGATACAAATTTCAACCAGTAAGATGTTTATTATTCAAAAGACAGATGTCAAGGCTAAAAGGGAAGAAACATTGACTTACAAGGCCACTCAGCAGAGGAGACACAGAGGCAAAAACCCATAAAAAGAAATTCTGGAAGGTTTTTTGGGCCAAAGAGGGTTGGTGCTCTGTTGCCAAAGGCAAGGAGAGTTATAGCACTCTGTGAAAAGATATGGGGGAGCACTGACACTCTGTTAACACTAGGACAGGAGCGCCAGGGTCTAAAACTCCCAAAAAATGTCAAAAAATAAAAAAATTGCAATTCGATTCCGACAATTATACTGAGTGTGATGAGGTAAAGAGCCAATCATCTCATGAAACTAAACAAAAGAGGAGTGAACTAGGTCTGAAACAATCAAGGGATAGAACAAGGTCAATGAGGAGAAAAAACCAAACAAAAAGTTTCGATTTGAGGCTATCTCGCCAGTGGAGTCGCCAGTTTCTGTTGTAGGAAAATCTCCCTGCGGACAGGTAGATCGCCTCTAAGAGATTGACCCTAACTCTAGACAGAAAATGCTTAACATGGACACTGACTTCCTTTCAAATCTATCTAAACTAATACATGAGAAGGAAGGATGACAGAAGTACCTTTTACCGACATTTGTCCCTGCACGCTCCGAGTTGCGCTCTAATCCTTTGCTCCTCGTTGAGTTCTGTGGACAAAACAAGATACGACCGCTTCCTACTCTATTGATATTAGCTTGAAAACAGATCTATCAATGAATGATAATTTCATGTGACATAGACACAAACTAGAAAGAAACAGGCCAAGTGTGTCATATTGATGAGAATAACGACAACAATACTTACAATCGTAGATGCGAATGCGACAGCTTCGTCAAGTCCTCTTCGTCTAACCCTTGCCTGAAAGATCCACGACCTGGATAACTGCAGCTTCACTGATCACTCTCCTTTGGCTGACTGTGAGTTTCCTCCAAGATCATAAGTTTCATATCTTTAATTCTTCCCCCATCAGCTATGTTCCAACACCACTTATGAGATCATAAGTTTGGTGTAATTCTCCATTTCCAATCTTCCTTTCACCATCAGAAAGCTTGCTTATATAGCCTTGGATGGGCTTTAACCACTTGAGATATCCTTGGGGAAGGTGAGGATTTTCCTCCTTCAGTTGAGGATCTACCCTAGGATCATGGTTGGACTAGGGATTTGAATCCAACTTCCTCCCAACAATGAAAATATGCTTCCCTCATTCATCTCAACAGCTTAACAACTACCCAGAATAGGTAGCGCTCCCTCAAAAGGGCCATCGGAGCGTTGTAGCGCTCCCTAGTAAGATTTAGGGGGCACCAATGCTCTCAAAATCTATAGCACTCCCTTAAAAGGGCGAGTTGAGCATTATAACGCTCCCTGACAGTGTAAGGGGGAGCGTTGGCGCTCCGAGATAGTGTAAGGGGGAGCGCTCCTCTCCAAAAACTCAGTTTTTGAGGTGCTTTCAGATGGAAAAAGGTTTGAAAGCCTGTTGACTCATTTCTCCTCTTCCAAATAATATGTTTGAGGTGTTTCAAGTGTCTTTCTCATGTCATTATACACATGACATAGGCATCATGTCAATATGCTTTCTTTGACATCTGCGACACTTGTGAGCAACATGCAACACTTGCGACTTTGTGAGCAAAATGCGACACTTGCGACCTTTGTAATGAAGACACTTGCGACACTATCAAAGTGAGTAATTTTGATTTGTAACAATCCCTACAGATAAATCTTCCTCTTCCTCACCCCCACATACTAAAGGTGAGCATTCCTCTCATTCACATACCTTGCAGAACTATCACTTTCAATGTGACCTACGCCTTCCATGAGTGGATGTGACCAAATTTGATGGCTTGGACTCCACTGGTTGGGTAACCGAAATGGAACATTACTTATCTTTATATAACATTACAGATGACTTGGCCAAACTCTGGTATGGTGTTCTCCATCTAGATCAAGAGCGTTGGCAATGGTGGCAATGGAGAAAAAATTCTCGTCAAGGGTATATTGCTTGGACACAATTTGTGGCCGAGCTTTATGAATGCTTTGACACTAACACCAACCATTTGGGCCATTTGACAAAGATGAAACAATTAGGAACAATGGAAGACTTTATATCTTCCTTTGAGCACCTGTCTTTTAGAACAGAGGGCATGTCTGATGCCTTTTTCCAAGAGTGTTTTATCAACGGCCTCAAGGATGAAATTCGGGTCCATGTCCTCATGGCTCGGCCTGAGAGTTGGGTGGAGGCTACCAAAAGAGATAAAGAAGCACAACATGTTGTATCTTCTCAAAACCACAAACCCTCCTTCATCCCTCGCCCTAAACTAGTAAATCCCACTACTCCCTCTGCTCCACTAAAGATCCAAAAATTGACCCGGGCTGAAATGGATGAATGCCAACTCAAAGGCCTTTGTTATAACTGTGATGAAAAATATTTCCTAGGCCACAAGTGTAAAGAACAAAATCTTTTTATGGCCATCTCCGAGGAGATTTTGGAAGAAGATGAAGAAACTCCCTCTATGTCTGAATCACCTGAATCCACTGACATAACCCCTCCCTCAGACCCTCCCGAAGTAGAACCAGTCATTTCCCTCAATCCTCTCACTAGCTTCTCCACTCCCCAAACCCTCAAGCTAATCGGTTACATCAAGCATCAGAAGGTCATCATTCTGGTTGATAGTGGCAACACCCATAATTTTATTCATCGTTGCATTGCCCAAGAAACTCATTGCTACATCCATGCCATCAATAATTTCCAAATCATGATTGCCGACTGTGGTTCCATGAAATGTGGAGGGTGTTGTGAAAATGTGTGTCTCCAAATTGGTGACTACCACCTGAAATCCTATATATTTTCTATCGACATGGGAGGTTGTTACATTGTGCTGGGTACAGACTGGATAAGGACTTTGGGTCCCATTCTCATGGATTTTAAATACTTAACCATGCAATTCGACCAAGAGGGCCACCAATATAAGTTCCAAGGAATCACCATAGGTTCACCTGAGATCATTAGTTCCCATCGCATGTAAAAGATGCTCAAAAAGGGTCATTCTGGTGTTATCGCCCAACTCCATGCCATACAAGCAATAGAGACACCTTCCATACCACAAGACCTCCAAGCCATCCTTTCTAAACATCAATTGGTCTTTTCCACTCCCCAAGGCCTCCCTCCTTCCCGTGGTGTTCATGATCATTCCATTCCCCTTGTACCAGGAAGCCTTCCTCCCAATTTGTCTATATCGTCAACCCTTTTCCCAAACAAATGAAATTGAGAAAATGGTCCAGGAACTCCTTAATGTAGGCATTATCCACCCTAGTACGAGCCCCTATTTGTCTCCTGTGGTCATCGTCCTGAAGAAAGAAGGTTCTTGGTGAATGTGTCTTGACTTTCGTGCCCTCAACAAACTTACCATCAAAGACAAATTCCCCATTCCTATCATTGATGACCTCCTGGATGAATTGAGTGGCGCCCAATTCTTCACTAAATTGGATCTTCGTTCAAGCTACCACTAGATACGTATGAAAGAGGTAGATATTCCCAAGACTGCCTTTAGAACTCATGAGGGCCACTATGAGTTTTTGGTCATACCCTTTGGCTTGTGTAATGCCCCCTCCACCTTCCAAAGCCTCATAAATCATGTCTTCCGTCCTTTTCTCTACCATTTTGTCTTAGTTTTCTTTAATGATATCCTCATCTATAGAAAAACCTGGACAAACTATCTTGCTCATGTGGATCGAGTTCTCCATCTACTCTCTCAGCACCAACTTTTCCCAAAATAGTCCAAATGTTCTTTTGGTGCCTCAGAAGTAGAATAATTGGGTCATCTGGTTGGAAAATATGGCGTCAGGGTGGATCCTACAAATATTGAAGCTATGCAAGACTGGCCTCACCCAAAGACTCTTAAGAGCCTGCATGGATTTCTAGGCTTAACAGGGTATTATCGCAAGTTTGTTAAGAATTATTAGAAGATTGCAGCACCTCTCACTGCTCTCCTAAAAAAGAACTCTTTCATTTGGACTCCAACCGCTGCTCAAGATTTTCAAACCTTAAAGATGGCCATGTGCACCACTCCATTCCTCTCCCTTCCCAATTTCACAAAGACCTTTGTGTTGGAATGTGATGCCTCAAGGAAAGGAATTGGTGTTGTCCTTATGCAAGAGGGTCGACCTTTGGCCTTTACCAGCAAGAAACTATCTGAAATAAATCTGGGCAAATCCATCTATGAAAAGGAAATGTTGGCTATTCTGCATGTCATAAATCTATGGCATCCTTATCTATTGGGGCAATGACTCCAAATTAAGATAGACCATCAAAGCCTCAAGTATTTTCTGAAACAATGCATTTCCTCCCCAGAACAACAAAAATGGGTGACTAACTCTTTGGATATGATTATGAGATAATTTATAAGAAAGGAAAAGACAATGTGGTTGTGGATGCACTTTCCCAAAAATATGAAGATGAAGGATCCCTTTTCTCTCTTTCATTCATTGTACTAGATTGGCTCCAAGTTGTTCGCCAGGAATGGCTACAAGACCCCAAAAGTTCACAGTTGATCCATCAATTGCAGTCCAATGCTCCAGCTTCCCCAGGGTACTCTTGGCTCCATGAGGAACTTCGATACAAAGGCCATTTGTATTTAAGTAAACAATCAAAGCTTAAATCCACAATACTTTTTGAGCTTCATGCTACGCCCACAACAGGGCACTCTGGGTTCACCAAAACCTATGACAGGGTCAAACGTTCCTTTTTTTGGGATGGTATGAAACAGGACATTCGTAATTTTGTATCTAAATGTGACGTGTGTCAATGAAACAAGGGAGAAACAATAAAATCGTCAAGCACACTACAACTGTTGTCGATTCCACCTACTATTTGGAAGGATATCTCTATGGATTTTATTACCGGCTTACCCAAATTAGGAAATAAATCCATCATCACGGTGGTTGTTGATCACCTTTCCAAGTACGCTCATTTCTGTGCCCTTCAACACCCGTTTACAGCATCCATGGTGGCTCAAATCTTCGTGGATCAGGTCTTCAAGCTTCATGGCATGCCACACTCTATTGTTTCTGATCGCGACCCAACTTTCACAAGCAATTTTTGGCAAGAACTGTTCAAGATACAAGGCACATAATTGCATCTTAGCACAACTTATCATCCCCAGACTGATGACCAAACAAAAGTTGTCAACAAGTGTTTGGAAACATATTTGAGGTGTTTTGCCTCGAAAAAGCAAAATCAATGGGCTTAATGGTTACCCCTAGTTGAATGGTGGTATAACACTTCATACCATATAGCTACATGCATGACTCCTTTTGAAGCGATATATGGATAGAATCCACCTTCAGTTCTCTCATACTTACCGGGTGCCTCGAAGGTCCAGGCGATTGACCTAACACTTATAGCTCAAGAGGCCATTCTTCATACCCTCAAAGAGAATTTGGTCATGGCACAGAATCACATGAAGCAACAAGCAGATCAAATTCGCTCTGAACGTCAATTTGTAGAAGGGGATCAGGTGTTTCTTCGACTACAACCTTACAATAAAACTTCCCTCAAGTCCGAGCATTGTAAGAAGCTAGTACCCAAATTTTATGGTCCTTATACCGTGCTCAAGTGTGTGGGACAAGTCACCTATCAGTTAGCTTTGCCCAGCCATTCGAAGCTACATCCTATTTTTCATGTTTCATGCTTAAAGAAGGTGATTGGAGATAAGTGCCAAATTCAAACCAACCTTCCAGAGTTAGCTGAAGAAGGATCCATTTGGCTACAACCAGAAGCAATTTTGGACTAGCGTGAGCATCGCCTATGTTAGAGAAGCATCAAGGAAGTGCTAGTCCAGTGGAAAGATACAACTCCAGCAGATGCCACTTGGGAACCAACTACCATTCTGCAACAATTTCCTCATCTCAAGTCTTGAGGACAAGGTTGTTTTTAAGGGGGTGGACATGTTAGGGTCATAACCCGCACATAGGTAGAGCAATATATTAGGATGTAATAAAGGTCAATATTAATAAGTCCTTTCAATAAAATAGAATAAGGTGGATGTAAGAAGACCTAATATAAGCTTCTGCTTCTAGAAGAATCTTCCTCTAGATGCTTCTTTTTAGTATAAATAGGAGTCGAGGGTATGATAACCCTAGCTTGGGTATTATTGTAATAGAGATCTGCTCAACTGGAGGTTTCCCCCTCGAAGAGGCTGGTGAACATTGCTTTCAGATTCAATGTGTTATTTCTGTTGTTATTCTTGTATCATTTCAATGTTATTGTGGTGAATGTTCTGGTTATATTGCAATTATTTCTCCATTACTAGCATTTTATTTCTATTCTGCATACATTTTATATCTGGTATATTACAAAATATTCATCCTGAAATTGTGAAAGCTTTGTGCGTAGATATGTGCCCTAGTGCACAGTATTCTACTTGATCTGTAAAGCTTTGTGCTAAAGAGAGAAGGTCAGATCTAAAGAAAAGAAGAAATATCTGAATGCTTTGTTCTCTAAGAAAGGTAAAAGTGGAAATTTATGACTGAAAGAGGTAAGATCTGTAAGCTCTGTGCTCTGATAAAGGTAAGAATAGTTAAAAGTTTTAAGATCTGGAAGCTTTGTGCCTGGTAGAAGTAAGATAAGTGGAAATTGTTGTTTCTATAATATGGAGCTAGGTCTGTTTAATAGAGTCTATCCTAGTTTGAAATCTAGGTCATTAATAGATGAAAGAAGATTTGATATGAGTAGCTCTGATAATAATAATGAAAGATATATTATACCTATGCAAAGAAAGAATATTCGGACTAACAAATGGATGCAGGATCTTAGAAAGAATTTGTTGCAGGTTAGCTCCCATGATCCTAGTGCGTAGTACAAAAGAATATGGGGATCATTTAAAAGGAAGAGAGGATTAACCCTCTGTTACAGTTGCAGAAGGTCGAGACATCTTGCTAAGGAATGCCCTAGTGGAATAACTAGTTGTCTTTGTTGTAAATCTCTAGACCATGACGTATTGGATTGCCCTAGAATGATTGCTAAGATTGAAAGAATGAACATGAATCAAGAAAACCCTAAGACAGATCCAGAACCTATGGAAAAAACTCAGAAAGAATCAAAGAAAGCATTGCTACAGATGAAAGAAACCCTAAATGACCACCGACATGTTAGCTTATTAGAGATATTCAAGGAAAAGAAATGCATCAAAGAAAGAATAGGAGACTTCGACATTGACTCTGTTCTAGATGAGAAAACACAGGTGAATGTCATGACAACGAGAACCTGGGAATCTATAGGAAGGTCTGCTATGATCCCTTCACTAGGAGGAATAAGTTTATTCAGAGGAATGCTAGTAAACCTATGTGGAAGGATCGCTCAGATACCTATGAATATCAATGGAACTTCAACAGAAGAAGACTTTGAGATTACTAAAATTTTCAAAGACAACGCCCCATTTACCATGCTAATAGGAAAATATTGGATTGATAGAGACCAAGCCCGATGAAAGGAAGAAGAAGAAGTTTTGGAATAGAAGAAGCAAGAGTTAAAAGAATTTATGACTAGAAGGATCATGCACTTGATTGAGGAACAATAGAGCAGATCGCAGATATTTAATACTAGAAACCTGGGTGTCGAAGCTAAGAGAACACTAGAGGATCCTCAAAAGATTGAATTACCTATCCCAGACAAAGAAGAAGTATTATCCAAGAACCCTAGGAAAGAATTTCAATGGCTCGAAGTAACTATGTCCAAAGAATAAAATAATCAGAATGAGAAAAGCATTACCGAGACGAAGCTCACTGGAAAAATGGCTAGAAAGTTAAGAAAGAAGAGGGATAATACTAAAAGGTTACAGGAGGTTCTAGAGGAGACCTTGTAGAAAGAAAAATTATAGAATTGGAGCTTCTCCGATATATCAGAACAACAACACATGGCACTTTGCCATGACGAAGCAATATAGCCATTGGGGCTGATATATCCATTTGACTTTCGCTCTGAATAGACTGAAAAGAAATAAAGGTTTATCATCCGACTGTTGGACCATGCCATAATGGATTGAACATGAGTTAATGGAGGCTCATACCTGTTGCAATCCAACCATTGTTGAATTACCTATTTAGCTCGTCGCACCATGCACCAAGAACAATTTTTCTAATTGATAATTCAAGCCCATAGCCTAAGCTGAGTTTATACAACAATCATTGTTCTCTCGTTCTCTATCTCATTACCATATCTGAGTTGTTCCCCGATCCCACAAATTTTTTACCCCGAGTGCGTATGTCAGAAGCATTGAGCGCTACAGAGAAATATTTTGAGGAATTTTTGATCGACTTTATGATAGAGAGAGTCATGTCAGAGAGAGGAGTGTCTATAGGTGTACAAGCATTTTCAAAGAGAGGAATACAGGCCTCTCTGTCCACTATTCGAGCCAGACCATCCCAACCAGATGATGAGAAACAAATGAAGCACAGAGATGATATCGCGAATGCTAAGCTGATTCTGATCATTCTACTTGCTTATATACCACCTCTGAGTGGCGCAATAAACTGAGATAGTGTGCCCAAAGATTTTGAATATTAATTGGTCACTGTGTACCTTCTGAAGGGGATACGCATAGTGTGTGCAGACCAGGATATGATCGTAGCGTTAAATTTTAGCGACTTCAACCTCGACGACATGAAAGTATACAATATGATAGCCCCATACAACTATCTGACTAGAACCAAGGGAAATAATTCAAATATCATTCCCCAATAGTGGACCATGAACCTCACACTGTCCACACTACTTAATGTAATGAATATTCCCCACTTCAGGAGGCATCAAGAAGTGAACACATGAGTCAAGTTGTTGTTGTCCTGCTATCATGGAGGATACTTATGGTTGAACCACCGTATCACAATGGATCTGAATTTGATTAATCAGATCACAAGACTTAGCATGCAAGGCCCTGACCCACAGAATTTCTACCCCGGAAAGACCGCAGACCGTGCTCTCACCTAGAGAATAAAGGATACTTATGTCAATGTAGATAAGGGCACACGATGCTACAAGGTATCCTCTATCTAGAGAGGCTTAGTGCACCTTTATTTTCAATTGATCGTAGGCAAGCTGGTTCGAAAGAACCGACCGACCCAAGTAACTGGATTCGTAGTCGACCTCGTAGGGAAGTGCACAGAGGGACTAAAGATGAATTAGGTGAAGTACCTTGTGAACCATCTAGAACTAGATTACAGGGAAGCACAGGATCAGGGATACAAATTCCACTTCAGCTGGCTTCTTATCCTGATCACTTTCATCGCATGGGAGATGCCAAAAGGTGCGACCTTCCCGGACACTGATCCATTTGAACCTCTGGCCATGAAGTTCAGTATGTTGTGATACTCCAACATCATGAACAAGTAGTGGAAATCAAATGTTGTCTTCCACCCGTATTATAACCAATTGAAGGTAGCCATACAGGCCACACCTCACATAACTTTGAACACACTTCACAGGTTTAGATCCTTAATGAAATTTAGCACGGATCGACATTTCATCTATATCACCGCACATGCTGATGAGCATAAACAACAGCTACAATCATACTACAAGTTAATAAAGGATGACTTGGAGGATATTACCAAGTAATGGTCGGCGGACCTCCTTGTTCCAGTAGACCCCGCAGAGATGTCCGATGTTGACAGCCTCGAAACTGCGCCATATATAGTTGGACCTAGAAAGATAAAGAATACCAAAGAGGTCCATGATTTAGACAACGCATCCATGAAGACCGTTTCCATCTCAGAAAAGAAAGGAGGTGATGGCACAGAAGTCGAGAAGAATAAAGGAAAGGTTACACCGCTAAGAGACGAGGAGGATCCCTCGAAGAAAAAGAAGGTTTCCCCTCTGAAACCTTTTTCAAGGAAGAAAATTAAAGTAACCAAAACCAAATTCGAGACCACCCTCAACTCAGACAACTTTGAATTCATCGTCACAGCACTGAATGATGCTTCTCTAGAGATAGCAGAGAAGAAAGAAGCTAAGAAGGAGGAGGTATTTAGTCAGATTAAGGATGAGCTACAAGGAGTGTAGCAGGCACTACAGTCCAGCCACACAGTATCCACTGTGCCCCTGACAGTTGGAACACCAGAACTAGGTGATGAGCCCACTCAATTACATCGGATCATTGATATAGTTGAAGCTCACCTTCGACGAGCTCAGGGAGAAACAACACAAGCCACCCAGGCTTTAGTTCAAGTATAGAAAGACCTTGAGGACCAAAGAGGTGCTGCAGAAAAGGAAAATCTTACTCTACAAGCGAAATGGGATGAAGAAAAAGTAGAGCTACAACAAAGCAAGGAACACTTGCTCGCCGAGTAACTTGAAGTTAAGGAAAGGATCAACAGAGAACTTCGCTCTGTGATAGTTTTCGAAGTACAGACTAAGGAAAATGTTCCACAACAGGTGGCACAACTGGAAGAGGTAATCCAAAAGCTACAACAATGCATCACCAACTTAGAGCTCCACATAGTACCTGAAACCCCACAAGGGATAAGGAACCAAAGAGAAGAAGTTTCCTGCAGCACAGTTGACAGATTAAAATATCTTTCATTGGAGTGCAAGCATCTTAGTAACCGAAACGCCCAGACCTATGAAAAGCTCACTGAAAATCCATAATTACAGACACTGGAGCCACAACTCCAAGAAGCAAAGTAGAATGCAGATACACTACAGGCATAGCTGAAGGCCCTGTTAGTTGTATAAAGGATGAAGATATCTCAAGAACAATGCACAACTCAACATCATATCCATATGATTCAAAGAAAAGTGATGGAAGTTAGTCAACGAATTCAACTTATGAAAGACAAGGCATGTTTGTTGTTTACAGAGGTTGAGAGCCAAGGAGAAGAGCTAGAACATGTCGCCCTCACAAAAAAACAATGCCTAGAAGGGCCAGTGAACGACGTAGTGATCCTGGAGTTCACTGAATAAGAGGCCACAACAAAGCAGCAAGTCGAAGCATCTCGATCCAAGCTCAAGGTGTTCGAGGCATAACTTCTCAGACCTGAGTGACTCAGGATGAGTCACAGGTGAGTGTTGGGGGCCTGTTGGCCCTTGAACAAGTTCTAGGAGTTTTTTGGTCATGTTGACCTATTTTGGGACTTCGACAGCCTGTCGAAGGAGGAGCGCAAGTTGAAGCAGAGATCATAGGATATCGAACCCCTTTTAGGCCCCTTTTTGGGTTTTTGGGAATATGTAATAGGAATGGGATTTTGACCCATGGATTTACCCATGTTTAGGCCTATTTTGTAATGTATATATAGAAGGAAAGGAAATATAGTAAGAGGCTGGTGTGCTAAGTGAAAAAAGAATGGCTAAGTGATAGATCTATGTGATCAAGGGATTGTAAGTTCTTTTTGCATACTTTGTAAGACTTGTAGAGCTGAGTGCAAGTCCCTGTGAGAGACTGTAGAAGGCTTTGTGTTGTAACACAAGGAATAAGGATCTAGCTAGCTACATAGATCTTCTATCCTATACGGAGTAAGGGTTTTGAGGCTCTGTGCTTGTAACCGATTGACTGAAGACAATAAATAAGAAGATTTGGTGGACGTAGCCCCAAGGTGGGGGTGAACCATGTAAACCCTGTGTGATGTGCTTTATGCTTTGTCTTGATGTATTTACATATTATATGCGAAATGATCTAATATGTTTAGATAGATCTATTCATTCTTGGTGCTTATTATATGTGAGAATGTTAGATCTGATCTAGATATTCATTCTTAGTGCTTGATATGCTCATTCCGGTCCATTTGTATATTCTAAGTGCTTGAATACTATAGATTAGTGGGGATGTTGCAAAGCTCTATCTTGTAAGTGAAGTGGTTATTGATTGTATATTGAGGAACTAATGGTGATAAGTTCTTTATTAAGTGTTCTAATCACAGACCTGTGTCCTGACTAAGGTTGCAGACACTTGATTCCTACAACCACCCATGCCTCTACCTCGAGTGAGACTTCATTTGCTTCATAGATGTTGTCGAAAGGGATGATAGTTAGGGTTCTTTTGGTGCATTGTTGTAGCGTTGAACCCTGGGTCTGCCCCTGTGCCAACACTGCATCTAATGAATCTCTTCCCCTGGAATGATACCTCTTTTCTTACCTATCTGTTTGACAACTTCTCTAAATGATATTTCTACCTATCTTTTTGGTTATGTTTATTTCTCTTGACTTCTCTGCAAGTTGTTGTGTAGAAAATATAAGTCTTCCTATACCTTCTTCATTTTTGAATTATTTTCCATTGGTTCTTCCTTGTGTAATAAAATGACATATATGAAAAGCATTAAAGAATAAGAATTGAAATATTCCTTTGTAATTATCATCCATTATGATACTGTTCCTTTGTCTCTGAACCACTCTCTGAACCAATCTATAAATCCATGCTCTTGTCCACTATCATATATCTGTCCAAACCTTCTAGGAGTTCTTACAAATCCATCTCTGTCCATACTATCCAAGACTCTGATACACTATTTTCCATCATGATGACCCATCTGTCACTGTACTATCATGAAGTCTTCACTACTGCAACTAATCAATCTATCATATTGTACTTCTACTAACTGACTACTATGAATCTGTCTACTCAAACTCTGCAAGATTCTCAAAGGATGGTTCTCTGGTATGTCTCAACTACCACATAGAATCCCCCTATCTAATATTCATATTACCTGGGAGTCTCTAAGTCGAATGGCTCAGAACAATTCCTTCTCTAATGCGGAGTCATCATCATATTCATCGATAGATTCATCATCTCTTTGAACTCTGTCTTCTTTATTTCTGTCTATGGATTCATCTTTCACTACAATACCTGAAAGTAAAATATATTGAACCTGTTCCTTATTTACATGTCCCTATTTTCTTTCATTTCTTTTCCAAACCTTTCTGTAATATCCCCAGGCCGAACCCAGTTGTAAATGTAAATGTAAATGTACTTAAGCTAGTGAGTTGTTTGATATCATAGTGTATGCATG
Organism: Picea glauca; assembly: GCA_000966675.3. Lineage (NCBI taxonomy): Eukaryota > Viridiplantae > Streptophyta > Pinopsida > Pinales > Pinaceae > Picea > Picea glauca. The sequence continues at coordinate 178,749 of JZKD02S2170413.1, read as the reverse complement.
TTTCATGGCATAGTGCGCACATGTACTGCACAGTAAAATGATGAAGTGTGCACATTCTTGGATACTGTATGCAACAACTTAAGTGCGTTCGATTTTGAGGCCAGGTAGCATTTGGTGTACATGTTGCGTTTATAGGCTGGTGAGCCAGTTATTATAAACTAGGATGCTTATTTTTTTATTAGGCTGGAGAGCCTAGATGTTAAAGGCCAGTGTGCCTATTTTTGTATATGTCTCATAATTACTATAAAATACATCGTTGCGTGCAAACTGACCATGATAAAAGAGATGGAGGACTAAACTCCACTAGTTAGGGAAAGGGTGGGAGCTAAAAGTTAAGGAAAAGGGATAAGCTAGGGGGATTAATCCAAAAAGGAATATTATATTAATATTTATTAAATCATAAAGTATGGATAATTATTTTATCCTAAGTTCTAAAGTTGGGGACAAGTAGGCCAAATTAGCTCCCAACATGACAAGTTTCAAGTTGGGGACATGCATACATATTGTTGGGACTTAGTTCAGTTTGGGATTTTTTTTCCATCCTTCTTCCCATCATTCCTTCCATCATACAGTCATCCAGTCAATCATCCATGAGCATGCACACACCCATTGAGCCATCTTTTGTATCTTCATGACTATACCTGAACCTATATCCATAGCCATTTTTGTGTTCGTGTAGCTGGTTAGCTTGGGAGATGGACTAAAGAAGTGGGTTGTCAGGCTCATGGGATATTGAATAGGCGGGTTGTCAGGACCGTTCACAATTCTCTGGGTGAGATAATTATTGGGAATTGATTTCTTGAAGGTGATAAACTGCAGCTACAGTGCTCTAAGACTTCCTGTCTGGCTTGTTGTTGAAGCCCAGAAAGGAAGTGGGGTAGCTGAAGTACTGTTGAGTAGAGAAGGGGCACACTTTCTGGGTGGGACAGGCATGTGGGGAATGAGGGACTCTAGGTTGTTAGTTTGAGTTGGAACCTGAGACGGAATATTTCCTGTTGTCTATGAGCTTTTAACCTGGTTAGGAATCCCTTTACCCGAGTGGAGTTTAGTCCTAGCTCGGGGGTGACTCATTGTTGAGAGTGATAAACAATGTGGTATAAGGCTGGGAGGTTCGTGGAAGGTATGCACACAGTTGGTGACATTCTTACCAAGATAAGTACCAATTGTGTGATAAATTTACATGCTGCATTGTTATTTACGTGCTTTTTTTTTATGAGTTATCATATGTGCAGTTATAACTATGTTTATTTTTATGGGTATTTCCTGTATATGTTGCATGTATATGTTTACTGTTATTTCATTGCGAATATGTGTATTTACAGATGTATTTTTATGTTTAGATTTTATATATAATGCTTCCTTAAGAGTTTTGTGCGTATATATTTTAATCGCATGCAGCTCAAAAAATGTATGTGGCATAGCTCAGTTGGATACTGGGTATGTTACAGTATGTTCGACAGAGAGAACATAAGAGTTCTCTCGCGTAGCGTGGCCGACATGGATGGTCAGGGACATGTATGTTACAGTATGTTCCACAGAGAGAATGAAATATTTCTCTGGCGTAGCGTGGCCTGACATGGATGGTCGGGGACGTTACAACATGGTATCAAAGCTTCGGTTTTCAACACTGAGCCTGGATAGGCCAAGAAAATTGAGTTGAAGTGAAATGCCACATAGGATTTATTTTGAAGTGGCCAAATTTCAGTTTGTAGAGAATCCATGGTAAAAAGTAACAACAACTGGGTGGAATTGGGGAAAATCCCCAATTTTTGTTGTTAAATTCATGAGAAAATTGAGAAATTTGGCCAAGCGATGAGATATTCCTGACTTAATATTTGTTCTAGCAAATTTGGATCTAGAATGGTTCGAATTTGAAGTTGCAGTGAAGCCATGATAGATGGAGTGAATTTAGTGGTTAAATTTCTCAATTCGCGAATTTATTTTGGATTAATTCATTCCAAAAAAGTCAACTTACAATGACTTGTTGTTGCTTAGGTTGAACTGGTGTTATCAAGGTGAAATTGAACAAATTTCATGGTTGCAGAATGTCTATGGTAAATTGGGGAAAAAGTTAAGCAAAATCCCCAATTTATACAATCGAATTCACGAGTAATTGATGTGCATAAAAATGAATGTGCACAGGTGGGCACACTAAAAATGCATGATGCACAGTGAAAAGCTTGTGATAGGTAAAATTAGACACTATGTGACAATATATTGGCATGCTGGTGCGTACACTAAAATTTTGTACCGCGCGGAAAAATGTTGATGTACAGGAGCACACGATAAATTTAGCATTGCGCAGTGTGCACACACATAATTATGATGCGCATGGTGTGTGCAGTGTTGGCGGAACATAGAGGAGTTTTGTTGGGGAATGCATAATGTGGGTACATGTTGTCACACAATAGTCTAGTTAGTGGTGCACGCAGAGTTTTTGTGTGCCAAGTGGAGACGTAATAAAATATGGCATGGTGTAACACATAGAGTATAATGTGCACATAATATCAACGTGCGATACAAAAAACTCTGCACAACAGGTAATAATGCAAGAACCACAACTGTGCGTGGTGAATATTGGCGTGCGACACAAAAGTAGTGCACAGTTTTTGGCACGACAAAGAAGTGATACATATTGTTTATAGGTGCGCGAAGCATGATTTACCTTGTGATGTTGTTGCGCATGGTAAATATGGGTGTTCAAGTTGAAATTTGTGCACACAGAGTCATTTGAAGGGTGAACAACAATAGAAAACCAATGATTTTCTACGACATTTTATATCATTTGAACGTCATCTTTTTGTAGTGTGTTTTTGAGGCCCTTAAGAGCATTTTTAGCAACGCAAAAATCACGAGAACAGAGTGTTCCAAGACACACTTTGTCTCTACAAATCAAATAAAAAGATCTCTGAGAGATATTTATAATGGTGTAAACCGTTCATCAAACGAAGATTTTATGAGAATGTTACAACACAAACAGTGAAGGGTAAATTTTAAGACCCCACTAACTTCAAAGAGCCATAACTTTCTTCTCTGGAATCAGATTGAGGCTATAACACCCTATTTCCCACAGTCTATAAAAACAATTATATTGGCCAAGAACTATGGCAAACTCAAAGACGTGAATGTTTGATTTGACAAACCTTTTTATGAAAGGACGATGAATGTAAATTATGTTATGAATGTGTGTTGCATGGCTTCTAGGAGGGGGATGTGCTAAAAGAGACCACGATGGCTAATGAGAGGTGGTGGAAGGGACCTTGAATGGTTGAGTTAACTTCCACCGAGCCAAAACTGTACTGGTTTTACTTGTTCAAAGACCAAAGAAACTCTCTGACCTCCGAATGGATTTCCCCTTCGATTGGTAGGTGGGGAGGTTCCTCAAGAGTTAATGAGGGGATGGGGGTGAACCGCCCATCCGTAAAAACTCCCAAACTTGACCGCAGACAGGGAAATTCATGCCACACGCAATCTTGCAGAGAAAAGGCAAGAGAGGAACTGTGGTAAGGGGGAGAGAGAGGAGAGGAGAATGAGCGTGACAAGCATTGTAGGGAAGAACTAGAGAAACTTTGGAAACATGGGGAGCTTTGAACAAAGGATAAGGAGAGTAACCTTCGTCCTTGACTTCCGTTGAGCCAAAAGTAGAAAATTGAACCTCAAGCATCGTGGTCTAGATTGGGGGTGGCTAGTTGTTACACATTATTTTCATCATCCCTATGACCGTTAATGATGTAAACCTATCTGTTGCCTTTAGAGGGGTCAGTGACCTGAGTTCCTGAAGAGAGAAGAGAGAAGAACTTTTCTTGAGAAAAGAAGTTGCATTTTCCCTTGTAAAAACCCTGTAAAAAAAGGAAGTTCGCAGGTTGCTATATAGGCAGGGTGTGAGAATGCTTGATTCTCGTAGGTTGCACCATAGCTAGGTCGCGAGATGTTCGCAGGTTTCTCTATAGGCAGGGTGTGAGAATGCCTACACGTGGGAAAAATAATCATTTTCTCGAATCTTCTAGAAGGAGAAAATTCTATGGTGAGGTGGCATCCGAATGGTTTGTATCTTACTCACTTTCATGATTTAGTGGGATGATCCTAACCTCCTCACCTTATCCTCTTCAACTTATAAAAGGAGAGGAGTTCTCATGGAGAAAGTTATCTTGTAGCTTTGGTTAGCTTGGAGCTTTAGTTGGCTTGGAATTATCAACTTGGCTGGAGTGGCTTTGAGATTTGCTTTTTCAAGATAGATTGTGAGTAGCTATCAGATCCATGGTCTCAGAATCCTTGGAGAAAGAAGTGTGTGGGGAATGAAGGACAGTTGGAAGGGGCCTTACGACATCAAGGCCATGGTTGTAATCTCTCTTTCACATTTAATATGATACAATAATATGATTCTTTCCTATAAAGCTTGTTGTGTTTTATTGTGTGATTCCTTGATCACATACATAGGTTTATATTGAGTTTATGCTATTGCTATCACCTTGGGTGGTTGCATTCTTTTGCAGGTTCATCATTGTATGAGCATTGGAACGGAGCCAGAATGGAGATGACGAGAGGAAGCGACATTTAGATGGTATGTCACCCATCCCTCTTTAGTTAGTAAATTCAATATCTAAAACGTAAGGACAACGTCATGTTTTGGTGTGTTTTGTTCTAGATCTAGGTGGATCTAGGGAGATCAGTTAGTGTCTGCACCTACCGATTAGTCCGATAACAAAATTGGCGAATCCACTGGGGATTGAATTGTTTCCTAGTTAGTCTAGTTTCCCTTGCTTTGATTGCTTGTTTTCTGGTCTTTGAGTCTATGGGAGATCCATCCAGACTCTCTGGATCTGAAAGTTCACTCAAATTTAGTCCTTTTTCAAATTTTTGCTTGTTTACAGGCATTCTCACACTGTACCCTTTAGTGGCCTGCGAGAAACACCTGAGTTCACACCCTGGTGTTAAGTCCAGTGCGAACCCCTCATAGTCAACCTTTGTTCAGCATGCGAGAATCTTTGATTCTCGCACTGTAATACACTGCCAGCCTATGAACTTGTTTGTAAATTTTTTTGGATTGGATATCGTCATTTTTTTATGCCTAGTTTTTCTTTGAACAACTGGATTGAACTTTTGGAGCCTATATTGATATGTTTACAGTCTTCTTGACATTCTTTGAGTTTCTTTTATCCATCTTTGCTTTGTTTGGTTTTGAAGGATTAGTCTCTTTCTTTGAGTGTCTTTCAATTGCAAAGCATGTGTTTAATTTAGAATTGTTTAGGGAAAGATCAGATTTCTTCTGAATAGTTCGCTTTAAAAGAGAACTTTTAGTTTGGGTTTCTTTGTTTTAAGAAAGTTCATTATTGCTTTTACTGAAATTTTTGAAACAAAAAGATTTAATTTCTTGCTTTATATTATATTGGGGGCATCCTTGCATTTGAAGTAGCGAAATTGCATGATTCTTGGCATTGGTGTACAGTACATTTTTCTCATTTCTTGAGAATATTGATATTGATGAGTTTTAATATTTTGGGACATTGTGTATATGGTAATGATAAATATTTTCTCCTTCTCATAGCATAGCTTTCATCGAAATGAAAAGATTGCATCTTCATCTCTTTGCATAACTTTCGAGTCGGTCAAAACACCATATTGTCCATGCCATCTTCCTTTTGAGTAACAACAACCTTAAAAATAAAGCACTTATAAAAATTGATTAGACATTTTTATCTTCTCTGGTAGAAAACCTACATTAGATTAGTCGTAGGGCTTTGGAATAGGTGTGAAAGATAACTTTCCAAAGTTGCAAACAAACATAGTATCTTGTGATAGGGAGAGTTAAATCCACTTATTACATTTTGTCCTGGGAAGCCCTTCTAACACAAGGGTCAATCACGTGGTCACATTGAGACTGGCAGAGTTACTCACCCTACTTTGTTGGTCTTGGCATAGATATTACATTTATTATGGGGGTAACTTGAGAGGTATACCCATAATCATGAGTGGAATCCTTTCAAGTTGATTTCGGGCTAGATACCCTTCCCTTGTGCATGGATCAGACTGTCGACTATTTCCCCAGGCATCATTGTAGTGATTGGTAACCTTAGTGGCCTATCTCTCTAGGTTCTTTACACCAGGTGATTGTGGAGGGGCAAGTCTTCACGGTACCTGGAATCGACATTGGCCAAACTCACTCAGGCTCCTTGGAGGGTATACCCACGATTATGTGTGGGAGCTTGCACCAAGGTGTAAGTCCATTAAGCAGGTCGTCAACGTAACTTTTCCACCCACTCTATCTCAACCCCTTCTTACATTCTTCCCGCGGCATTGGATTTCATCACCAACTAGTGTGCTCATTGTAAGAAGGTTTTGTTTGTTTGCTTTCTTCCTAGATTTTTAGCGTGTTCTATTTGTTTTCCCTAGCAGACTCTAGGTTGGATTTATTTAATGGCGTTAGTTCCTGGAATGACCAATGAAGGAACCCCTGCTCTAGGGGAACCTTTTATTTTTCCTTCTTATGGAAACATTGGTCCTCCTCATATTGCTACTTTAAGCTTTCCAGGTCTCACAATTGGATTACCGGTATGGTTGTTTTCCACTTAGGTAATCCTGAATGCAGTTAGTGCTTCAGTCAAAAGAACTTCCCCCCATGAGCATCAACCTCATGTTGATCCTTCACTTTCTTCACCAGTAAGGTATTATTCGCCTTCTTCGGTTGCAAGGTCGCCTTCCGTTTCATCTTCTTCGTTGAGTGAAAGTTCTGAAACTAGTAACCCGGTGAACAAGAAGAAGAAGAAAAGGGAGATTAAGAAGAAGAAAGATAAACAAGGGTCAAAGCTTCAAACCACTATAAAAAATGTTGGAAAACAACCAGTTACTCTTAATCATGTTGGGAGTGTTGATGATGTTAATATCACCCAAACAACCCATAATCCCAAGTACACTTGCAGACTTTGTAAGGGTAGCCATCTTCTTAAGGAATGTCCTAGTCTATCCAAGGTTATAGAAGAATGGTCTACACATCCTCGCCAACCTACGTCGTTAGCCTCTAAACAACATGTTGACAAGCCCCTGTCAACCAGCCATGATACAGTTGGGAAGACGAAAAGTAGAGTCAAGTTCCCATGTATGTTATGCAAAGGGAGTCATCTCTCTCACCTTTGTCCTCATATGGACGAAGCCTCGAAATTACTGGAAGACATGACTGTTTCACAGCCTCAACTCCCAGTCGCTTATCGCAAGCTTTCTCTCAACCCACCTGTAGTTGATGGAATGATCACTCTGGTCCCTTCACCGATCAATCCCGTTGATCATGTCGTCAATCTGGTCACGTCCTTAGTTGAACCAATTGACAAAGTGGTTGATCCGATACCATCCTTGTTCAATCTCATTCTCCATTTAGAAAGCGAAACTAAAGAGGTCGATCCGATCCCATCCTCAGTCGATCCCACTCTCCCATTAGAGAGTGTCACCCAAGTGGTTGATCCATTTACACCTGTCGAACCCATTCTCCCCTTGAAGAATGAAACCCAAGTGGTCAATCTGATCTCATCATCGGTCAATCCTACTCTCCCTCTAGAGAGTAAACCCGATATTTCCCATGTTTTTCTCATTGATACAAACTCTGTCGTGTCTGGGGGTATTCCTCCTTCTCCCGTGAAACTCCCTCCAAGTAATGCGACCATCTGTTTTGATTAGGGCATGCTAATTGGACCTCATCTTCCCTCTCACATTCCTTTCCAGATTACAGTACAGGTTTGTGGTTGAGACGTTCCTCAGACACTGATAGATGAAGGTTTGTCTGTTAGTATTTTGTCCTCTATTGCTTGGCAAGATTTGGGTTGTCCTCCACTTGTGATGGTTACACAGAATCTGTTAGCTTTTAACAGAAGAACCAATCAACCTTTAGGGACCCTTCCTAAGTTTCCTATAACTTTGGGAGGGAAAACTGTCTTTATTGATGTCATGGTAGTCCAAGACCCCTTGGATTTCTCTTTACTCCTTGGGCAATATTATGTCTATGCCATGAAATCTATTGTGTCTACTCTTTTTTGTGTGATATCTTTCCCTCACGATGGACGGGTTGTGACTGTTGATCAACTTTCATTCATTGACCCCACCTGGATTGTCTCCTTGAATGGTTCTTATATGCAGACAGTATCTCCCCCACCACAGGTAAATTATGTGGCATTGTCTCCCATGACTTCAACTTCTGATGACTTAGATCCAGTAGTTGACACTGTGATCTCTTCGATAGGGTTGCTAGAGCTTGATCTCTTTACTCCTGTCGCGAACCTCGACATGGTGTCCTTCCACAGTGTGTTTCTTCCTTCCAGTGAAGACCTCTTGGAAGCCATGACCGAGTTTTGTCCCTTGACATGGTCTCCTTCCGGAGATTTGTCCTCTTGGTGTCCATGATCAAGAAGATTCCGAGGATATTTTTTGCATCTCTAAGGAAACCTCGTTAAAAAATCAAATAGAGGTCTATGAGCACGATTTTATGATTTCAAGCTCGTTAAAAAATGAAACCAGACTTGAGCATGGTTTTTTGATTTCAAGCTCATTAAAAAATGAAACCACATATGAGGATAGTTTTTGCATCTCTGTGGAAACCTCATTAAAAAATGAAACAGAGGTTACGAGCATAGTTCTTGTTTCTATGTCAAGCTCGTGAAAAAATGAAATAGTGTTCCCCCTCTCTGTTTGAGTCAAGTCCTTCATCTAGTATTTGAAGCTTCCTTTCCTCCGCCTTTTTTGTTGGATGAAACAAAGCTTGGGGGGCAATACTTCTAGCCTCTGGACTTCATGCTGAAGTAGAGCCGTTAGTTTCTAAAGCTCGGGGCTAAGTGCCAACCATCCCTGTGTTATGTGTTGGGAAGTCCAAGCATAGTTTTCTATGGTTCAAGCTTGTGTAAAAATGAAACCACCTACCTCAAGCATAGTTTCCTCTGGTTCAAGCTTGTGTAAAAATGAAACCAGGTCCAAGCACAGTTTTTTTTAGTTTTTAAGCTTGTGTAAAAAAAAATTAAAATCTATTCCAAGCATAGTTTTGTTTTGTTTTAAAGCTTGTGTAAAAATGAAAAAAATCCCGAGCTTAGTCTTTGTTCTTTCTCATGCTTGTAAATACATGAGAATAAGTTACCGAGCTTAGTCTTTGTTCTTTCTCATGCTCATAAATACATGAGAATAAGTTACTGAGCTTAGTCTTTGTTCTTTCTCGTGCTCATAAATCAATGAGAATGTAACTGAGTATACTTTTATCACTTTTTTGGACTCGTAAAGGTTATACGAAAAAGGAACCCCCTGGAGTCCTCTTTAAGGTCTTTTCAGACTCTCTAAACATGAAAAGATTGCCGAGTGACCTTGCTATTTTCACGCTCATTAAAGTATTTGAAGAAAGCGTCTGTTGGGCAATAATTTATCTCTTTTTCGGTCTCATCAAACTATTTTACAAAAAAGGAACTGAGAGAGTTCTCTTTTAAGTGTTTTTCCAGACTCTATAACCATGAAAAACCTTCGAGTTTTCTATCTTTGGACTCGTTAAAAAAACATCGACAGACCCGTAATGGGACCAAACCACTCCTTCCTAGGGTTTGTTAAACATACTCCGAGGGACTTGTCCAAAGGATGAGCTTACATTTCAAGCATATGTTATCCTACTCAATCTTGTGTAAAAATAAAGAGATACTCGCCAGAAATGGTGGGGGAAAAATTGGGAAAGAAATGTATCTAAACCTATATTCTGTGGAAGAGTCGCTTTTGAACATGACGCCCTTTCACTCGCCTTGTGTCTAGGTTGGAAAATCCACTTGTCTCCTGATCATACTCCTTTATAAGATTACAAATCGGTCTATGATCCCTGTTTTTGAGTAAGTGTTTCCAAGACAATTGTTGTGTCGTCAATATGTTCAAAAAGATGTCCAACCTGAAAAGCCTTCTATTGTGTCCACCATTTCTGTAGTCTTTAAGCCTTCTATTGCGTTGGCCATCCCTGAGTCAGTCCTGAATCACTTGTTACTCTTATCTACATCAAATCTTGTTACTTGTTTTGTGTCATTGATGTGGGATACATTAAGTCCCTCCTGTGACGAGTCTTTTCCTATCGACTTCAACTCATTATCTAGGAATTAGGCTTAGAAACTAATTATTACCTTGGAACATGCATGCCTCAATGGCAGGTTTCCTCGCTTTTGACAGTAGGTTTTCATTATTGACCCCTGATCGGGAGATTCCACCGAGTGTTCGACTTCAACTCATTTATTCACATTTGTTGGATTGTACTAGTGTACCTTGGGAGTCATTGACATTAATGGTGATTTCCCTCGCACTTGTTAATGGTATACACTAATGACCGATAATCAAGTGGTTTCTACCATGTTCAACTTCAACACATATATTCACATGGTTAGATTCATACTATAAAGTGGTGGAGATGAAGACTCTGGATCTTTTCTAATAGATTCAAGTTGCGTTGGAGTATATTCAGTGTACTGTTGCATAGATCCACATTGTATGTCTGGTGGCTATGTTTATATTTAAGTCATATTGGCATGGATCCACAGTGTATGTTTGGTGGCCATGACTTGTCTTACTTGACATGGATCTTCGCATGTCGGCATTTATGCTTTGAGTCATTTGTATTCTGAGTATGGTAATGCCTACCTCAGTGATGATATATTATTGTACTGTATTTCCTTGT
>JZKD02S2170413.1:116860-167961 GCA_000966675.3 Picea glauca | reverse complement strand
TTTGTCAAGATAGATTGTGAGTAGCTATCAGATCCATGGTATCAGAATCCTTGGAGCAAGAAGTGTGTGGGGAACGAAGGACAGTTGGAAGGGACCTTACGACATCAAGGCCATGTTTGTAATATCTCTTTCACATTTAATATGATACAGTAATATGATTCTTTCCTATAAAGCTTGTGTTTTATTGTATGATTCCTTGATCACATACATAGGTTTATATTGTGTTTATGCTATTGTTATCGCCTTGGTTGGTTGCATTCTTTTGTAGGTTCATCATTGTATGAGCGTTGGAGCGGAGCCAGGATGGCGATGACGAGAGGAAGCGACATTTAAATGGTATGTCACCCATCCCTCTTTAGTTAGTAAATTCAATATCTAAAACTTAAGGAAAGCGTCATGTTCTGGTGTGTTTTGTTCTAGATCTAGGTGGATCTAGGGAGATCAGTTAGTGTTTGCACCTACTGATTAGTCCGATAACACTAGTGGTAAATCCGTTTGGAGTCACTGAGCCTACAGTTGGGTGGAAACAAGCACCCATCTCAACAGTCACGTCACACCTGGTGTTTTCTGATAAGTGTTTATATCTTGTATCTTGAATTGAATATCCTGGAATGCATGCTCGTGTTTGTACACTCATAAATGGTTTCTGTATAGAAGTGTTTTCCTGGTGTTTTGATCGGAAATAGTGGATGCATGCTTATACTTATATTACCATAATTGGTTTATGTATAGAATGAACAAGTTCATATTACAAGTCTGTTCCCTAAAGATTTGTCCCATTTACTTGACTCACGCTATGCCCTGGTTTGATTTCCCCGAAGGCACCTCCTTCCGAGAAGCTCCCTCGCATTCCAAAGATGGAGTGAGTTCCTTGAAAAGACTATCATTTTAGTAAACCCACGAGTTTACTTCACCCCTGTCACAAAAGTTCATAGCTCGGTGATTTAGGAAGGATTTTTAGTCTGGTCACCAAGCCTAGGGATAATTGCCCAAGAACCCACTGAAGGATCATGTGATTTGAGTTTGGAAACCTTGTACAAGAGAGAGTGGTTCTCTCAGGTTTTGGTGTTTTGGCACCCAGGAAACCCAAGGGAAAGTTCCCTTGTATTCCCCAGTCGTGAAATCCTGATATGTGAAACACCGAAATGGTCTAGCGTGAATAGGTTTTGGTGTTTCAGCGTTTCGGCACCCAGGAAACCCAAGGGAAAGTTCCCTTGCATTCACCAATCATGAAATCCCAATATGTGAAACCCTGAAATGGTCTAGCGTGAATAGGTTTTGGTGTTTCAGCGTTTCGACACACGGGAAACCCAAGGGCAAGTTCCCTTCTATTCGCTAGTTGCGAAATCCCGATATGCGAAACCCCAAAATGGTTTAGTGTGAATAGGTTTTGGTGTTTCGACATTTCGACACCCAGGAAACCTAAGGGTAAGTTCGCTTGTATTCGCCAGTCGCGAAATCCTGATATGTGAAACCCTGAAATGGTCTAGCATGAATAGGTTTTGGTGTTTCGGCATTTTGGCACCCAGGAAACCCAAGGGCAAGTTCCCTTGTATTCTCCAGTTTCGAAATCCCGATATGTGAAACCCGGAAATGGTTTAATGTGAATAGGTTTTGGTTTTTTGACATTTCGGTACCCGAGAAACCCAAGGGCAAGTTCCCTTGTATTCACCAGTCACGAAATCCCAATATGCAAAACCCCGAAATGGTTTAGCATGAATAGGTTTTGGTGTTTCGGCATTTCGGTACCTGGGAAACCCAAGGGAAAGACCCCTCATCTTCGCTAGTCATGAAATCCTGGTATGCGAAACCCTGATGCGCTCTATGAATGAGCCCTAGGTCACCGGATAGGGTCTTGTGGTAGGGAGGAGGAGTCCCGAAAGAATCTCGACCGCCCATTTGTAGGGACGCGAGGTGAATATCTAAGGCCATTGGGGTTCTAGACATAAGAGGAATAGGAGTGAAGACCTTGCTAGAAATCCTGAAAGGTAGAGTGTTGATATTTAATATGGGCCGTTGATCAAGTCGATGATCTGGACCATAGATCCAGATGATACCTGGCTTTCGAGTTCTGGGTATTTTAAAGGGAAAGGAGGAACACTTGCATCACGATTTCCCAAATCGTGAAACCCCGAAAGCATTTAGAGGAACAACGCTGGGTCATAGGACCGGTCGTATGAAAAGCGACCCAAGGGAGGAGCTAAGGATCTATTAGACCCTTTTGAGTTTCATCATTTTGAAAGACAGAGAACAGGGGAAGGCTTGCATCATGATTCCCCAAATCGCGAAAGCCAGAAGCACCTTTTTGGTAAGGCATATGGTCATAGCCAACGATCACATGGGGGAGCATAAGGGAAGGGTGGGTCTATGCTAGGCCCCATAGAAATTCAGAGATTTTGTCCCTTGAGAAAAAGGAGGAAAAAAAGAAAAGGCCAAAAATCTTAGTTGTCGTAGTGGGTGTGTGACAAAGGCGCAGGAGCAGTCAATGGAAATCTATTGAGCCATAGAAGACAGTCCCAGAGTTCAATTTAATTTCTGGGCATGTTAAAAATATTTAATATGGAAGATAAGGTACCTATAGCATACCAGTTACAATATGGTATATTGGCCTAGAACTTCAGCAAGTTGTAACTAGCAACCAAGAACCCAGAAAAACGTGAAACTTGGAAAGAGTTTCCATAATATGTATATGAAGAAACCCAATTGATATCCTATGAAAAAATCCAAAGGAGTAGGTGCAAAAATTCATAATTACAGTGCAGAGTTGCACCAATTTGAAAAATGAACAAAAACATTAATGGGGAAATTGCAAATAGCCATAACGTTTTGCTCAAGACTCAGAATTGAGCATGGGAGAAAGCGTTGGAAAGGTATTGGAAAGTGGAATATAAATATCCACCCAGAAAATTGATTTGGGAATTCAAATTTATGGGAAATTAGAAGAAATAATTATGATATATATTATTGAACCAGAATGGTTCATATTTTAAGAAATTGTTGAAACAATTAGCCTGACAAAGTTTTGTTGGCTGCACATTTTGCAGAATTAACAAAAACTAGATCAGATCAAGATCAACAAAGATTTCAGATTAATGGAGCAGGCACAAGGGACTTACAATCAAGAAGATGATATTAGAAGGATGAATATCCATTTGGGCATTGAAGGAACAAACTCCAATGGACATGGAGATGAAAGGAATAAAAACATGAATATGGAAGAGATCATTAAAACTTTGTAGAAGGATGTCCAAAGACATAAAGCTGGTAATGAAAGGCTTATGAGAGCCAAGGAGCAGCAGGATGACTTCAACATGAAGTTAATACAGAGCTTGAACTGAATAGAAAATAAATTGGACAACGAGAGTGGCTCAAACAAATCTAGAAGTCATAGGCCTCTTGATGAGAAAAGAAGAACCATAAGTGTTAGCAAAGATCACCACCATTCCTTGAGGCATTCCAATGAGAGATCACATAGCATCTCAATTCCATCCCCTGTCAGAAAGAATAAGATGTCTGGGGTGGATGAACTACGAGGAGAAATGAACAAAATCAAACCTGCTACATTTGATGGTGAGCACAAGAAGGATGAAGATGCAAAGACATGGTTGTTGGGCATGAGAAAGTATTTTCAATTGCATAATTATTGTTCTCATGCAGAAGGTAGAATTGTCATCTGTCAACTCAAGGGAAAGTCATCCATGTGGTGGGATCAACTTGTGTAGGTGCAACACGTTGAGGAGAAAAGTGTTACTTGGAGGGAATTCAAGAAGTATGTTGAGATGAAATACTTGACTAAGAGATGATATGAAAAGAAAATGAAAGAGTTATTTGAACTCTAGCTTGGGATTATGACCATAGATGAATATGAGAGAAGGTTTTTAGAACTGTTGAAGTATGTCTCTTTCATCAAGGATGAGACAGTTAAGATTCAGAGGTATTTGAGTGGATTTCCATCATTTATCAGTGACAAAATACAACATGATGATCCAAAGACATTGGAGGAGATAATAAGGTGATCTAAATGCCTTTATGATCTGCAAAAGGCAAGGCCAACTTTCCAAAAATCTTGGGAAGACAAGAAGTTAAATATGGATCAGAGGAAGAAATAATACTCAGGGACAACCAAATTCTAGAGAACCTAGAATGATTGCAATAAGGGGGTCAAAGGCCAAACCAACCACCTATTCAATGTTGGGGTTGTAAAGGAGATCATATGTACAAAGATTTTCCTCACAGAGGTGAAAGAGGGAGAACTATTCACAATGTACAACAAGCTGAAAGAGTGGAAGACATGGGCAAAAATGTGCCAAGGATCTATGCATCCCTGGACAACAGGAAAGCAGAGTATCGGTCACATATGATTGAAGTGGAAGGTATGATAAACAACCAAACCATTGCTATTTTAATTGATTAAGGAGCTAGTCATAGTTATATAGATCCTTTTTTTGGTGGAAAGTTTTCATTTTCCAAGAAGAAAGCATGGGAAATCTTGGTTGGTGCAACTAGCTACAAGATCCAAAAGAAAAGTTAATGAGATGGTTAAGTCATGTCTTATGGACATGAATGCATTGAACACCAGGGAAGATTTGAACATCTTGCCTTTAGGTTCCTATGACTGTCTAATTGGGATGGATTGGTTGGACCAACATCATGCCATCCTAGACTGTCATAACAAGGAATTTACTTGCTTGGATGAGGAAGGTACCCTAAGGAAGGTGCAAGGAATTCTCAGGGTAGTAACCATTCGAGAAATTTCAGCATTGTAGCAGAAGAAATGTTACAGAAAAGGGTATCAAATATTTGCAGCACATATGGAAGAGACACCTAAAGATAAGGTGCCAAATTTGGAAGATTATGCAGTCTTGGAAAATTTTGAAGATGTTTTCAGGGAGGTACTAGGACTACCCTCAAAGAAAGATATTGATTTCTCTATAAATTTAATGTCTGGAGAAACTCCAGTGTCAAAGACTCCTTACAAAATGAGTACACCAAATATGAAGGAGTTTCAAATGCAACTTGAAGAGATTCTGAAGAAGGGGTATATATGCCCAAGTGTGTCACCTTGGGGTGCTCCAGTCTTGTTTGTGAAGAAGAAATATGGAACATTAATATTGTGCATTGATTTCAGACAGTTGAATAAAGTGACTGTTAAGAACAAGTATCCTCTGCCAAGGATTGATGATATTTTTTATCAATTGAAGGATGCAAAGATATTTTCAAAGATAGATCTCAGGTCAGGATACCATTAGGTAAGAATTAAAGAGGAAGATATCAACAAGACCACCTTCATGACAAGGTATGGTCATTATGAGTTCACAGTGGTGCCATTTGGGTTGTCAAATGCACCAGCTGTTTTCATGTGCTCAATGAATGGTGTTTTCCGAGAATATTTAGACAATTTTGTCATTGTCTTTTTGGATAACATTCTTGTATATTCCAAGTCAGAAGAAGAGAATGAGAATCATTTTAGGATGGTGTTACAAGTATTAAGGGAGCATTATTTGTATGCCAAGTTGAGCAAGTGATCATTATTTGGGTCTTATCATTTCAAAGGATGGGATAGCAGTGGAGCCTTAGAAGATAGAAGCCATTAGAGAATGGTCAGTGCCAAAGAATATGACATAGGTCAGATCATTCATGGGCCTTGCAGGCTACTATAGGATATTTATTGAAGGATTCTCAAAGATTGCACACTCAATCACTTCCTTGCGAAGAAAGGGTGTGAAGTTTCAGTGGACATTGGATTGTGAAAGGAGTTTCCAACACTTGAAACAATTATTAACAAGTGATCCAATACTAAGGATTGCAGACCCAAACGAAGACTTCATTGTATGCACAGATGCATGTAAAGAGGGACTTGGTGGAGTCCTTAGTCAAAATGGGTTTGTTATATGTTATGAATCAAGGAAGTTGAAGGAGCATGAAAGACACTATGCCACTCATGATTTGGAGTTGAAAACCATAATGCATGCCTTGAGGAAATGGATACACTACCTCATGGGAAAAAAATTTGAGCTAAGAACAAACCATAATGGTCTGAAATATTTATTTGATCAGCTAACTCTAGATGCTAGGAAAACCATATAGTTAGAGCTTGACTATAGTTTCCACACTATATATTATCCATTAAAACTAAATGTGATGTGGATGAAATAAGAGGAATTTACTCACATTATACATGAGGTATGTAAGGATCATTCCTTTTCACAAGAGATAGGGGTTCAGAGGATACTTGTCGCAAAGTTAAAAATGTTAAAGAAGAGAGTCAAGATATAGGATTTACAAAAAAGAACCCAAAAAAGTTTAAATCTTGAAAAGTTGGAGGAGGATCTTCTGGGGTGTTATTAGGAGAGCTCCATGGGATTGAGGTGTAGGCATTTTGATGACCACATAAAATCCTTAGAGAAAGAGTGAATTATTAATATTCTATTGGCAGAAGAAGAACTTTGGAGAAAGTGAAGTCGAGCAATTTGTATTAAGAGTGGCGATCAAAATACAATTTTTTTTCTTCATTTTGTTAGTTATTGAAGAAATAGAAAACATATTTGGGAAGTTCAGGACGATCTCGATCAGGTCCATTAAGGACAAGAGGCGACCAAAAAAGAGGCGTAAAGTTATTTTAAACGAACTATAGTATATTATGATTCTTACATTGTCGATCAGGTCTCCCCGACCAGTCTTTTCCCTCGATTAGTAACCGTACAAGATTATTTACTGCTTGAAAGTACTTGTTCTAAGGAGGAAATATGGGATGTCCTTGAAATTTTTGCAAAGGACAAAATTCCAGGCCCCGATGGTTGGACGATGGATTTTTTTCTTCACTTTTTTGAGTTGGTAGGGGAAGATTTTCTTGAAGTGGTAGAGGACTCCAAGAACAGGGGAGAGGTGATAAAAGCATTAAAATCGATTTTTCTGGTTGTAATACCAAAAGTCAACAAGCCTTCTACTTTTGGATATTTTAGACCTATTTCCATGTGTAACATGTGCTATAAAATTATAGCAAAGATCTTAGAAAACAGGATTAAACCAATTCTTTCTTGAACCCTGTTGGGAGAACAATTGGGCTTTTTGAAGGGGAGACAGATACTTGATGCCATTGATGGCTAAGGACTGCTTACATAACATTACGAGGAAATATTTAAAGGCTCTTGTTCTTAATATTGACATAAAAATGGCTTATGAATATATCAATTGGGCCTTTGTAAGAATGATCTTAATTTAGTTGGCTTTTCGACTGTTGACTACCAATTGCATAATGAGTTGTGTGATCAATGCATCATATGCAGTCCTAATAAATGGGGAGACAATATCGTTCTTCTAGAGAGGTAGAGGTCTGAGACAAGGGTGCCCTTTATCCCCTTCATTATTCATCTTGGTGATGGAGGGTTTCAGTTTAATGCTAAATAAAGGGTAGGAAGAATGGAAATTATTTGGCTTAAAGGTTTCTAGAATTTTTAAGATCCTTCATCTATTTTTTGTAGATGATGTTCTAATCATGACCATATATTCATTACATGAATGGAAGGATATAAACAAACTCTTAAAATTCTTCATTCGAGCATCTAGAATGGAGATCAACTTGTCAAAATCTATTGTTCATTATTCAGGTATTCAAGGTGACATTTTAGAGAAATTCAAGGAGTATTTCCCTTACAAGTTAGTGGACCTCAAGTTAGGTTTTCGCTAACTGGGCTACCTTTTAAAATCTGATAAATACAAAGATAAGGACTTGATGTGGCTAATTGCAAAGTTTGAAAAATGGATAGACCATTGGTGTAACATATGGATTTTTGTTGGTGGGCATTATAATCTTATAAAGAAGTTCTTGAAAGTCAACCGGTATATTGGATGAAATTGGCAGTGCTTCTGGCTTTAGTACTAAATAGGATCAGACAACTAATCTTTAATTTTCTTTGGTTAGGCTACAGTGATAAAAACCACATACACCTTTGTAGGTGGGAAGACATTGTTAAACCAAATCCATATGGGGGTTGGGGCTTGAGGAATATCTTTCTATATGGGGGTTGGGGCTTGAGGAATATCTTTCTATATGGGGGTTGGGGCTTGAGGAATATCTTTCTGTTTAATAGTGCACTAGCGCCAAACACTTTTTGGCGAGTGTTGATGAAGGAAGGAATATGGCACAGTGTTATTATAGATAAATACCTTCCTTATTGTTCAATATCTACCTGGTTTTGATTGACCTCATCCAGAGTGCCTTATGCATCAGAGACCTGGAAAAATATTTTAAAAAATTTACTTCTCATTACACATTGGCTGAGTTGGAGCCTGGGTTAAGGACAATCAATTTTAATTGGCAAATATATGATACTGAGGTTGGGGTCCTCCTCTCTCCTTTCGCCTGAGCTCATAGTTTATTTATATCAGAGAAGCATTATCTATATCTATTAGGCTAGTGGAGGGACTCATCCAGGCTCTATTTTCTCAAACTAGAAATACAATGGAGATCTTTCCCTCTCAGGTGACTTGGCTTTAGAATGGGATGGTTATTGAAGAGCTTTATTAGGCTCGGGAATTTACTTATAGGACAGAGATGATGAGCTACATTGGACCGACGACGATAAGTCTGATATTCCAATAGTTAAGAATGTATATAGACCCATATCTATGATAACTTGGAAATAACTAACTGCGGTTGGAGGAAATCTTTTTGGACTTGGAATATTGCTTTAAAAATCATTTTTTTCTTATTTTTTGCATTGGAAAATAAGATTCTCACTTGGCATACTTTACTTACCAAAGGATGGGAAGGGCATAGATTTTGTATCTTATGCACAAACGATCCAAATTTTGTTAGCCACTTACTGATAAACTGGTTTTTTACAAAACAAGTTTGTCTCTTGATCTTAGGAGGTCTAAATTTAAGGTTTTCTTGGGAGGGCTTCAATCTAAAGCTCTGTTATGATAATTGGATCTTTCAGGCTAGAGTTTGCTACTATGACATCTCTTGTTAGATAACATATTTGGTTGGTGCGTAATAGAGCCATATTTGAAAATGGGAGCCCTTATGTTGAATCTGTTGTACACAATACCCTTGACATTTTTATTAAACCTTCAGTACCTTTGCAATTGAATCCTTTATGAAAATATATGGGTATTATCCAGGCAGGGTCTTATGTGGGATGGTTTGACGGCGCTGCATTATCAAATGGAATACAAAGTGGTGTTAGGGGTTTGATTAAGATCAATGATAAAACTTCCATCAAATGGACCTTCAACTGTGGCCCTGGTACCAACACAAGGGAATAGTTTCTAGGATTTTGGGAAACTCTTTTACTAGAAACAAGATTGCATATTAACCAATTTACAAGTATTTGGAGATTCACAAATAATTATTGACTCGTGTAATAACAGAGGGAAAATTTAGGTAATTTTTTTAGACTGTTGGAAGGTCCATTTTAGAGAACTCAACAATTTCTTCAGCAAACTCATCTTTTCCCATACCTTCTGAGAATTCGACATGGAGGCAGACAAACAATCAAAGAAGGCACTCAAGGAACAAGAAGGAATACTTTTCTATACGCAATGGGAAGATGGAAACTAAGGGCCTACTCTATGTATAAATATATACAAGTTTAACTATGTCCGTAGAGTAGCTTATGTTTTGAAATATGGTAGAGGTTAAAATTTCTCTATAACTAGAGGAGAGTAATATGTAAACTATGAGCTAAATTATATCTTGAACTTAACCCCAAAGCCTGGGTGGTGAGATTTTTTAGATCTTTTTGGACAAGAATTAACATATGTACATAATCATATACATAATATAATGAGAAATTTTCACTTGGAAAAAAAAAAGATAGATATGGTGAAAGCTTGTGAATTGAAGGTAAAACCATAGATATATAAATATACAAAACAATACGCTTACTATGAAATAATAGACTTGGCAGCTTACAACATTCTGATACTGATAACAACATTTGACTTGGCCAAGTTCTAGGCTTAAATTTAAGCTTGTCACGATGGATTATGTGGTTAGCAAGGCCTCACAATATTGAGAACAACCACTATATTTATTCGAAAAAAATAAAATATACATATATACTCTATAATGAATGAAATTAATTTCAATATGATCAACTATTACCTTTTGCGGGGATCATCCAAAAAATCTTCTTCTTATGTTTGAGTAGTCTGGTTTGAGGAAAACAATTTTTCATCTCACTACTAGACATCCCATGCATCCACTGGGTACCTTTTTCATTTCTTGGATGGAAGGTAAGTAGTGGTCGTGCTTATATTCAAATGAATTAAGTGAAATGGGTGTGTAAGTATTAATGGTTTTAAACAACAATTTGATAAAAGAATCAAGTGAAATAGGTGTGTAAGTATGTATCGTTACTTACATATTCATTATGAACTTTTATTCATGTCATTATGAAAATTGAATCATGGTGGAGAGAATAACAATCATTTCTCACAATCATTCAAACTATACCCTATTAACAACCCTCTACCATATATCTATAAAAAGATTTTATAATATAATAATGTAAAATATTTTTATTTATACATAAGTGAGAAATTCTAAAATCTTTAAAATTAGTAATTACAAAAATTTATAGTTCTAGAGTTTATAGAATATAATAATAAAGTTATTTTTTTTATATGAACTTTCTAAAATCTTTAAATTTATCAATTACAAAAATTTATAGTGGTAGTTGTAATGTCTCTTACTTTCAAGATGCGTCAACTTACCACACATGGTGTTTAAAAAAATCTTTAATATAATTGTAATTTTTTAATTATTAAATTTAACAAATTTTATAAGTTATTTAAATATTCATGTTGAATTGAAAACTGACTCATTTTGTTTTTGTTTGTAATATATGTAAAAACTTAAGATGATATTGATTTGATCTTTAATCTTTTTCTTTAAAAAAAATCTTTAATTTAATATAACTGTAATTTTTTAATTATTAAATTTAACAAATTTTATAAGTTACTTAAATATTTATGTTGAATTTCAAACTGACTCATTTTGTTTTTGTTTGTCATATATGGAAAAACTTAAGATGATATTTATTTGATCTTCAATCTTTTTCTTTAAATATTTATGTTGAATTTCAAACTGACTCATTTTGTTTTTGTTTGCCATATATGGAAAAACTTAAGATGATATTTATTTGATCTTCAATCTTTTTCTTTAAATAAGATGATATTTATTTGATCTTCAATCTTTTTCTTTAAATATTTATGTTGAATTTCAAACTGACTCATTTTGTTTTTGTTTTTCATATATGGAAAAACTTAAGATGATATTTATTTTATCTTCAATCTTTTTCTTTAATTTTTTTTTTTAATATAACTGTAATTTTTTAATTATTAAATTTAACAAATTTTATAAGTTACTTAAATATTTATGTTGTTGAATTGAAAACTGACTCATTTTGTTTTTAATAAATGGATAAACTTAAGATCATATTTATTTGATCTTCAATCTATTTATTTTTTAAGTTAGTATTGTTTTTTAATGATTATATGTTTCTAGTTTGTTTTCATTATTTGTTTCCACTGTTTAGTAATGGAAATTTAATTTTAATTGATTAAGTAAATATTTTTTCATGCATAGAGATTTTCTCTTAAAAATAATGTTATTTTTTTATAAATAATCACAATTGATGTTAAGTTAAGAAAATCTCATTTTCTCACCAAACTTTTATCATAACTTTTATAGTATTTTTTAAAATATTGATTATTTATTTTGAAATTTTTTACCTTTTTACCTTTTTAATTCATTTTGAACATCTTCATCATTACATCAACACTCGATCCTAATTTTTTTTTAAACAATCTTTGTTTACATACATAATCTATTATTATCCGTACACATTATTTTAACAATATATTTAATAAATTAACATTTAATGAATCTTAAAATATCATATATTTATTTTTGTTTCAACTTTGTTGAGATTCATAACACAAAATCTCACATCTCACACAAGTCATTAAATTCAAACAAACTTAATGTTTACCACAACATTGAAAGTGAACACTTGTCATGATACTAAATGCCTTCAAAATTTGTCAGAAATTGACTTAATTGGATTTAATAAACATAGTTTGATTCACAAGTTTATACTTACAAAATAACTGCTCTCAAACCCTCAATCCTAGCTATCCACCAGGTAAATTGCATTATAGTTTCTATAATGATGAGACCCAATCTAATAGAAATCACTTACAAACTGAGTCTAATAATAACAACAACAACAATCCCTATACCAAACCTACCAGTACAATGTGTGACATAAATCTTTTACTCTATTGTTTTTCTATCTCGTTATTACATTATTTATGAGATATCTCATGTAATGCTCACATCAAATTCTTCTTACATATTTTCTAACAAACTCTTCTATAAGACTCAATCTAGGGATATTTTAATTTGAAAATTACAATCTAGTAGTATGATGGTGAGAGAGATCAGAGAGGAATATACTTGAAAATACTTGTTAAAAAATATAGACGAAGACCTTAAGGTAGTGTAAGACTTTAAGGTAGTAGTAGTATGATGGTGAGAGAGATCAGAGAGGAATATACTTGAAAATACTTGTTAAAAAATATAGACGAAGACCTTAAGGTAGTGTAAGACTTTAAGGTAGTGTACAGTAGAGAGGAATATAGTTGAACGTACTCATTAAAAAATATAGACGAAGACCTTAAGGTGGGATAGAGCCCCTGCACATCTACATTGACTCACAACACTGAGGCTGCTTTCGTTTTATTTCCTTTGAGATACGTACTAAGTGTGACAAACTCGCCTATGAGAAACCCACCCGCTTTTTGAGGCCAACTAGCGTTATTTCAATTAGAAAATTGCATTCCACTTTTTTTTTTTAAGTTTTGTAAATGGTGAGAGACATTCCCATTACAGACGAAGGATTATTGTTAATCAATAAATATTTAAATATTCGAGTTTTGGAGGAAAAGAATAAATATTTAAATATTCGAGTTTTGGAGGAAAAGAATAAGATCAGCTATTTTTGTTTTTCAAAACTAATTATTGTTAAAATAATAAATATGCATTAAATTTTTTATTAATAATTTTAATGTCCCTATTTTTAAGATAAAATTGATGATTTTATATTATTTTTAAAAACATTTTCTCCATTTCAAACTAATATTTTTTTTTTATTAACCTTTATCATGTTTGTGATTATGTTTAAAAATTAAAAATTTTGAAATTGTAAATGTTTTTCCAAATAACAAAAATTTTAAAAAAAATCTTATTTTTTAAATCTAACAAAGTTATATATAATCATCTTCTAAAATTATATAAAAAATAGTATCTAATACTAAAATATATTAAATTTTTTGGGGGGTTTTCCATTTCTTTTTACATAGAAAATTAAGAAAACAATTAGATGAAAATTCTAACTATATATTTAATATAAAAAAAAAACCTAAAAAAAAAAATAATATAAAAAATTTAAATAAAATAAAATTATATAATTACAAACAAAAACTCAAAATGTAAATAAAATAAAACAAAATTCAATAAATAAATAAAATTCCATTTCCTTTCTCTTACCCAAGTCATTTTCTATATAACTCCTTGTAATTAGGTCCTTCACTTCCTTTCTCCCATCATCAATAACTCCTTGTAATTAGGTCGTTTACTTCCTTTCTCCCATCATCATGAGGCCCTCTCGTACCATCTACTCCACACTATTGAAAAATGGGGAAAAAATTATTTTACACATGTTTGTGTTGTTTTCCAATAAAGCCGTCCCTTTGGTAAGACATGCCAAGCACCTTTTTAGATTTATTTTTCTTTATCACAAACATCAAATACAATTATAATTAACTCTTTAATATTTTAATGGAAAGTCACATTGCCACCAAAATTATAATTAATTCTTTAATATTTTAATGGAAAGTCACATTACCACCATATGTAGTTTTAGTATGTATGTTATCATATATATAGTTTTGTAAATATTTAATCAATAATAAACTAATATAACATTGTAATCAAATTAAAAGTTTTTTTAAGTTTAGGAACATTGAGAGTTGGTCATAAGAAATTAACTGAAATATATAAGTTAAGTAAGGTTCTCTCTTGTCCCTAATTCTTTTTGACATGTCCATTGACATTTAAAAGATTGTTTGGTAGAAGTGGGTTGTTTCATCCCAATTCACATTGGTATAGTCATCACTCTTCTTCTTTATGTTGATGATATTGTTCTTATGGCGAGGAGTCCCTATGACCTTTTGAAGAAACGAAGAATCCTCAAGAAATTAGTCATCAATATTCTTCTTTACGATTATGATATTTTTATTATGGTGAGGAGTCCCTATGACCTTCGCTAGAAACTAAAAATCCTCAAGAATTTTTTCTCCAATACGAGTATGACTGCTAATACTGACTGTTGTGCCTCTTTCGTCACCTTAGTGAGGAAAATAGAGGTGCTTGCAAGCTTAGTTGGGTTTGCTAAGCACGACAGCTATAAAGAAAAGGGTTAGAGAAAGAAATATAAAAGAACAACTAAGAATTAAACTAAGAAAGAAAATAACAACTAAACTAATGAACATAGGGACATAAGGACAAAAGAAACAATAAGACCCATGTCACCAATGGTAAGGTTGATATTAGTGAAAGAAAACACCAAGAAGAAAGAGGACTATGAGTTTCTTCTTCCTCTAAGGGAGGGCTCTTGGACCCCCACAAATAAGCTCTTCTTACAACTTGGAAATGAAAATGGTGAAAGAATTCCTTGCTAATCCACTCAAGGGGTGAGATGGATTGCCTAATGCAATGATGTTAGTATACTCTTGATGAGAATAGATGATTCCTTAAGAGAATAGAGGCAGCATAACTTGGCTAATGAAATTCCTTGAAAAATGAAGTGCACCCATGGCCCTTTTATAGCAGCTCTTTGAAGTATTGTGCAACCATCTTGTAGTGTGGAAAGAGGCTAATTAGAGCATTTTTAGGTCTTTGGCCAGCCACCTAGTCGGATCCAGTCCATATTTGAGCGTCAAATCAACTTGGAAGCCGAACCAAAAGTGGGTGGGAGGCCGACCACTCTCATAAATGCACCATTCACACATGTGCACGGCTTTTTGTGACCACAGTCGCGCATCAGGTGCATGTGCACTTTTCCTACATTTTTGTTTTGCGCATGTGTGCGCGTGCCTTATGTAGTCATAGCGCACTTTAATTTTATCATTGGTTGGATAGTTTTTTACCCTTTGGAAATGCTTTTGGGGCAATGTTGGTCCATGGGTGACCTCATAACTGTTTGGCGATGCTGAATTCTTGTAACCATTTGAGAACGAAATTTTAGTGATAACAAATGCCCCCTGATGGATGAGGTTAGGAGAATACGTATAGCTAAAATCCATCAATGTTTCTTCTACTGAGAGTGTTGTTGTAAGAGAGAGGGATAGTGGGATTGTCAAAAGTTACCTGTTGGAGGGAGAAGGGAATCGGTAGAACCTAACCTTCCATAAGGTGTGTAAAAATAAACTGTGTACAAATGAGGCAGGCATGCCCCATGCTCGTGTTCATGTAACTCAAAAAGGAATGGTGTGTTGATGTAGACAACTGCAGCGCCCTCGGGGGCGGTCGTGATAAAGGCAGAAGACAATTCTGCGTAGGAACATACTCTTACCAGTAGGCAGTGATATCTGTAAGAAATATCATGGATGTTGTAGGCATTGATAGCCCAGCCAAGTTCAAAGGTCTTCGGAAAATATAAGAAATAACTGCAATAGTCACAAAGTAAGACCCACCGTAACATGAGAAAGTGTTGAAGTCGAATGTTACGGGGGTCAACGACAATAGGGAGCAATTGTGGTTCTCCCTGTGTCGTTCGAGTTCTCTCATTGGGAAGGTAATGAGAGTCAAGATATTGTCGCCCTTCTAAAAAACTATGCTGATGTTGACAAAAGGGGTACGCGACTCCCAGAAGCAAAGGGCTTCGTGAAATCTACTAGGTGAGGTTAGGAACTGGAGGAGGTACATGGTCCAATTCAAGATGTATGAAGACTCAATACTACCCTTGGTTGGGGGTATATGCGAAGTATAAGTGGCCGCAACCATTCAACTAAGTTGAGTGTCAGGGGGACAACAAGACATGGGATAAGTTGTGCCAGAGGCGGAACGAAGTGAACAAACTCAGAGGGAAAAGGTAAGTGTCCTGTGGAATACTTGAAGTATATGGACAATGTCAACAAGGGTAGATGATAAGGAGTACCCCAACCAAGGGCGACATGGGTTGCGTTTGCCAAAAGTGGAAGAAGGTCGCCAAAGGTGACGAACAAAAGGTACGGAAATGCTGGAAGTAAAGACTTTTGTACAATAAATAAAGAATAATTTTGGATGAGTGTACAAATACAGAAACGGGTGCCCCAATGGAATATGGTCAGGATGGTGAGGGTGCCATTAGTTTGTATAATTTGTGGAAGGTGGGGGGGCCATGGGCAAGTTTTTGTATGAGGTAGATGAAATGGAGGGAAATTTGCAGAAGGGAAAATTGAGTGTGGATGAAATGGAGGGTTCATGATATTGCAGAGGTGCAGTCAAAATAGAACCTGGGAGTCCATTAGGAAAGCTAGCAAAATGAGGAGAAGGAGTATGTGGCTGATTCACGACATGATGTAAGACTATTGGGACTCCCATCCCTAAAGGGTTAAAAAATAGAATGAGTGTCATAGTGCAAAAGGGTGCTATGAATGGGACAACTCATGTGGGTAAGAGTGCTACTGGGTGACAGTACCAAATATGCAATGGAGGTGTCAGTACTGCAAAGCCGGAGATGGGGATCCTAGAGGCAAATGTCAGAGGGTGTGACTGGAGATGCAATTGAGATTCAAAGGGAATGATTACATGCTAGTGTTGATGATATACCTAAATGGGTTGCAGTGATGTATGATGACCAAGTACTTGCACACATGAAAACCAAATACCTGACGTGAACAATATATAAAAAGAATCAATCATACGAGCATGTATTTGATAATTTTGAATATTAGCATGCATACCTGGATGGGGTATGAAAAAATGGCACCCTGGGAGATAAGGATAAAAAGTGGCCCAGGGACCGTCTTGATGTAGATGACGGGATGTTGATCCCATGGCTAAAGACGGATCGAAGAACGGACACCTGGAACTCCCAGAATGGTGACTGGAAGTTTGGCGAAAAGGCCTATATATAGCTATAGGGCCCACATTGCCACCTCATTTGTACTTGCTGCCAGAGTGACTGGATGAGAGGTATTCAGAGGATATTTGGATATTCTGGGAGAATGAGGAAGTCGATCCAGGACCAACGACTTCATGTTGGTAGTCTTATCGTCCTGCATAGAAGTAGATTTTCCATTTCTGGGCAGGGGCTGTACGGAGGGTCATATAGGGGGTTTTATGGGTGTGGGCCCCTAAGTGTGCAGGTGATTTGGAAATATGCACGCATGAGTGCACACCTATTATCTGGATGGTCGCGCATGATGTGCGTGCCTCTTTGCTACACAACCACACATGCGTGCACGACTGTGTAGTGGATAGGCGCACTTTGATGCACACCTGTGTTCGTGACAGGGGCGCATGGAGGTGCCCCTGTAGGGTGAGTAGGCGCGCATGTATGCGTGCCTGTGGGATGGACAGGTGTGCCTGAGTGCGCACCTATGGGGTGAACAAGCGTTCATATGTGCGTGCCTGTGGGGTGAACAGGTGCACATATGTGCGCGCCTGTGGGTTAAACAACCGCACCTTGGGGGTAAGGTTGATGGGTGTAAAACTCATTATTATTATTATTTAATGTTTTTTATGGTCAATATGGCTGACCTAGGACTATTTTATGTGGATGCAGGTGATCATTTGGCACGATGCCAGTCGGTTGGCGAGAGAAGGATTGGTCCCAGCTGAGAGATGTCATGGATATTGAGGATTCGTGGGTTCGTGCCACTTTGATAGCCTGTGGGCTGCTGAAGTTCTTCGAGTGCCCGTTAATACAAGCGCAGGAGTATCTCCTCCAGTTTCTTATCCTAATGTGGAGTCCGGACCTGCACTGCTTTATGGTGCGGGGAGAGCAGATCACCTTCATTGCGGTGGAGGATGTATACTTTTTGACTAGGCTCCCTTTTCGGGGAACGCCCCTACCGACGGAGCCAGTGTTACCTGCAGATGTGGTGTTAGAAACATTGGGCCATAGGTACTGTTCCAGGGAGAAATATATTCCGGGCTCCATCGTGAGCATCGGGGTGATGGATTCTCTAGCGCATCGATGTATAGCAACGATGATTGTGAGGGTGTATGAGTCCCTTGTGACTCAGCGGATCAGTGGTGGTCAGCTGAGTATTATGGGGAGGGTACTGGACGGTGATCACTTTGCCTGGGGGCTTACGCTGCATACCAGGATGATAGGGCAGCTAGTGTTATCAGACAAATCGGTAGGTGCGGACACTAACTGATCTCCCTAGATCCACCTAGATCTAGAACAAAACACACCAGAACATGACGCTTTCCTTAATTTTTAAATATTGAATTTACTAACTAAAGAGGGATGGGTGACACACCATTTGAATGTTGCTTCCTCTCGCCATCGCCATCCTAGCTCCGTTCCAATGCTCATACAATGATGATCCTACAAAAAAATGCAACCAACCAAAGTGATAGTAATAGCATAAACTCAATATAAACCTATGTATGTGATCAAGGAATCATACAATAAAACACAACAAGATTTATAGGAAAGAATCATATTACTGTATCATATTAAATGTGAAAGAGAGATTACAACCATGGCCTTGATGTCGTAAGGTCCCTTCCAACTGTCCTTTGTTTCCCACACACTTCTTTCTCCAAGGATTCTGAGACCATGGATCTGAGAGCTACTCACAATCTATCTTGACAAAGCAAATCTCAAAGCCATTCCAACCAAGTTGATAATTCCAAGCCAACCAAAAGCTAACTTTCTCCATGAAAACTCCACTCCTTTTATAAGTTGAAGAGGATAAGGTGAGGAGGTTAGGATGATCCCTCTAAATCATGAACGCGAGTAATATCCAAACCATTCGGATGCCACCTCACCATAGAAGCTTCTCCTTCTAGAAGATTCGAGAAAACGCTTGTTTTTCCCACGTGTAGGAATTCTCGCACCCTGACTATAGAGAAACCTACGAACATCTCACACCCTAGCTATGGTGCAACCTGTGAGAATCAGGCATTCTCGTACCCTGGCTATATAGCAACCTACAAACTTCCTTTTTTACAGGGTTTTTACAAAGGAAAATGCAACTTCTTTTCTCAGGAAAAGTTCTTCTCCCTTCTCTCTTCAGGAACTCAAGCCATTGACCCCTCTGAAGGAAATAGATAGGTTTACATCATTAACATTAATAGGGATGATGAAAATAATGTGTAACAACTGGATCGATGTCGGTCCACTGACACGGGGGACTTTTCTTTTGGGTCCATCCTAGTGCCCTGGTTTTTGGAGAGGGTGCCTATGTTGCGCCCTAGGATTTTATTGGGTGTGTATGGGGCGCGAGAGCTGCGATTGAAGTGATGGGTGATGATTTTGGTTCACCATGGTGGTGGTGAGGGTGGCCACTTTTTCACAGCTGAGGTGGCATAGGTGTGGCGACAGATGCCGGAGGTTATACTGTAGTTTCCATACGCTGGTGTTGACTTCTGGGGTGATCCAGACATGGTGCTACTACCAGGGGAGATATTTGATCACCGAGGTATGTTTATGAGTTGGATATGTAGTTTTTTTAGATAGAATGACATGTGTATTTTGTATAGATGTTGATACTATCGTTTGGTTTTTTGTATGTGTAGATGTGGGACCTCGCAGGCGCAAGGTTGAGCTGCTAAAAGCGCAAGCTCGCCAAGAGTCGGGGAGACTGCTGCGGGGAGAGCCATGGGTAGTGTTGGAGCCACCCTTGTTTTTCACCTCACGCAAATTTTCAATGTTTTGATGCTTAAGATCTAAGGTCGTTTTTCTTCTCTTTCCGAACTCATAAAACTCTCAAATCTTGTCACATAAGTAGCAATGCTTTTTCACATTCAAAAAAGATCCATTATTCACAAGTATGTTTGCTCTCTAGTTTTATTTCGGGATGTCATGGGTCGGACACCTTATTTCATGAATTCACAAGTTCCGAGTCGCGAGAATGCGAACTCGTTTCTAATTTTCGTCCAAGACAAGAATAGTATAAAACCTTTAACCCTTGATTAGACATCATCGGGGTTTCACGCCTCGGCATTCATCGACCCTAAATTTTTTTTTTTACAACTCCGAGAGCCGAGAACGTGATAAACCTTTTTGATAAACCTTAGTCAGAACCAAGGTTAAAAAACTAACCACGGTTAAACTTGGTTCCCGGCACATCGCCGCTCGGCTTTTTCTCTCATAAAGTTAAGGTGTCCAAAACTACGAGGTGCGAAGTTGCGACATGAATGTATCAGAGTTAATTAATCGCCTAAGCTTAGATTTCCTTCTCTTGATTCGAGCCAAATTATCGCTGCATCGCAATATCGCGACTCGGCATATCATTCTCCTAAAAAAGTTGTCTTCGAATTCCCGAGTCGTGATATGGAAATTAAGTTAATCATATCATTAAGGACCCACCAATCACGATTCCCATTGGTTACATTAAAATCGGCCCTCGCAATATCGCGAGTTAAAAGGTCAAAACGCGAAAACAGAATTCGCGATGCAACGAAAGGCGAAGAAGTTTTTCAAGTCAATAAGATTTGTAATACTTCAAAATTAAACGGATTATGTCCTGCGCTTCGAGGTTGGCACACTTCACGAGGTATTTATTCATTTACTCTCCATAACCCGAGTACCTGTCAAGCCACCCAATATTCATGACATTAATGAGAAATTAGGGTAAATCCACGATAAAAATATGATCGGATTTTTTTTCAATTAATTTGGTTTTATTTGCGATTTGATGGATTTATGACAAAGGTACATGATTTTCAAATTATATACGAGACTTTTTTTTATTTATAAGAAAACATTTCTTATTAAGCGTATAGAGCAAATCTTTCTCCGAGTGAACTAGCCTCTGCATGTATACGCAGGTTTATCAAAGAAGAACGAAAACACCAGCTTCAGCTATGGCGCCAAGGAGAGTAGCTAAGGCTAATGTCGAAGTCGCAGCACAAGGTTCGGACAACGTCTCAGATACTTCACCTCGGACGGACGGATCAGTATCTACCTGGTCTTCTATTACAGACATCCTGCAATCCGAGTTAGTAAATTGTTCAGACTCTGATGACTATAACTATGATATTGTGAAGGACGACATGAACACTAGGTACAAGTCAATTGTTCAGTCAAGAATGCACCTGGTTGCAACCAGACCTCGGTTGCTCCCATATTACGATATGATCCGATGGGCATTGGATCACATCGACCTGCCTTCCAGAACTATTGTAAATGACCAATAGGCCATGATTGGGACTTTTAGGCCCGAACATATCCAGTCTATGTATAATTTCCCAGCGACCTCTGAATGCACATATGGCAAAGAATTCCTGGCAGACTTCAAAAGAAAGGAGTGCGAAGAATTTGACAAAACTATGCCAAGCTTGATAAAAGATTGGGTATCTCGTTCCTCCACATTCAGGGTGAACAACGAGGGTGTGTATTCGATTTCTTCGTTGGAGCCAAACTATAGGTATGTGGCGATGATGACTTGTCGGTTTTTCGGGTCGGACGATACCTCTCATTTTTACATCTAGTGGGTACCCCTCATCTTTCAGGTAGCAGAAGGTTCCTCATTCAATTGGGCAAAAATGCTCTCCGATAGTTTGTTCAACAGAATCACAGAGTACCAGGAGAAAAAGGCAGTCGGCAAACCATCCGGATTTTACATGTCCGCGTATATCATGGACACTATATGCTCCCTGACGCCTTTTCCTCTGATGAATTGGGCTTGGAGTCCAACCCATGAGAAGACTGTACATGAGTACCATGATAAGCTGTGGGAAAACAACGCGAACAAGTTTATTTATGAAATTTTTAATTGGGTGATGGTACCCCTGCACGTCACCATTTTTGGCCTTTTACCACCTCACATCTCGGATAGCTTTCCTGCTAATCTGAGTCGTATTGCGGACTGGTATGTGGAAGAGGAATTCTCCTATTTGAGAGTGTTTGGAGCTGTTGTTCCTCCTCTGGCGCTACCACTATTCATTCCCGACAAGCTAGCTTGTCGCGAGATCGCTCGGCAAACAGTAACCGGCGGAGTGAGCAAAGAGCTCAAAGCGTCAGCAAAGAAGGTATGGTCATCTTTCCCTATTCGGATAAATTCCTATTCCTTATTAGATTTTGGACATGCCAAGGCTGAAGCTGCAGCCATAGAAAACTTAAGCTTAGTCTCTATCGAATACAAGAAGCATGACCCTCAGGGAATTGTGAGCACTGATTTAGGGAATTGTGGGTTAAAGAGGTTAGAGCATGAATGTTCTCCCTCGGACGATGTTTTCCGAGGGGCGAGGTCCTATTCGGAGGTGTAATTTTGAATCAGATCCCTGGCACCCGAAGACAGGACCTCAGTTTTAAAATTTCAGCAGCATAGGAAACAAGGTCTTCCCGTGGTGCTAGGGGGTCTGGGACTTTCCAAAGATAAAGGAAAAGAGGCCAAGAGTTCTGAGGGGCAAACCTCTAACCCCGAAAAATGTCAGGAAGGGGAGAAGGAGAAGAATCCCAAAACGGAGAAAGATCCCGAAAGGGAGAAGAGTCCTGAGCAGGAGAAGAATCCAGAACGGGAGGAAAATATCGAAACAGGAGAGAAAACTAATAATCCTCCCAAGGAACCTAATCCAGAGGAGGAAATAAAAGACACAGGTCCACCAGAAAGACAGAATCAAGAGGCAGGAACGAAGACCCCTGACCCCCCAAAAAAGCAAAGTCCACTCAGCACTCCGGGGAAAGCTGCGAAGCAAATCGGGCAACCCATCGCCTCTGTCACACCCTTGCAGTCGGCACAAGCAGGCGTTAGCGAAAGGTGGATATTTGGTGAAGAATTGAGACCTATAAGGGCAGAAGAACTACCCCCTAATGAATTCTTCTTTGACAAAAAGAGGAAAGCTGTGGTGAAGCGAGAATTTTATCAAGAGGGAGAGTCTACTGTTAAAAGGTTCAAAGTAATGACCGATGGGATGAATAAAAAGAAAGATGAATTTGCCACAGAAATTGCAGGAACATTGGGAGAGTACGCAATGGCAAATCCACCTTTCGCTAACGCCTGCTTGTGCAATTGCAGGAACGTTGGGAGCGTACGCAACGACAAATCAATTCTTGGTTGGGGCATTAAAGAACCAGCTCAAAGCAAAGAATTGTTTGATCAAGACTCTTGAGGCTAGAGTAGCCTTAGCAGAAGAAAACGCTAAGAGTCAAGCAAGCGGAGAAATAGAGCTGGCCCGATTGGCCGATAAGAAAGAAATTGAAGTCCTCAAGACCAAGCTGGAACAAGCAAATTCTACAATCCGAAGTGGTCGGGTACAATCAGGCCAAAAGGGTGATACGATTACACAGCTGCAGGCTCAGCTAAAGGTCGCAGAAAGCAAGGCAATTGACATCGATATCGTTAAATCCCGAGCAACTGATATTCGGAGCAGGATCTCCTCTGCTCAACAGAGTCTGCTCAACAAAGCAGGAGAGATTTGAGAAGACTGCTTGTTAGTACATCGAATCTCTGAGAATCTGAATAACAAAGAAAGAAATGCAGAAGCTGCTCGGATTGCTTTTCAAGAGGCAGTTATAGCGACTAACAACAGGTTTTCAGGACCTCACGGGCTCACCATGGCCGAACAGACTAGGGGCAATATCTTGTTAAAAAATTGGGAACAGATTATTGCTTTAAGCAAAGAGCAGGTTCAAAAAGTGACAAATTCGTTAGCAGAAACATGCAATGCCATGAATGGTGAGAAATTAGGAATGGAGATGGGAAGCGACACAGAGGCGCTGAGACAGATGAATACAGACCGGATTTCTCTCGACATAAAAGAGAAAAATGAGAAGAATTCAGCAGAAATTTCCGGGATGGACAGGGTAGACCCGGCTCGAATCGACAAACATTTGATTCAGCCTAGTGCACAACTCAGCACTCTTGAACTCGTCAATATACAAATAAATGATAAACTTCCACAGCTGGCCCGAGAGTGCTATTCTGTCGAAGCCAGTTGTCAAGCCGAGCCTTCACAACTTGTGACCCAATTTGTAGACAAGTGTATCATGTACATTGCATCCATGCGAGGACAATCATCCATCTCTTCTTGAAAATAGAATAGATGAAGTGGAGTTATTTCGTTCCCCCCAGCTGTCAATGTAAAGACTTCACAGATTGTATTTCAATTTTTAGACAAATGTATCATAGGTATTAAATAGAAGCAAAAACAAGCACCTGGCACCTTTTTTTGAAAACAGATTCGGACAGATGGAGTAATTTGGCTCTTCTGAACCGAGAGGCAAATTGTGTATAAATACATCACAAAAAGAAGAGATAAAGGCTGGAATTTTTGTGGACTAACTGTAAGAGAGTTTTTGTATCAAGGGAGTTAATACAAGCAATTTGAAGATTCCCGATTCTGTCACGACTGTGTTGCAAGTTTGTTTCGTCATGTTCTTTGTTTCTTTTCATTTTTATCTACATAATTGACGTGTATCACTGTAATTTAGTACGACCACTACTATGGTGAAAGGTTTGCAATTTTTCTTTCTGTAATCGTCTCTTGTCTTTCCTCTGCACCAGCTGTTAGCAGGCGTAAGACCAATTTACGTTTACAGGATTTTATGTTTATTTACACTAGGTCAATTATGTTTATGTCAATTGCTTCTTCTGTACATACGTGAGTTTTCCACTGACAGGAACTTCGCGTCATCTACAACTTAATGTTTTCTACCATCTCCCGTTATTTTCATCAGAAACAACATAGTTATAGGAAAGGGCCTTCAATTTGTATTCTTATTTCATTTGTTCATGCAAAGATTTTTCTTTATTTTTCGTCCGGATTAAAATAACCAATAAATTCTCTCTTTTAAAACCTTTTCCATACTGGAA
Source organism: Picea glauca (assembly GCA_000966675.3). Classification (NCBI taxonomy): domain Eukaryota; kingdom Viridiplantae; phylum Streptophyta; class Pinopsida; order Pinales; family Pinaceae; genus Picea; species Picea glauca. Next base: position 142,908 of record JZKD02S2170413.1, on the reverse strand, counting down.
TCGTTCCTAAATGACTGTCCCTACAGGAAATCAACCTAACATTCAACCCGGGCTATCTAATCAAATACATATCGCTCTAAATCTCTTTGACACAATCCTTAAAACTTCGGTCACCCAGGACGAATTGGAACATTCATGGGCAGCCATTGAATGGGATATTACTATCCAGGAACAGTTGGAAGCTAGACGGCGAGAACATAGAAATCCTCATTAGTTTCCTATACCGAAGGTTAGTGTAATCCTTTTCCAACCTTTATCATACTTTTGGATGCCTTGACACTATACATTTAAGCCTTAAGTATAGACTCAGGAACAACAGGTAGGAGAGAGACGACGGCATGAGGACGTTGCAGTGAGACCTACAGAGGATGAGAGAGCTATAAGGATATGTTGATTTGATGACCCAGGTGTCGGGCCATTGCATGCTCCTCTGGCAGATGCCGGAGTAGATTTTGAGGATATTCGCCACTGCCTGGAGACAATGCTACAGGGCGTGCCTGAGGGCATGTAGTCACGTATCCAGGATGAGGGCATCCTGGAATAGTGTGTGGGAGTTCCGCCGCCGTGGAGGGTCGTGGTGCGACAAGCAGCAGTAGCAGGTGCTGCTATGACCAGACGGTTACCTCCCGATCTGGAGGGACCAGTAGTGGGTGGGGAACCATCGCCTGAGGGAGGGGTAGGAGGTGGTGCTCTAGAGGCACCCTGAGTGTTACTCTATCTATTTTTCTATTTTTTTATATAGGCTGGTGAGCCCATTTTGTACCGAGGTGCTTCGTTGGCCTGCAGACATTTGTATATTTGTATGTAAACATTTTGATGGCACTGTGGATCGATTTATAATATATGAGTATACATTTTGGGATCTATGTGATGTTTACATGTGCTTTGTTAATGTGTTTGATGATGTCTAATCCATATATGCTATGATAGGTTTTTGATAGTTTTATTTATGTGTAGAGGTATCTTGATGTGATATGTGCCAATCTAACACCATGTTAGCTAAGTTATCTGTAATTTGATTCAATTGTCTTGGAATATGTGTAAATGTAATGAAATAAAAATGTCGAGATAAGAGTCTAACCTACAGGTATTTGCGAAAGAGGAAAGGATCGCAGACGCGGTACACATTGTTGAGTTGGAGAATGACTAGTTGAGAGTCGAGAAAGACACTAAGGTGACGAATATGATGATGTTGGGCATCAACAAGGAGGCCAATGATGGTAGTGTATTTGGCTTGGTTGTTGGTGGTTGAACCCAAACATAAGCCACTTGAATGGAGCATTTCATGTGAGGGGGTATAGAGGGCCCAAGCTGCTGAAGCGAGATTTTGTGTCCAATGGCTGGTGTTGTCGGCGTAACTGATGTGGTAGGCCGATGGAGGAAGCATCTGTCAATAGCAAAAATGATAGTTTAGATGTGAGGGATGGAAAAAAGATTAAAAACACTATAAAAGAAATAACCTAAAGTAGAATGGTTATGCTTTGGCATAAAATTTCTTTAAGTATAACCCATTGATAGGTTCTTTAAGAGAGAGGCCTTCGGGAGAGGCCAGGATGTATGCACCTTTGGTGAGGCAATGTTGGATAATGTAGGGTCCATGCCATAGTGACTCGAATTTTCCATGACCGAAGGTATCATGAGCGATATCGTAAGAAAGGATGAGGTCGCCTTCATGAAATGAGCGAAGGTTGACATGGCGATCAAAGGTGGCCTTTGACCATTTTTTAGCTGTCTCATTGTTCTGTAATGAAGATCGATGATCTTCATCTAGGGACTCTAAGTTCAGCAAGCGCTTCTCCATTGGAGAAGTGTTGGGTAATAGATCAATTGTGGTGCGTAGGGTGGGGATTTCTCACTCGATGGGAAGAGTGGCCTCAACCCCATGGACTAGATGAAATGGTGTGAAACTAGTGGTTGTTTTCACAGCCATTTGGTAAGCCCATAGCACGGAAAATAAATTATGATGCCAATTGGTCTTATGTTTATTAACCATGCCCTGTAACATGGTCTTGAGGACCTTGTTCACTGCTTCAACCTGTCTGTTAGACTGAGGGTAATATGGTTTGGCAAACTCATGGGAGAATCCTAACCGAGATGAGAGTTCTATGAAAATCTCATTCTCGAAGTGTTTCCCATGATCGAAAACTAGTTGGAGTGGTACTCCAAAGTGGGATATGACGTGATTAAAGAAAAAACACACTGCAGTGTCAATGGTATTATTGAAGGTGGGCATAGATTTCACCCATTTTGTGAAGTATTTGACTGTGACAATAATGTATTTGTGTCCATTGTTGGATGGGGGATTACAAGTCATGAAGTCGATGCCCCATTTACAAAAGGGGTCGGTAGGAAGAACTGGGTGAAGAAGAGAAGGTGGTGCTCATGCTTTGTTGGCATAAAGCTGACATTTCTCACATCGCTTCACGGCATGAATTCAATAGTGAAACAATGTAGGCCAAAAATAACCTACTCGAATGATTTTATGAGCAGTGGGCATTCTTGAAAGATGGCCCCCACATGCACCGCTATGGCAGTCGTTCAAAACTCTATTGACCTCATCGATAGTCAAGCATCGACGAAGGATGGTGTCAACCCCTTGCTAGTATAAGATGTCTCTGATGAGGAGGTAGCGGGGGGTCTGGTGGAAAATGCGACGATGATCATCTCATGAGAGGTGGTTACCAAACTTTTGGGTTCGGAGGTAGATGAGGAGGTCGCCGTACCAAGATTCATCCGAAGTGATGTGGAGGAGATGTTCATCGGGGAAGTCTGTATCGACGGGGGTACTGGTAGTATCGGAGGGAAATGTCATGACAAGTTTGGCAAGGATGAGGGATTTCTTTCTCTTGGGTGTTGAGAATTCAAGATCGTACTCCTGAAGGATAACGATCCATTGGTCAAATTTTCTATTAATTTGCCGACGATTGAGAAAGTATTGCATAGGGTTGGAATCTGCTACGACCTTAGTTGTGTGAAGCAGAATGTAATGACACAGTTTCTGGACTACGAGGACGACTGCAAGGGCTAGTTTCTCTTCATGTTTGTACTTCAAGGGTGGCCCTGAGAGGTTTTTACTAACATAGTAAATGACACGCTCACGATCATCATCACCGGTTTGAATGAGAACTCCTACTATTGAGACAACTAATGTTGATATGTAGAGGATATAGTCGTGATTGTAGTCAGGTGCACTAATTAAAGGGGTGTTGGAGAGCACCATTTTAATATCGTCAAATGATTTTTGGGAATGTTCATCCCAGTGGAATGGGATGTTGTGGCAGAGTAAGAGAAGGAAACTGTGTGCTTGAGTGGCGTAGTCTAGGAAAAAACGTCATAGAAAGTTAGCTTTTCCTTGTAGGCTCTGGAGTTGACATAATTTTGGGGAGGTGGAATTTCTATGATGTCTTGGAATTTGAGGGGCTCCACGGTAATACCTCTTTGGGAAACAATGAATCTGAGGAGGTGCCCCGTAGTGATGTAGAATACGCACTTGAGGGGGTTCAAGCGGATGTTGTACTGATGACACCGTTGGAAGATGATCTGTAAATCATCAAGATGTTGGGTGCATTTCTTGGATCGAGCTATGAGGTCATCCAAGTATGCAAGGATGATATGGGCCAGCTCATGAAAAATGTATGTCATATCCCATTGGAAATTTGTGCCAACATTCTTTAAGCAAAAAGGCATGACATGATATGCAAAAGTACCCCAAGGGGTAGTGAATGCAGTTTTGTATTGATTGGCTGGGTGAATTTGGATTTGATTATAACCAGAGAAACCTTCCATGAAGGATAGAGCCTCGTGGCCTATGCAGTCGTCGATAAGTTGATTGATGAAAGGAATTGGAAAGTTATCTTTGGGACATGCGTGATTGAGATCGTGAAAGTTTGTGCAGACATAGATAGTGCCCTGTTTTTTGTTAATGGGTACAGGGTTGGAAACCCAAGATGTATAGGTGATGGGGTAGATGAACCCCGCTACATGTAATTTGTCAATCTCGGCTTTGATGGCCGCTGCTCTGGATGGGTGTAGCGGTCGCTATTTTTGACGAACTGGTGTAATGTCAGGCCAGGTGTCGATGCGATGTTCGACGATAGAGGGATCAAGGCCAGGCATTTCTGTGTATGACCAGGCAAAAAATCCTGATATTCTTGGAAGAGGGCTTTATAGGCAGTGATTTCTTGAGAAGTGAAAGCGGAGCCAATGGTGATTTCCTCAACGACTCCATTTTGAAATGGAAATGTTGATTTTGATGGTTGGGGAAATGTTGGCCATGCTGCCTTCTTCAAAAGCATCAGGGGTAGGAATGGGGTTGTTGAACTAGTTGATATGCCCTGATGGGATAAAATCCTTGGTTTCGACCGCGTATATGGGGTGTTGGTTAGGAGGTGGGGAGGCTTCCTATGGAAAGAAGAGCGCTTGATGGTGTAGTGCATCCCACGGGTAGTCGGGGGTGTTTAACTCTTCGAGTATGTCCTCGTCACAATGGAATTGGTGGGAATACAAGGGGTCTAAAAGAGTGATATTGGTGACTGTCGTTGTGTGGTTGTCTTTGGGTGAAGAAGAAGCAGGGGGAATGATGTAATTAGATTGTGATGGTTCACTCGACATAAACCAAATATCGAAGTACTAAGGAGTACCAGTGGTAGTTGGATGTAAAATTTCTGTAGGGAAATGTACGGGAGAATTGGGGGGATTTAGGGGTGAATCCTTGGATAAGTCATCCAAGAACCATGGAGGTGTCGAGAGTGCCTCGGGTTCAGGAGAAATGATATGAAGAATATATAGTGATGAGGTAAGGTCAACCATCGATTCTGCAGGGGTTTGAATCAGGGTAAATTGGCATTGCCTGTATTCAATGATCATAGGACATTGGTATGTAAAATGATCTTAGGATTCACATAGAGAGCAAGGGTATCTCATACGTTCATTGACTGAAGTTGTGACATAATGGATGTCAGTGATTTTTGGGAGGGATGATGTAGTTGGGTTGGGTTCATTCTGGAAGCTTTGGCATACTACAGCTAATGTCTGTTGGAAGCATGGCAGTGCTGGGCAATGGTGTGTATAATAACCATATTCTAAACATATAGCGCAAGCGAATTTGGTTCACATCCCTTTACTACTTGAGTGAGGGACGGGGGTGGCAGTACTTGCTACGGTGGCAAGCATTGATGGTGTTTGACTGAGCGAAATCAGGTTCTGTAACTTAGGTAGAGATGGGCAGTTGTTGGTTTGGTGTCCATATTTCTCACATAGCATGCAAGGGGGTTGGATGCGTGGGAGAAGTGGAGTTGTGGGCTCCTTCTTCTTTCACCTACCCCCAGCTGTGGCAGGGAGGTTAGTGAGTGGGGGTGTAGAGGGTATGGTCGGAGTGAGTATGGTAATCGTCATTGGGATTCCTTCTGTTTGGGGGGGAAGGGATGGTTGAGGGACCATCTTTGGTGGATGTAAATACCAAACTTGAATTGCTAACACCATATTAGGGAGGGAAAGCATTGCGGCTACTTGGAAATCTTGTACGTCGGGTGGAGGGTAAAAGAAGGGGATTTGAGTAATGGCTTGGGGAACTGTCTCCCAAAATGGGATATGGCTTTGGGGAGAGGGGAAATTATGGACTGGTGGAGTCGATGAGTTCACAGGAGGCTCGTGAGGGGGGAGCTCTATGACTAGTGGGATGTCAGATATGATATAAGCCTCCCTAGGAAGAAGGGTATCCTCTATGTTAGTTCCTTTGGATGATATGATGCATACTTGATTGGAAGGATGAAGGAGTGGTGGTGCACCATGGTAAGTGCCTAACAATGATGGGTCTTTGAAAATCCCAGGACCCATTTCAACGAGTGGGTATGCATCATGACTCATTTGGATGAGAGGGAGAATGTTATCAGTGTTGGAAGAAGGGTTAGGCTCGTAATGTGAGACTTGGTCAATGGTAATGATCTTCACATTATGGGGAAACACCATTGTTCGAAAGACGGAAGAGGAAACTACCTTCATAGCATACATGTAGCTACGACCAAGCAGGATATTATAATCAAGTGGGGCGTTGATAACTTCAATGTCAATAAGAATGGTCTTGCCCCCGAGTTCTACTGGGACATTTTGTAAGAGTCCTTCAAGAGACAATGGTCATCTGTCATAAGCTCGTAAGGTAATGACAGATTGTATGAGTTCGAGGGAACTAAGTTTCTACCATATAGAACTTGTACCAGAACTTGTACCAGAGGGGGTACCAGAACTTGTTTGGATAGGTGGGTGTATTGGGGGTGTCGGCAGTGGCCCACTGATGGGCGGAGGAATAGAAATAGGGTATTGTTGTTGATAAGGGGGTGGGGGGTAATAAGAGGTTCCCCCATACGCCGACGGATATTGAGGTGTGCCATACATTGGTGGTGATTGGGGTTGAGGACTGTGGTGTGTGGTATTACGAATCAATCTGTCTGCTAAGTGAGACATCCCAGGTTTGTCTTGATCGAATGACATGGGTTTGGGGAGATCAGGAAGTATCGTGTATAAGTACCCTGATTGTGAATAGATGAGGTCATATTTTTGAGCCTTACTGGTGGCTTCTTCTTCGGATTGAGGGAAGGTGGAAGCTACATCTTTACCGAGGAGAGAGACAAGTGATCTGAGAAACCAGTCAAGAGACTATTGTTTTGTGGTTTCATCTTTGCACAAACTATGTCGTCTACGACACTCGTGAATGTGATCGGTGATATGTGTGGTTGAGGTTTGTTTGAAATTAGAGAGTAGTTCAAGACCATTGTCAGGGTGGATTGGTAATTGGAAGAAGGTCAAAAATGCTTTGGCCAAGGACTCAAAAGTCGCATGGGACCTTGATTTTTCATCTACATACCATTTGGATGATGGGCCAATGAGTGTGCATTGAAATAATCATAGTCTGATGGAACCATCCATAATGCTGTTGGAAGAGAACCATAGGTGGAAAGTCATGACATGGTTGGCAGGGTCATCCCCTGCCTTTCCTTCAAACTTGGGTATGTCTGAAGGTAGTTTGGTGGGCATTGCAGGCCATGTGGGGTCATGCAATATAGGGTCATTGGTGAGTTTGATTAGATATGATATGTTAAGAGAGGCCAAATATGGCATCCGTAGTGGGGGTGAAGGATTAGCTCCAGCCATGGTGTGAGTGTTTTGTGAACCTAACCCTTGAGGGGGACTAGGTGGGTTAGTACTTCCCCCTTAAGAGGAAGTTGGCTCCTCGCTTCCATGTAAAGGAGAGAAAGTGGATGGAGGGACTTGGAAAGTGGACCCAAGTAATGTGGAACCAAGCAAAGATGATCCTAAAACAATGGAACTCACAGGAGTGTGTGAAGGTGGTGCTGATGAGTTGGAAAGACTAGGAACTCCCCTTAAAATAGGAGGGAGGTTTAGTAAGCGTCTGAAATGATGGGGGTTTTGTGGGTCCCCTATGATGTCTGACTACCTGAGTGGATGTGTGCAAAATGTGATGAGAGAAAGTAAGCAAGAGCCTTTGTTGCAAATTTTGAACTTTACACAATATATATACCTAAATCGAAATGTAATCAGAAGTGCATCATACATAAAGTTGTTGGCAGCCAATACAATTTTTTCTATTGCCCTCTAAGCTGCCTACACCTACATCTGCTGAACTTCAAATTGTCGTCGTATTTTGCGAATTAACGATATTTTCATTTCATGCGATGTTTGCAAATTGGTTTCGATTTATTTTTCACGACTGAAAGCGTGAAAACTCCTCCATCGTTATTTTAATTGTCATGATCTGCTCATCGATATTCTGATTGGTGCTTACCTTTGGTTTATTGTTAAATGGTTGAAATGATTTTTTCGAACTTTGCCAACTTTCACTTTGATTGCGCAACTTGACTTTTATTTAATTGACAAGGCATTAAGCATGCTAATTCATGAATTATACTTGATTATATAAGGGTTATGATTGATTTTGGTTTTTATATGATGTGATCCTTACTATAAAAAGCTCTTGGCTTATCGATTTTTGCCACAATGTTTTATAAACTTTGGTTACATATTATACATATAGCGCATGAGTAACATATGAGACTGATTTCATATGGAATGGAAATGTTTGGAGTTTTACACATGGCATGTTTGTCAAACCTTTGGATTTTGAAAATAACATTGGTTTGAATTATTAGAGGCACATATTTAAGCTATGGGTTTGATTTAACGTTGAACAATCATGGTTTCAAACTATACATTGGCACATTGATATAATTGTCCACCGTTTAAACCTTAGGTTGCCCGAATAAGTTTAATTTTGGTTATGATTGATTGAACATGGATGGTACTGTGCCATTAATGTTTTGCATGGCGGTGAACTAACCCACCACCTTTGCACGCGTATATTGATCCACCTCCCCTTTCATCGTTCTCGACTATTGGCCTAAGAGATTTTGCTCCTGTGTGTTTATCCAAACCCTACCATGAGCCCGAACCATGGCTCCAGTCGTGAGGGATGAACCCAATGGCTGCCAGGCATTATTGATGTTTGATGGTGATTACAATGAGCTTGATGAATTCAGATGGCTCTTGTTCATATGAAAGTTTGATGGTTATAACCCTAGCATGGATCGGCAATTTGCATTAACCTTTGATGGCTGCCGAGCCAAGGTTGGGGATGTGCAGTTGGAAATTGATCATCAATTTCTCAGTCTAGCTACCGGTCTGCCTGCTGTCAGACAAAGATGGTCGAAAAATTGTAAAGTGGAGGATGTCCCATGGACATTGCTCTTCCAGTCATGAAGAGTGAACTCCTGTGACAAAGGCTTGCCTGTAAATATGCTAAAGCAACGATGGCACGACTTGCTGATGGTAACCAAGCAATTCATCACATGCGAGGGCCGATATGGTTTCGTTTTCCTGTATCACCTTCGGCTAGTTATGGTTTTCATGGGCTATGAGCTTAATATGCCTTACTACTTGCATAGGAATCTATTTAAAATGTCTAAAAGGTTCAAACGGAACCAGGCCGATAATAGTCTATTTCATTTTGGGTTAATTAAAATGCTTATGGTTTGTCATTTGGGATTACGTCAGGACTGTTGGGATGATTTTATTAAACGCAATAATTTTGATAAGTCAAGCCCACCACAGGTTGAAAAACCTGTGGTGAGCGAGAGCAAGTTAGTATACATGTTTCTTACAGTGCTCTGCTACCTAAACCCCTACCCGAACCACCTATTGACCTACCCAGTTCTATCACCAAGGATGAGAAAACTGTTAAACCCGTGGCTAAAAAGCCTAAGAACAAACCTGATGCAAATTCTAAAGGTAAGAAAAACACTCGATTAATCTCTCGCATTGGCAAGAAACAAACCAAAATTTTCTGTCAACCCTGACCCCATCATGGTGAGTGAAGACTCCGACTCAGAGATTGAACGTTTCCTAGCAAGTGAGTATCCCTATTCTGAAGGTCTGTGTAACAAACCCTCGTACGACTTTGTCGAGAACCTCCCACCTTGCTTGAAAAATGATCCAAATTATCCAGGCATCAAAATGCCTTGTCACACCCCCGATGACTCGCCAAAACCCCCTCCTGTCCTATCTCAACCAGCTGCTCCACCATGTGATCAGTGTGGCTTGTGGTTAGAAACGTATTACCTCGATGTGCCAATGCTGCAGTCCAGAATTCATGCTCTGGAGGATCAAGTTGCAAGGCTCTCTAGTCAACAGGATAAGATGCCATCCACTGATAAGAAGCAGTGAACAACAGGTTCGATTTTGGTTAAGAACGTGGAGTCGGAAACAACATTCGTCAATTCAAAATTGGTTTAGCTAGAACAACCTCACTGGTATGACTTTCACCTATTTATATGACATGATCATAAACTCTGTTTATATCGGGAATCTTCTCTGTCGCATAAGCATGCACTTTTGTATATAATTTTGTTTTGATAAATCAATTTTCATTATCATTTAAGTTTTGATTCGATTTGGCTTTGATTCGAGTGATCATGGGATAGATTTGATTTGTTTTAATTTGTTTTAATCGAATACTTTGTTGATAATCGAAGTTGTTAAACACAGGCTATTTTTGGTATTCCAATTTTGAACACAGTCCATATCTCATTTCGAATTGGTTATATCCTATGCGATATGGTTGGCGATTATGGTTAACTGTTGTGATTATATGTTCTATATTTTTTGACCAATTCGAATACCATTATGTTATTACATGACCGAATTGCGAATAGATATGAATCATAGCTATTACATCCAACCAAATCGATTCGGGCTGTTTTGTTTGACCGTGTTATCAGATTGCAACAAATATCTTGTTTGAATTCGATTCGAGGAATGAAGTTAACTGTATCCAGTCTTACGATTTGCTTCTATAATTAAACTCAGCCATATTCGTTTTGATTATTTACCTAGTTTATATTATGAATTCTGTTACGCTCCTGTCAGTTGACTGTGTGGTGATCTATAACGAAATTCGTTTGAGTATGATTTCATTTGAATATAATCGAAATAGTTTACCTATCTTTACACTTGATCGAATGATATCAATGCTATGACTATAACGAGTCAATGGTGGTTACGACCATTATTTCGGTCATATCTGTTAACTGTTTGACACTCAGCGAACGAAGTCTATAGCAAAGTTTGTGGATATTGTTATGCATGTTTCATTTTGATAATAATCGTAACAACCTTTCTATATTGGCATTTGATTAAAGAGATATGAATCCTATGCACATTTCACATCAATAACCAATCGATTATGATTGTTTGGATTATGATTGCATCGTATCTTATACGATCTAGTTCACCATCGATTTCATTTGTTATGAAATAGTCCTGTTATGATTCGACCTGATTTTATGGAAACTGAAAAACAAAGCATTCTTACCCTGTCCCGATTGCATCCTTTTCGATTTGGTTTGATTTGAATGATACATTTGCTTGAGCCATTAGTAATTCAATTTTAATGTTTGTTAAAAACAATTTAAATTGGATTGTTTTAAAAAGATTTCGTTTGATTTCTATCTGATTCTATTTGCTATTTTAGACTAGCTACAAAATCATATGATTCTGTAGCTAAGTCTGTAGGATCAATTTTTTAGTGTTTTGTTACTTAAATATCTCTCTAATTTGATATTTGTGTTCTATTGCAGGTAAATTCGAAATTGCAATTGACTTTATGAGCAGTTGGAGGATATCTCAAAGATTTCACTTGCATTTTATTTTCTTAGTTTAGGTGATTTTGGGATATCTCCCAGATTATGTAAAACTGTTTGATATTATCCACAAGGATGTTTTACCCTGTGTAGAGACCTATATATACTTATGATTTTTGTAATAATCATCATCCTCATTCGTGGGAGAACAAGGATACGGAATTCTAATACAGACTGGAGCAGAATTGATGTTTTGTCACAGCTTTAGCTTCTCAATATATCAACATTTTGTTTCATGTTTTGTATATCAATTTGCTTATGGTTTATGACTACTTTAGCTATCTAGATCATGTGCAAATGATGTAATGTTAATCACAGTAATCCATATCTAGTTTCTTCCAATTGTATAAAATACATAACAATTGTTAATTCAATTTGTGAATGACAGGTTTATCTTCTTCATTGATTGAATTATCAAATATAAGTTTTTKCATAACAGGTTTCCCTTATTGCAGAGATTTATACATCTTATAATTGTTATGATATTTTTATGTCTTGTTTGTCCTGCAAACCAACTCGAAGAGMAGMACARCCGATCGTTTACGAGAAGCTTTTGGGCCAATYCRGTGYGAGTTTCCTTCCTCYGACCAGCTTCAGAGTCATCATACACGGGACAAATTAGGAGCGCTTCCAGGTCAGTTAGTCTTTTCCTTGCTGTTTCCATTAAGTAGTTTAGTTTAGAAATAATTTCAATTAGAATTATATTAGATTGTTTAATTTCAGTAAGTTTTATTTCTTTTTCATAAAATATAAAAAATCAAAAAACATACCTGGCTATCTTAAGGCAGTAATCAATTGAGTTTTGCAGGTTTTAACTAAATCTATAGATTGTTCATAGTGTACATTTGTGAATAAGTAATATTGTAGCTAGTGATTAGATAGTTGATTTGAGTTATTATAGTAATTAGTAGATTGTATATAATAGTTAAAATAGTTATATTTAGTTTTAGTTTATTTATTAGTTTGTTTTAGTTAGATTAGTGTATTAGTTAGTTTTTAGTTAATTTGTTTTATAGGTTTTAGTTAGTTTAGTTTCTTTTAGTTAGTTAGTTTTCTTTTATTTAGTTAGTTTAGTTAGTTTTAGTTTGCTTATTTAGTTTAGTTAGTTTTATTTGTTTTAGTTAGTTTAGATTAGTTTCTCTTTGGTTCTCTTAAATACCTTAGAGTGGCCAACGGAGTCGTTAAACTCATCAGGGTGGTCCATTCCAAACGGCTTGGGTTATTTAGAAAACCCCGGACCGGTTCCACTCTCTCAATTGACGGACGGACTGTTTCGCCCGTCAACAAAAGTGTTTTGAAAAATAAGCATATATGTGAATAAGTGGGTTTTGTCCACATGGGGAATCAAAGAAAACAAATGCTCGTTTCCTAAAAGACGTAACGTCCTTCCTCTCAAATAGAACTGGACCTTCTAATAGTACTCAACAGTGTGGTCTGAAGTCACTGGAAGAGAAACTAGTGAAGGATGAAATAATTAGTTATAATGAGGGGCAAAGGGGGCATATCCCGAAAGATTTGGTGATATTTCCCAATAGCCACACAAAATCTAATCAAGGTGCAATTGCAGCCCACAATTTCCACCTGGGTAGATGTCCTAAAATTTGGTCACTAGGTACCTCGGTCAAATTGCGGCATTTAAATTTTCGGCCTAAGAAATGGGTCACGGGCTAGATCCCTTCCAAGAGGTGGGTGCCTCAAGGGGGGACGCACAAAACAAACGAACCTCAGCCTTCAACCCTTCACGGGTATCTCCCAACCTTATGGTGTTAGGAACACTTGACTTGGAGGATTTTCAGTTCCCTATTTGACAACTTCTATTGTTTTGATAATGAGAGAACCAGATAATGGAGAGTTATTTGGATGCCTATCCTTGAAATCCTACCTAGACTAAAAAATTTCTTTTAGCACCTCCTGTGGAGGAAAACTTAGTGAGTTTTTAGAAAAAATTTAGATGTAGTTGTTTCAGAGATTCTGGGTGTGAACCAACCTCGCTAAAATTAAATGGGAGTGGGTAGTTTCATTAAGAAAAGGGTGGGGTGTTTCAGAATCCCTTTGGAGGAAACTTACTTTGAACTCCACATTTCAAGAAGAAACTATGTGAGTGATAAGTGAATTTTGTGTGTGAATGAGTGAAAGTGTGCCAACGTTTTAATGAATTAGGTGTCACCTTGTTGCATGTGAACTTCTCTTGGTCCTTACAAGTGTTGATTACCTAATTAGCTAAGTGCCTTTTGTACAACCTTGCATAATTCACAAGTCCCTAGGAAACTAGCACGTGGACATGTGGGTCCTTTACTATTCCTTTAACTCCCTATTGTAATTTAATCTAATAAATGCTTTGAAACTATCCTAGATTGTGATCATGTGGGCATGTATGGGCCCGTTACAAAACCTTTAAACTTCCCTAGTGATTTAATCTAAGAAAGTAAATTTCAACACTATTCTATCTTTGTAGCATGTGGGCATGTATGGCCCTATTACAATCTTAAGATGTGTTTTAAAAATAAACTAAGAGGAGTCCCAAGAAGGGTTGTTGTCCTATCCTAAAGGTTTTAATCTTCTTAAGGGAGATGAAATTGTCCCACAATCTTTTTTTGATTCTCAAGGTTTCTTGGATGTGTGAGAGAAGAGCATACTAAGTGATTGTTATCCAAATTCTAGTCCCAATGCAAGTTAGATGTGTTTGCAAATGATTCCAATTTATACTTTTAGTCAAAGCAAGCCATCCATGTGGCAAAATGAAAGCAAAAATAGGAAAAAATGATTTTAAGCCCCTAAGTGCCTATGTGTTTTGACTAATCCCTTTATATGAAGAGGGAAATAAGTGTGGTGCAGACTAAAAACATGCATGAAATCACTTTTAAGAAGGCTAGGGGCCTTCCCCAAATCACAAAAAACCTTACAATGTGTATTTTTATGCACATGTGCGTGGGTCTCAGTGTAGACAGAGGTGCACTGAGCGCCTGTGCGCAGACGAAAACGAGCTCTTGGGTGCAGGTGTGTAGAACAATACTGTGGCTTAGGCACATGTGCGCACAATGCACGTCTGTGGGCCAAAAAATCCATTCACAATAGACACACGGCCGAGAAGAAAAATTCTGGATGGAATTCTCTCAATTCAACTTGGAATTTTATGTTTAGCAGGTCGGATTGGGCCAATTAATGCACCCGCAAGTTAAATAAACCAAAAGAAGAGCTATAAAAACCCAAATGGGGTAGGAAATTGATACCTTTTCCCAGCAGAGTCACCAATCTGTTGCGCCTCTTTCATCACCTTAGTGAGCAAAATAGAGGTGCTTGCAAGCTTAGTTGGGTTTGCTAAGCAGGATGGCTGTAAGGAAAAGGGTTAGAGAAAGAAATATAAAAGAACAACTAAGAATTAAACTAAGAAATAAAATAACAACTAAACTAATGAGCATAGGGACATAAGGACAAAATAAACAATAAGACCCATGTCACCAATGGTAAGGTTGATATTAGTGAAAGAAAAAACCAAGAATAAAGAGGACTATGAGTCCCTTATTCCTCCAAGGGAGGGCTCTTGGACCCCCACAAATAATCTCTTCTTACAATTTGGAAATGAAAATGGTGAAAGAATTCCTTGCTAATCCACTCAAGGGGTGAGATGGATTGCCCAATGCAATGATGCTAGTATACTATTGATGAGAATAGAGGATTCCTCAAGAGAATAGTGGTAGCATAACTTTTCTAATGAAATTCCTTGAAAAATGAAGTGCACCCATGGCCTTTTTATAGTACCTCTTTGAGGTATTGTGCAACCAAATTGTAGTGTGAAAAGAGGCTAATTAGGGCATTTCTAGGTCTTTGAACAGCCACCCAGTCGGATCCAGTCTAGATTTGAGTGTCAAATAAACTTGGAAGCTGAACTAGAAGTGGGTGGGAGGCCGACCACTCTCATAAATGCATCGTTCTCACATGTGCACGGCTTTTTGCGACCACAGTCGTGCATCGGGCACATGTGCGCTTTTCCTACATTTCTGTTTTGCACATGTGTGTGCGCACCCTGTGTAGTCATAACACACTTTAATTTTATCATTGGTTGCATAGTTTTTGACCCTTTGGAAATGCTTTTGGGGTAATTTTGGTCCATGGGTGACCTCATAACTGTTTGGCAATGCTGAATTCTTGTAACCATTTGCGGACGAAATTTCAGTGATAACACTGACAAAAAGAAAGTTACGATTATTAAATACAAAATGATCACCTACGATAGTCTCGTATACGACAACAACAACTTGGAGGAATTTTCTTCATTCAAATATCTTGTTAGAACCCTAAATCTAATACATAGATGAACACCACAATTAACAAACTATATATGATAAAACAAAGATACTTGATTCAACATTTCATAGCTTGTTGGGAATATGGGTTGATTAACATACTTGGGAACCACATACCTCCAATTCAATGACCCCTCAATCATC
Source organism: Picea glauca (assembly GCA_000966675.3). Classification (NCBI taxonomy): domain Eukaryota; kingdom Viridiplantae; phylum Streptophyta; class Pinopsida; order Pinales; family Pinaceae; genus Picea; species Picea glauca. The sequence goes on along the minus strand of JZKD02S2170413.1, from coordinate 127,253 downwards.
ATGACTAACAACAATCGAGTCCTCAATCCACTACTCAACCAACAATTCTTTAACCTTGTTCTCTCTCTAAACCAAGCAAATAGACATGTCATTCTCCTTATTTTCTCTCTTTGTATAGAGGTCCATCTATGGTAAATAACTGGATCCCTTGGATCCTTTATCTACTTCCTTATTATATTTTAGGGTTTCTCCGTAATTTTCATTACTTATTTTACAATTTTCTTTAATTACCCAAATATCCATAATAAGTACTTATTATGACCATTTTAAGAGAATTATTATATTCCTTTAATTAAATTATTATTTATTTATATATTTAATAATAATATGGGGCATGACATACACCCTTCCTTCAAGGAACTTTGTCATGAATTTAGTTTTGATTATGTTACTTATAGGTTTTTAATTATCTCACCATATCCTCCACATCACCCTCTCTTGGACTAGCATAAGCCACCTAAGTGACTACAACAGGCATCAAAAGTACACGTCACAACACATGGGAAGCATGAGTACTCTTTAGTTATTCTTCCTGAGTTTAGGAACAAGGCTTAAATCCTACTAGTGTATCTGAAGCCCCAAGGGTCGAGACTTCATCTTCCCAAGTAGGCATCTGGATCAATACTCATGTCCACCACGCATATCGAAAGGCTTACCTAAAATCCCTCCACAACAACCAAGTACATCCCTAGGCATCAAAGTCTAGTCCCATATTATTATTATTATTTAGTTATATATTTTATAATAATATGAGGCATGATATATACACCCATCCTTCAAAGAAATTTTTCCGGAAGTTAGTTTTGATTATGTTACTTATATATTTTAAATTAGATCACCATATCCTCCATAACACCCTTTATTAGCTCCAACATCTTCCACAACACCCTCTATTGGACTAGTATAAACCTCCCAAGTGACTACAACAAACATCAAAATTCAACATCACAACACCCAAAAGCCTTAGTACTCTCTATTTATCCTTCCCAACTTTAGGAACCGGGCTTAAAGGGCTCAAGACATCATCTTCCCAAGAAGACATCTGGATCGATACTCATGTACACCAGAGATATTGAAAGGATTACCTAAAATCCCTCCACAACAACCATGTATAGTCCACTCCCACAACACCACTGACGGGCAATGATCCAACCATTCTTCAGGAGTTTATCATCACAACTCCAATAAAAAGAATAAGAATTAATGACAAAAGTATTATATTGAGTTGTCCCAAACCTATAATATGTTACTTTGTAATATGTTTCTTCGTGTTTATGGGCTCGCACAAGATCATAAAATAAACTAGCCCTCTAGGCCTACCTGACAATCACCACCTCCCAACATGCAATCATTGCATTAATCATAATATGAATATCTCAAAGAAAGAATATGCATGCTAACTCTTTATTTCCATCATGATAATACAACATCATTTTCATTACCACATGCTCCCACATCTCATCATGAAACATCTTAGCATAAATATTTCCACATAATTACATGGTGTCATCACATAAGGAGATATTATCATAAGAAATATAACCTCCACATGTATTTATCAAGGTATAAAAATATAGCATTGCATTGACATAACAGTTTGAACCACATATAACATAGAATCATGAAAACATATATCATATGAAAGGTAATTAACTATCATGATTCATCAACAAAATCAAATTTACTAGCCTGAATAATCACTAGCTTTGGATCTAAAGCATGAAATCAACATCAAATATCCATCTAGCACATGGATGTACTTATTTAAGTTTGTTTTTATCCCAAGCTAACTCAATAAGTATCATTAGTACTATGAGCGCTCGATACTAATTTTTTCAGAATTATAATTTCCTCTTCTTTCAACAAGAAGGTTGACATATTACAGAATATGTATAGTCACACTATTAGATGTCAAGTTTCCATTCAATCAATTTCATATTTCCTTGAGAACTTAATTCTTTAATTATTTTATGTGATAAATTCACTCAATCATTTAAATACCCCTCCTAGAAAACAATCACATGAAAATGAAACCCAACCCTTTACCATTACGTACATAACCCAAAATGTCAAGAAAAAATGACAATGTTTTTATCAATAACTATTGGCACATATGCCATCAATTCTCTAGAAAATTTCAAGTATAATTATGGAAACAAGGAACTTCTTCCTTGAAAAAAAAATCATTTATTCAAGCTCTTATCTTCCCTTCGTCAAGTTGTGACATCTTTCCTCATAGAAAGACAACCTAGTAATCATTAATCACTTGAATCCATCTTATATATTGTGAACAATCACTAGATTTATCTCAATAGAATTAGTTAAATGAATTATCATCTCAACCTAGATCTTTATAGAATGCTCATAAACCAACCAAGACCATGATATTTTCTAAAAAAATATCATAAATCATAAATCCTCTTTGGATATGCATTCACATGGGTTTCTTACAACCCTTCAGGATTGAATTGGAAGAATAAGATCATACTACTTAAACCATTTCTTTTTCTATTATAGGTCGCACAAAATGATAGTTCAAGCCATCATAAAATATACCACATACCCATATAATCCCTATACCAAGAATATTTCAAAACCATATAACTCGAAACAAAATGATTATAGCAAGGATTCATAAAAACAATATATAACTATTCATACATAAGAGCAACATAAACCAAATAGAGGGAGCCCAACACAACAAACTTACTTTCCTTCAAAGCTATTAATTCTGGTCAACAATTCAAGTCACTACCACTTTGTTTAGTAATGTAACCAATTCATGTTCTACACATAATACAAAAGGTTTGCAATTGCATTCAATAAAGGAACACTATCAAGAAAGTAAAACATTTTTGGATAATCGACCCTCTGTTAGTCAGTACTACTCCAATGTGGGGGCTTGAAACTTACAGCTCCATAGATTTGACTTCCAGTTGATAATGCAATTTTATTTTTGTGTCAAAGGGTCCATAATCCAGTACACCAAAGGAACCAATAGATTATTACCAATAGCTTGTAACAATATAAGGAACCAATAGACTCCAATTCCTCTCCCGGAAGAATCACATTCCATGACAAAGCTCTTTGTGAAATCAGGAAGGGATATGAATAGAGTGTTGCACATAGCCTCCTTCAAGGCTTGAAAGGCCTAATAAGCTATGGGATTCCAAGTGAAATAATTCTTTTTAAGGAGAGCAGTGAGAGGCGTCACAATATTTTCATAATTATTAACAAACTTGCGATAACATCCTGTTAAACCATGAAAACCACACAATATTTTGAGATTCTTGGGACGAGGACAATCCTACATAGCTTTAGTATTCTTATGATCCACCCTGATACCTTCCTTGCCAAAAATATGACCCAAGTACTTGACTTCTGAGGTTCCAAAAGGAAATTTAGATTGTTTGAGGAAAAGTTGGCACTGAAAGAGTAGATGTAGAACTCAATCCACATGAGAAAGATGGGCTATCTAGGTTTTACTATAGATGAGAATATCATCAAAGAAAACTAAGACAAAATGATAGAGAAAAGGATGAAATACATGATTCGCGAGGCTTTGGAAAGTGGAGGGTGCATTACACAAGCCAAAGGGCATGACCAAAAACTCATAGTGGCCCTCGTGAGTTTGAAATGTAGTCTTAGGAATGTATTCCTCTTTCAAACGTATCTGGTGGTTGCCGGAATGAACATCAAGTTTAGTAAAGCACTAGGGACCACTCAATTCATCCAAGATATCATCAATGATAGGAATGGTAAATTTGTCTTATGGTGATTTTTTTGAGGATGAGAAAGTCATGACACATGAACCAGGATCCTTCTTTCTTAAGTACCATGACCACAGGAAAATAATAGGGGCTCATACTAGAATGGATAACTCTTGCAGTGAGAAATTCTTGAAAACTTTTCTCAATTTCATTTTTCTGGGAAAAGGGATGATGATAGGGACGAACATTGGGAGGAAGGCTATCAGGGACAAGGGGAATGGAATGATCATGAACACCAGAGGTAGGAGGAAGGCCCTGGGGAGTGGAAAAAACATCTTGATGTTTGGAGAGGATGGGTTGGAGGTATGGAGGCACAAAGGGTGTCTTAGTGGTGTGAATGGAATGGAGTTGTGAAATAATGCTGGAATGGCCTTTTTTTAGGAGTGTTTCCATGTGATGAGAACTGATGGTATCAGGGGAACCTATTATGATTCCTTGGAACTTATATTGTCGACCCTCCTAGTTGAATTGCATGGTTAGTTCCGTAAAACCCATGAGAATGGGACTGAGAGTCCTTATCCATTCAACACCCAACATAATGTCACAACCACCCATGTCAATAACAAACATATGATATTTCATGTGGTTTTGGCCAATTTGGAGATGCATATTTTCATAATGCCCCCCACATTTCATGGACCCGCCATTGACAATCATGATTTGAAAATTATTGACTGCATAGATATAGAAATTAGTTTCTTGGGCAATGCATCGATGAATAAAATTATGTGTTCTTCCATTGGCAACAAGAATGATGACCTTCCAATCCTTAATGTAACCAATTAGCTTGATGGTTTTGGGAGTAGAGAATCTAGTGAGATAATTTAGGGAAATGACGGGTTCAAGTTCAGGAGGGTCAGAAGGTGGGGTCATGTCGGTGGGTTTAGATGACTCAACCACAGGGGGATTCATGACATATTCTTCGGAAACATACTTAGAGATGGCCATAAAATGCTTTTGTTCCATACACTTGTTCCTAGGAAAATATTTTTCATTGAAATTATAACAAAGGCCCTTGAGTTGGCATTTAATCATTTTTTCCCTGGTCAATTTATGGATCTTTAGTAGAGTGGAAGGAAGAGTGGGAGTGATTGGTTTAGGGAGAGGAATAAAGGATGGTTTTCTAGTTTGATAAGAGATAAATTGTTCTGCTTCCTTATCTCTTTTAGTATCTTCCACCCAAATCTGAGGCCAGGCCATGAGGACATGGGCATCGGTCTCATCCTTGAGGCTAGTGATAAAACATCCTTGGAAAAAAAACATCAGACATTCCCTTTGTCCGGAAATCCAATCCCTAAAAAACAACTATAAAGTCTTCCACTATGCTAGATTTTTTCAACTTTGTCAAATGTCCTAAATGGTTGGGGAGAGTGTCAAAGAATTCATAAATTTGTGCAACAAATTGTGTCCAAGCCACATACCCATGGAAGACATTTTTTCTCCATTTCCACCATTTCCAACATTCTTGATATAGATGGAGAACACCATACCAGAGTTTGACCATATCATATGTAATGCCATACAAAGAGAAAATAGAAAGGGATGGGTGGGACTACATATAAAAGGGGTTACGGGTGAATTGTATTACAACGATCAGGGCGACAAGGTAAATCCAATGGGATAAGGCCCAAATAAGGGTGACAGAAGGGGTTCGGGTCCACGGGAAAAACAATTTTCTGAAAAATGATAGGTGTGACTACATTTAGGGTGAAGAGAGGAATCCAATGGGATAGGGATCAAATAATGGTACCAGTAGGATCCATACTCTTTTTTCCTTCTATGGAGTTACACTATGATTTGAAGAATATTGCATTGTTGAAATGCTCAAATTATTAACAGGAAGAAATGTGTAGTAATTTCACAACTAGAATGCAAGAGGCACAATTGCATGACAATTGATCTTATCTGTTATGTTTCTATTTCCATTCCAAGGGTTAGTGTATGCGTAGTTTCTACAGATAATTTTTTTCCCTATGATATAGCTCTCTGATATACGTGTGGGGTCCAACAATAGTACTCTGCCCAATATCTCACAGAACCAACTAAGGAGGCTAGACTGTGCCCTTAGCCATACTACCCAATTACCCAGGTACTAGAGTATCTTACCGAGTGTTTTTCTCAGTGGCACTATAGAATTTATGAGGTCGATTGGTTTATATATGGAGGGATTCATGATATATAAGCAAATTCATATACAAGTGTTTTATAATGTGCTACCACTCGAAGGGGTACCAACAAGGGTTACAAGGGTGGACAAAAATGTGTTCTTAAGTACCACTTGTAGTTCTTGCATGTATGCTTCCCCGACCACAGATTTATGTGTTGAATGACAAATATTTGTAGCTTAAAGATGTTCGAATAAGTCTCTACCATGAAAAAAGTTAACCCACAATTTTCTACCAAGGAAAGTGCTATGATACCACTTGTAAGGTACCAGATCTATTATAATAGATGAAAATAGAAATATTGTAGAGAATAACAGTGGAATAACACAATAGATGAAACCAAAACACCAGAATAATACCTTTATTGGTAGGAAACAATGTTCACTTGCCTCTTCGAGGGGGAAACCTCCAGCAGAGAAATGCTCTATTACAATAATTCTCTAGACAAAACTTCTCATACGCTCTACTCGTATTTATACTAAATCTATCTATCCAAAAGAAAAATCTAGAGGAAGATCCTTCTAAAAGCAGAAGATTCTATTAGTTCTTCTTACATTTGACTTATTCTTCCTTATTTTTAGGCCTTATTAATATTGGTATTTATTACATGGAAATGTATTATTCTTCCTACGTGAGGGGTTAGGAAGGTTAGGTTCCTAACATATTAGTACAATTGAAAGAAACAATGTTAGGCCAAGAAGCAAAAACTGCTCTAGAACCCCTTCATAGGGCTTGTCTCAACAACATGACAATGACCACACTCCCTCTGAGTGGGGATGAAAAATTGAATGGTTTGATAGGAAAGGAAGGTCTCTAGGTAATGCCCCAAAATATCTACCAAGATGGACTTCTTCAAACAACCCACAAACTATCCAATATTATGACCCTTCACAAGGATATCAGACTTCCACCTCTTCATAGTCGGTTGATGGGTGCCCATCAGAGGCCACATTCATTTATAAAAAACAAACTATGAATGAAGAGAATTCCCAGAAAATTCATGAGGCTATGTCTAACACTCAACAATTGATTTTCGAGCTGTGCAACGAGGTTCGAGATGTGCATTTTCTCTTGGAGCTACTGGAATGAAGTTTCTCTCTAGATATGGATACAAAAAAGTAGCAGGAGGAATCTCCATCACTCTCAACGGTTGATGAAATGAAGCCCATTATCCTCCCTCTAGCCACCAAAGGTCACTCTATCTAATGGTTACCATGTTTTATGTTTTAGTTCTTAGATGTCTAAGTTTAAGGAAGTCTAAGTTAGGTCTGAGTTCCCATTTTGTATCTATTAATTTTTGTTTTTTATTAAGTATGGAAACATGTAAGAATAGGCATGATAAATCCACTAGGATAGAGTCGGCTTCCCAGGGTGTTGGCTTTGTCTCTGGTGAACAAAATAGTTATTTGTAATCGAATTTCATAGAAAGAAATACAAACCTTCTTACTTACAAAAAAAAGTAATAACATTATAACATAATCATTCACTAATAATAATGAATATGATGTAATATTAATGTTATTTTTGTATTTTTTATTATTCAAAGATTACAAGACATAGTTATAATATAAGTTTTTACTAAAATCACAATTATTGTATTTTATTAATTTATATTGTCCAACTATGATAATATATGAAATTTATTCAATTAAATTAAAAATACAAAATAAAGAGAATAATATTAAATTTTGATCTATACACTGTCAATGAAATGGTTTCACAATTTTTTATTCTAATACAAATTTTACGAATCTTCTATTAAAAGTTAATATCACCCAACATTTTATAATTAGTACTATAAGAATTAGTAAAATTGTCAAAGGATTTGTTGGCAGCCAATTCACTTTTTTCCACTGTCTTATAAGCTACCTACACCAATGTTTTGCAAACATCTATTTTTCGTCCCAGTTCTCGAACAAACGACACTTTTATTTTTGCGACATTTGCACATTTACCTTCGTTTTCGTTTTCACGACTGTAAGCGTGAAAAATTGGTCTTTCGAAGTCGCATTAAAATCATTATTGAATTGTCGTTATCCTTCTTGTCGATATGCCCATTGCGCTTACCTTTTAATTATCATTATACAGTTGGCAAGACCTTTTGATCTGCACTCATTTGGCATTCTTTGATTGATCATGTAGTTTCATTTCATGAGTGATTAAGTTTGTGATTCATTGGCGATTGGATTTATTCATTATTTGATTTGATTGACCATTGGTTTCATAAAAATATATAGGTGTTATAGTTAAACCCTTGATATTTTTCATTTGACATGACACCTAGTTTCAAAACGCATTGGTACCTCGCTTAAACTCTTGATATGAATTGATACATCGTATGTCACATAGTCAAAACATTGGTATTGGTTTCGATTTGTATGTTGGGTGTTTAAAACTATGGCATAACTATGATTGCGCGCGTTGTTTTATGCACTTACCATTTCATTGGTCGGCCAAGTGACATAATTTTTGAACTATACTATAATGGGTAGAATAGCCATAAGAGTTGGCAGTTGTACCATTAGCAATAACTATTATGCATGGTAGAAATAAGCTCCACCACCTTCGCACGATGTCATTTATGCCTATCCCTTATCCCTATTTCACCTCTGTTAGCTCGGGAACCCTTCGTGCACTCTGCTCCTGTGTATGCTATGATCCAAACCCTAGCTCATTCACCATGTGCTCGGCTCCATGGCACTGGTGGTGCGAATCGAGCCGAACGGTAGCCAAGCCTTGCTACTGTTCGACAATGCACGGAAGGACTTATAGGATAACGGTTGGCTTACCTTTGTACAACGATTTGAGGGTTTTAATTTATTTGTTGCACAACAATTCGCTCTGACTTTTGATGGCTGTAGAGCCAAGGTGGGTGACATTCAGTTGCAAATCAATGAGGAGTGTATTAGTTCTACTACAGGGTTACCATCCTCGGGCCAAAGTTGGCTTAAAAATTCTAAGGTAGAGGATGTGCCATGGCTGCTATTGTTCGTCTCGCAAAAGGTCACATACTGTGACAAAGGTATGCCCATATCTGTGCTTAAACCATGATGGCATGATATTTTGATGGTGGTCAAACAATTCGTGACCTGTGAGGGTCGATATGGACTCATTTTTCTCTACCACCTGCGTTTGTTAATGAATTTTATAGGGTATCCATTGAATATGCCTTTCTATTTCCAGCGTAGCCTATACAAAATGTCAAAAAGGTTTAAAAGGGAGAAGGCTGATAGTAGCTTGTTCCACCATGGACTAATTAGACTTATCGTTGTTCATCACTTAAGTCTCCACGATGATAGATGGCAATATTTTATCACTTGAAATGGTTTTGATGATACAGACCCTGTCCAGATTGACAAGCCTGTGGTTAATGAAGCTAAGGTCGGGCCACCCGTTCCCTTCCATGTCCTACTGCCCTCTCCTAAGCCCTCGGTCGACCCTAATATTGACTTACCCGACGCTGTGACTGAGAAGGTTGAGGCTATAAAAAAGCTTGTGAGCAAAAAGGCCAAGGAAAACCCTACTGTTGATGCCAAGGGTAAAAAGAACGCTCGTCTTATTTCGAGAACGGCTAGGAATAAACCTAAGCCCACTGCTGAGTAGAATCCCATAGCCCTTAGTGAGGATTCAGACTTTGACATAGAACACTTCCTAGCTAGTGAGTACCCTTAGTCATAGGGTCTGTGCTCCGAGCCACCTTATGACTTTGTTTCCAATCTTCTCCCTTGCCTAAAGAATAATCCTAGCTACCCTAGGATCAAACTACCTAACGAAACCCTCGGAAATATAACCAAACCCTCACCTGCACTTTCGAAGCCCGGACAGTCATCTTGTGACCAATGTGATTTGTGGTTGGAACGATACTATATAGGTGTTCCACTACTTCAATCGAAAATCCAATCATTGGAAAATCAAGTTGTCATATTGACCAGACAAAGAGACAAACTTCAAGCAACTGATAGGAAGCAGAGGACTACTGGTTGCATCGTTTTTAAGAATGTTGAATCGGCCACAGCAGTTGTCAACTCCAAAATGTCATGATCAAGCCACATAGGTATGAATTTTGATATTAATTGCATTTTGTGAATTCCTCAGATTAATATATTTGAATTTTGTTTTCGAATAGCTCTGTCTATCCTTTGAAATGGATCTATCATAATGTTGTTCATCTTGTACATTGTTTTCTCTTTGATTTGGATACACGATTTGATCATACCCAGTTTAGCCATTGATATATTTTCATCGGATTTGATTCGTTTGTCTGTTAAGTTAACGAAATCAATGGTTTGATTTCAAGTGAATTTGTTTGTATCCAATTTGAATAGGAAGTTTTTCATGCTAGATTTAGAATATGATCATGTTTTGATTTGATTTCATTATGGTTAGTTTGTATGCTGTGATTGTCGAACGATTTCATGAGTTTGTTTGTTACGATATTTTAATATGCTCTGTCATATA
>JZKD02S2170413.1:35703-101663 GCA_000966675.3 Picea glauca | reverse complement strand
GACATGCTGGATAGTTTAGGAGATGTTTTGTGATTTAGTTTTTATTCTAGGTTCCTAGTTTAGTTAAGACTTGGGATATCTTCCCAGATTTTATGTATACAGTTTGATAACTTCTACAGGGATGTTTTACCCTGTAGAAAGTCTTTAAATACTTATTATTTTGTGTAATAAGGATCATCCTCACTTGTGGGAGGACCAGGCTATGGATTTCTAATACAAACTGAGACAGGAGTTGATGTTTTGCTACAGCTTTCGCTTTTCATAATATCAATATTTTGTTTCAAGTTTATGCATGTCATTTGCAGTTGACTACTTTAGCTATCATAGTCTATTGCAGAATGATATGATTTAATTAATGTGCTATCCATATCTGATTTCTTTCAATATTTTAAAAATACAGCAATTGCTATGTTCAGTTAATGAATGACAGATTTCTCTTCTTCATCAATTGAAATATTTTGCATAAGTCTTTGCATACAGGTTTATCTAACTCTGAAGATTTATAAATCATATGATTGTTGTAATTTTTATGTCTTGTTTTTCCTACAATTATATCAAAGAGAACTGCAGCTTTCTGTTTACAAGGAGTGCCTGGATAATTTGGAGCAGGTTTCCTCCCTCCGATCATGTAAGATAATCATCATACACAGGACAAAACTGGAGCGTTTCTCCAGGTCAGTTTGTTATTTATTTGTTTGATTAATTTGTTAGTATAATATTAGTAGTTTAGTTAGATATATGTTAGTTAGATTTGTAGTTAGAATAAGTATATTAGTTTTCTAGTTTAGTTAGTTTTGTTTTATCTCTTGTTCATAAAATTATAAAATCAACAAAAAATATCTTTCTCTGTCTTAGGGAAGAATGCAAATGAGTTTTTCAAATTTTATTCAAACCTCTAAATTGTAGATATTGTACAATTTGTGAATAAGTTATTTTTCCATTAGTAGTTAGATTTAAAATAGTATTAGATAGTAGATTGTATATAGAATAGTTAGTTTAGTTTATTAGTTTGTTTTATTTCTTTTTAGATAGATTAGTTTAGTTTGTTTTAATAGTTATTTTTAGTTAGATTAGTTAGTTTAGAGTAGTTATTTTTTTTCTTAGGACCTTAGATCAGCTAACGGAGCCGCTAAACCCGTCAGGGTGGTTCATCCCAAACGGCTTGGGTTATTAGACAACCTCGGACCGGTTCCACTCTTCCAGTTGAAGGATGGTCGATTTCGCCCGTCAACAAATCGCGCTAGAAGGAGGGCCTGAAATTAATTAATGGCACGAGGTGGTCGCAAGACTCCTCCACCACCTAATCGCTCACCTATAGTGACTAGAAGCCATTCAAACAATAATATTCCCCTTCAAACAAAAACCACATCAACCGACGATCCATAGATCACAGTTGAGCCAGAAACCCCTAATCCTACAGGTGGTGACATACAAGAGATTGTTCTCCAATCTCTTATAAAAACACATAGTGCCTTAGCCCGTTTGAGGCAACCCAACCATCCATGAGGCCAACCTTTGGACTTCTCTGATATCAGAAAACAATTAGGTGACACTAACCTCACTGTGAATCCTATAGATCCAATCTTAAATCCTGTTGCAGGAGGATCTGGGATACCTCCTTCACCACCTCCATCATCTCCTTCCTCTTCTGGAAGAGATTCCTCTGACGAAGGCAATTACCCTTCTCATCCTTCCACACCCACTACACCAATGGAAAATCAGAACAACCCTCCTAGACCCTGGCTTGACCAGGATGCCGTAGTTGTACCTGGAGCTCAACATCCTTTACCTAAACACCCGGAGAAATGGCTTCCCAAGTTTGACCCTGAATCAAAACAGATCGCTAAAGATCATATTAAATTTTTTATGTTAGCCATAAGACTCCACAATGTCGAACATGAAGATGTTGTCTGTAGGTTGTTATCGTATACTTTCGAGGGTAATGCATCCAAATGGTACTTTGCCCAACAACCCCATACCATTGTGTCTTGGGAAAAGTTTGAGTCATGCTTTTTGGAAAAGTTCGGAGATGGTAAACCTCCGAAAGTCCTAGTCATGGACCTTTCTAGCTTGAGAATGAACCCAAAAGAAAAAGTTAAAGACTTTAATCAAAGATTCTTGACACTTAAAAATCGAATCCTTGCGGACTCCATGCCTGCTGAGAGTCTTATAATAGGATACTACACTAAAGTTTTGCATCAAAGTATAACTATTTGGGTTAAACGATCTAAGAAAGCAACGTTGTTAGAAGCCTTCGAGGAGGCCAGCCAGATCGAAAAAGACATACCTAGTCTTAAAGACTCTACTAGCAATGAAACTGAGACTAGTTCTTCTTCCAAAAAAAAGATCAAAATCCTCCCCAGACCCACTCAAACTAAAACACAACCTGAAAACTCTGATTTAGAAAACTTAACTAAAGTTGTTCAAAAAATGTCAAATCAAGTTATAGACTTAAAAAGGTCGACCGAAGAAGCTTCCTCGAGCAAAGGGACTTACAAACCCCCATCCCGAAAGCCTTTTCCCACCAACCAACCTAGCCCAACCACCGAAGGCCTTAATCTAGAAAGTCTACAATGTGCCCTTCAAACAATTCTAGAAGCCCAAGATAACATGATGCCTCCTGAGATCCCTGAGGAGGTAGTTGAACAAGAAACAGTTCAAGAAGAAGAGTCTTCTCCAAACATTTTTGGACACTTCTCAGATAGCATTTTTCAAGCTAACTTCGAGACAGTACATCCCTATAATACCAAGAGTAAGACAAAAAACAAACCTTCTACCGAATATACTACAACTTCACCTCCAAAGCAATCTAAATCAGCTGAGACTAAACAGAGTAATGTGAACCCCAACTTAGATTATGATGTAGTTGAAGATCTTAAAAAGTTAAGGGCTAACATTTCTATTTATGAGTTATTGAAGTTTCCATTTCTGCTACAAAAAATGTTACAGAATATCTCGGAGAATGGCCAAAATGGTAATTCTAATGGTAACAAGGTTGTGCAGAACAAAGCTCCCCAGAAGACTTCCACTAAAAACAATCCTAATCCTCAAGATAAAGGAATCCTTCTTGTAAATAATGAAAATAATGTAAATAATGTAGATAAAATAGCTTTAGAAACTGCGAGTAAAAAGCCACAAGCTACTACTCTTAGTACTCGCAAAAATGTACCTCCTTTCCTATTAACTTTCGATATCTTTAATAGAAACGTGCACAATTGTATGGTAGACTCAGGAGCATCATCCAATGTGATGCCTTGGTCTGTTTTCCAAAAGATTAACACTAAAGTTGAACCCTCGACTTTAAAAATCATACAACTTGATCAGACAAATGTCAAAGCTATAGGCGAACTAAAGAATGTGCTTATTAGGTTATCGTCTAACCCCAAGGTTCATCAAGTTATTGATATAATTGTTGTGGATATTCCAGAAGTGTATGGTTTGTTTTTAAGCAGGGACTGGTTGGAACAGCTACATGGTTATTTCGCGACAGACTGGTCCCATCTATGGCTTCCAAATAACGACAAGCCTAACAAGATAAAAGTGAATCGTGAGAGCTACCTTAAATTCACGGTCACAGATTTGAACGATCCCAACAAACCATATACACCTTCTGCTGATTCACCTGAAGTACAAGGGATGGACACCTTCTTCAGAAATTTCCTGGCCGAGGCTTCACCTATCACCAATCTAGAACAATAGTCCTAGATTGTAGCATATATGCAGCCAGCAGATTCCACGCAAGGGTCTCATGTACCCGATGCAAATCAAATCTGGTCTCTTTATTTTGACGGGTCAAAGTCCAAAGAAGGAGCTGGAGCAGGCTGCATCATTATCGATCCGGCAGGTAACAAAACATTAATGGCATGTAGGTTGGAATTTGAATGTACTAACAATACTGCAGAATATGAGGCTTTACTCCAAGGTCTCAGAAAAGCTTTGGATATGAACATTCAAAATTTAACCGTCTTTGGCGACTCTGAAATAGTGGTTAGACAGGTAAGAGACTCTATCCACTGTCTGTCCCCACATCTTAAAAGCTACCAGTCAGAGGTATGGAATTTAATGAATAAATTTTCTGCTTTCAATATAAATTCTATTCCTAGATTGAATAACTCTGAAGCAGATTTATTAGCTAATGTAGATTCTAAAATTCTTCCTGCAGAAGGCTTGTCCCCAGATGCATTCTTCGTTGAGCTGTTGTTTCGACCATCTGTTCCCGACAACATCATGAACTGGAGAGTCTTTGACGATGATCAACAGATTATTAACTTTATGCACATGGAAGAAACCTTTCAAGGTGCGATGATAGACGAACACACGCACGATGACAATTTGTGCGATTTCACGGTAATACCAGATCCGAGAACTCATGAATCTTCATCGGATATGGTAAACTTGATCCCTAAATCTGTAATTAGATTAGAGAAGTTTTATGATCTGCAAGATAAATTCAAAAAGACGGTCAACTGTAAAACCAATAGTTCCTCGTTATCTTATGAAAAGGTGAACTTAGGAACTAATGAAAATCCTCAGTGCATTAATCTAGGGTTGGGATGTTCTCAACAAGAAAAAACTGCATTTATTAAATTGTTCAAAGAATTTAAAGATGTCTTTGCATGGACGTATGATGACCTTAAAACTTTCGACCCTAACATCATACATCATGTCATCCCGATGAAACCCCAAACCTTACCCTTTCAACAAAAACTAAGGAAAATGCACCCCAAGATCGAAACGACCGTTCAAAAAGAATTGAATAAGCTCCTAAATGATAAGATAATTTTTCATGTTAGGCACACTCAATGGGTTTCGAACCTTGTCCCAGTCCAGAAGAAAAGTGGGGAAATTCGACTCTGCATTGATTTCTGAAACCTTAATAGAGCGTCTGAGAAAGACAATTATCCTGTCCCACCCATGGAACATATCCTTCAACAAATGTCTAATTCTAAGAGGCTATCCTTATTGGATGGTTTCTCAGGGTACAACCAAGTCCTGATGTCTCTTCCAGACCAACTTAAAACTACCTTCCGTACCCCGTGGGGCACTTATGCTTACCATAAAATGCCCTTTGGATTGATTAATGCCGGTGGAACTTTTCAGAGAGCAATGGACATTGCTTTCCGAGGCTTAATCAATCAATCCATCGTAGTCTACTTAGATGATGTGACTGTATTTTCTATAAACAAAAACGATCATCTAGATCACTTACGAGCCGTCCTACTGCGATGTCTCAAACACGACATCTCCTTGAATCCTAAAAAATCCATCTTTGCAGTAGAACAGGGTAAACTCTTAGGATTCATTGTGTCTAGTGAAGGGATGATTATCGACCCCGAAAGGACTCAAGTCATCGCTAAAATTCCCCCTCCTACATCCAAAAAGTCTATGCAGTCTTTCTTAGGCCAGATTAACTACGTGAGAAGACTTGTCCCCAGTTTCTCCGAAATGGTCAGGCCTTTACAGAATCTGATTAAGAAAGACACCCAATATCACTGGTGTTGTTGGTAAAAATACCCTACGGACTAGCAAACTAGGGTCAGACTTGCATGCATATTTTGACCGTAAAGAAATGACTTTTTAACATACCACCCAAAACTTAAACCCCTCTTTCACGATACATGCATGGAAAGGAACTACTAACCTTTTTACTGATGTTTGGTGTAGATCCTCCGTTGTGCTTTGCCCACTTACTTGTGCTGCTCCTTCCAAAGTTAACCTGCAATCAAGACAAAACACTACGCATGCATGCTACTTTTCTGCTTGAGGGTTAGAAATTAACCATAAATCACACAAATCATAGATAACTCATGCATTGGGATGGGAAAAGTATTCTTTTATTATTTTCAAAATGAATCAACTTACAATCAAAGTCGAGACCGTCCACCGCTCCTTAATCCTGATCCTGGGCTCCTCCTCTTCTTTTGTCCTCCAACTACTTTGCATTAATTCTCCTTAGGCTTGAGGAAAGGCTAAAGGGTTGGGACAAATGGATTCGGCAAATGGGAAGAGTTTCTTCGCTATCATTTTCCTCCTTCAAATGGTACCCCTACCCCTTCTTTTATAGGCTAGAAGGAGCTAGGGTTTTGGACGAACTCTTGGCCATGCATGGCCGGGAGTTTCAGTTAACTGACCCATATCTTTTTGTCCCGTCGGAAACTTTCCTATTTTTTTGTTTTGTTAGGTAAACACGGGTTGTAGTAGGCCTGCCAGTGTTCACATGCGTGCAGTAGTGGGTTAGGGTGTGTGTACCTTTACCCAAGAGGATTTTCAAAGAGTTTGTTCAGCAGATGTTTTGGCAATGAAGGGATATGAGTTGGCTTGATTCCCAAATAAGCATGTGTTGTGAAATTTAGGGTTATAACAACTGGGGACCCCTAGAAAATCAAGCTTTTAATGAAATAAAGAAGGCCATAATAGACACTCCGTCTCTCATGAGCCCAGATTTTTCACAAGACTTTACACTCTACACTTTTTCTTCTGACCATTCCTACGTCGCCGTCCTAACCCAAAAGAATGTCGAGAACAATGAAGTACCCATTGCCTTTATGAGCTCTTCTTTCAAAGGCGTTGAACTTAATTACCCAGTGGTAGATCAGCAAGCCTATGCTACTTTCAAATAATTTAAGCACTCCCGGTCCTATCTTTTGAAGTCTAGGACGAAATTCATTGTCCCCTACCGAGCCGTTAGGAATATGTTAGTGCAGAAGGAACTAGGAGAAAAGAGAGCTAACTGGGTCACCTCCTTGCAGGAGTATGACTTGGAAATCACCCCAGATTAGATAGTGAGAGGCCAAGGATTATGAAAGTTAGTTGTTTATTCAGCAGCGGGACAACAAGAAGAAAGCAATACATCAAACCTAGGACAACACGATCACAGTCTAATCTGTTGCACATAAAACTCTGTCAGTCCTTGGTATGACGATATAAGATTCTGTCTTGAACATGGGTTAGCTCCCCATCACCTAGACCCCGCTAAAACAAGAGCACTAAGATTAAAGTCTGCCTCCTTTCATCTGGTTAATGGTATCCTGTTTCATCAGAGTTTTGACAGCGTACTGATGCGTTGTCTTGAAAAAGACGAAGCAGAAAAAGTCTTGCTAGAGTTGCATGCAGGGGAAGTTGGTGTTCATTTTGGTGTTGACACCACTGGTCATAAGGTTTTAAGAGCCGGTTATTACTGGCCCACACTTTTTAGAGACGCCCATGCCTTGTGTCGTAAATGTATCATCTGTCAGAAAGCATGCGGGTGGTTACAAAAACCAGCCTTTCCTTTGCAGCCCGTTTCAGTAGATTCTCCTTTTCAGCAGTGGGGCCTTCATATCATAGGTCCAATCAACCCTCCATCCTCACAATAGCACAAGTTTATTGTGACAACCACAGGTTACTTTAACCGATGGTCTGAAGCTGCTGCGTTAAGAACCGTCAACACCAGTAAGGTCATTTCCTTTTAAACTTGAATATTATTACTCGTTTCGGTATCCCTGATTGTTTAGTATTCAATAATGCTTCTTACTTTTCCTCTCTTGAGATGAGCAAGTTTTCTTTGGAAAAGGGAATTAAGCTGAAGTATTCTGCTATTTGTTACCCTCAGGGCAACGGATTGGCAGAATCAACAAATAAGAACTTAATTAAAATCATCAAGAGAACGGTGGTTGAAAATCACAAAAATATGCACAATGCACTACTAAACGCGCTATGGGCTGATAGGGTAACACCAAAAGCTGTTGTAGGTAACTCCCCCTTTTTTCTCGTTTATGGCAGAGAAGCAATTCTGCCACATCACATTCTTCTTCCTTCACTTAAGTTGTCACAGAAAGTCCAAGAAGAAGATTGTCCCCCTTTGGAAAACCGAATTAACGCTTTGATGAAGCTATAAGAAGTAAGAGCCCAAGCTAAACTTAACTTAGATCAACATCAACAATTGGTTAAAATATGGTTCGATTCTAATTCTGCTTCTGATAGGAATTTTGAAGTAGGTGATCTCGTCTTGAAGTGGGACAAACCACACGAGGGAAAGGGAAAGCACACAAAATTTCAAAATTTGTGGCTTGGACCGTTTTTAATTGCTAAAAAATTGGGTCCCAGTTCTTTTCGATTGAAAAATCTTGAAGGGCAGTCTGACACCTACCCGGTAAATGGCCAATCCCTGAAAAGGTACTTTGCTTGATGACAACCCTTGTATATTATGTACATATTTTGCTTTTGTTGGTTTTTTTATTTTTCTTTGAATTTATCAGCTTGTGTTTTTGGAAATACACATACCTGTATACTGAGCTATTCAGACAAAGACAATAGAAAATTCCTTCGCTAAAATAACTGCTAAGAAAAAGGTATAAACATCAATGGTATATTTCTGAAATTTATATCTATGTTGGAAAAGTCTGTTGTTTGAAAGAAGATGACTGATTTTGATCTCTGAGTAAAGCTTGTCATGATCATATATTATATTTTTACGTTGTCCCTATTTTGTAAAGGAATGACTCAGAAGATGTCTCCCTGCCTTAGGAAGTTGTTTTTGTAAATAAAACATCTCTGGATCTAAATAAAGGACAGTTCTAAAAAATTCTGATGAGGTCTGAAAAAAATATGTTAAAAATATCATGATTTTCAATGTCACCCCGCTCAACTATATATCTATAAAAAACAAAACAAAATAAATTATTAATAGAGTTATGGGAAGTGCTTGTAAACCCGCCAGAATGTTGAACAGGTCTTTTGGCGGCGGGTAAATGCATGCATGGCACCAAGACAAGTTCGTCGGGGTACTGAACAGGCCCGCTGGCAGCGAAACAATGTTGGGTATATGAAAATTTGTAAATAAGAAACCTCTTTAATGTCCTTTATTCTGATCCAGAACTTCTTGACAGGATACAGATGTTAGAGTGGGTTAAATGGAAATCCTGTCGAGGCTATGGATGCCTGCTAGCAGAAGTGGCTCTATCAACAATATTGGAGATTTTATCTTTAATATCGTGACTTGGTGGTCTTAAGACTGTTATCTGTTTTCATCTTTTAAAACACTGCTGGAATAGTTGGTTAATGATGATGGTTACACGATTTTCTGGTTGTTATTTTTGAGTTGGAATTATCTTTGCTGTCCTAATCTAAATTTGTTCCTTTCGGCAGAGATAACTGCTTCTACCAATGTGTCRCCATTGTTGGCAGCCAATTCACATTTTTCCACTGTCTTATAAGCTGCCTACACCAATGTTTTGCAAACATCTATTTTTCGTTGCAGTTCTCGAATAAACGACACTTTTATTTTTGTGACATTTTCACATTTACCTTCATTTTCGTTTTCACGACTGTAAGCGTGAAAACTTGGTCTTTCGAAGTCGCATTAAATTCATTATTGAATTGTCGTTATCCTTCTTGTCAATATGCCCATTGTGATTACCTTTTAATTATCATTATACAGTTGGCAAGACCTTTTGATCTGTACTCATTTGGCATTCTTTGATTGATCATGTAGTTTTGTTTCATGAGTGATTAAGTTTGTGATTCATTGGCAATTGGATTTATTTGTTCTTTGATTTGATTGACAATTGGTTTCATAAAAATATATAGGTGTTATGGTTAAACCCTTGATATTTTTCATTTGACATGACACCTAGTTTCAAAACGCATTGGTACCTCGCTTAAACTCTTGATATGAATTGATACATCGTATGTCACATAGTCAAAACATTGGTATTGGTTTCGATTTGTATGTTGGGTGTTCAAAACTATGGCATAACTATGATTGCGCACGTTGTTTTATGCACTTACCATTTCATTGGTCATCCAAGTGACATAATTGTTGAACTATACTATAATGGGTAGAACAACCATAAGCGTCAGTGGTTGTACCATTAGCAATAACTATTATGCATGGAAAAAATAAGCTCCACCACCTTCACACGATGTCATTTATGCCTATCCATTATCCCTGTTTCACCTCTATTAGCTCGGGTAACCCTTCGTGCACTCTGCTCCTGTGTATGCTATGATCCAAACCCTGGCTCATTCACCATGTGCTTGGCTCCATGGCACCGGTGGTGCGAATCGAGCCGAACGGTAGCCAAGCCTTGCTATTGTTCGACAATGCACGGAAGGACTTAGAGGATAACGGTTGGCTTAACTTTGTACAATGATTTGAGGGTTTTAATTTATTTGTTGCACAACAGTTCGCTCTGACTTTTGGTGGATGTAGAGCCAAGGTGGGTGACATTCAGTTGGAAATCAACGAGGAGTTTATTAGTTCTGCTACAGGGTTACCATCCTTGGGCCAACGTTGGTTTAAAAATTCTAAGGTCGAGGATGTGCCATGGCCGCTACTGTTTGTCTCGCGAAAGGTCACATCCTATGACAGAGGTATGCCCATCTCTGCACTTAAACCACGATGGCATGATATTTTGATGGTGGTCAAACAATTCGTGACCTGTGAGGGTCGATATGGACTCATTTTTCTCTACCACCTGCGTTTGTTAATGAATTTTATAGGGTATCCATTGAATATGCCTTTCTATTTCCAGCATAGCCTCTACAAAATGTCAAAAAGGTTTAAAAGGGAGAAGGCCGATAGTAGGCTGTTCCACCATGGACTAATTAGACTTATCATTGTTCATCACTTAAGTCTCCACAGTGATAGATGGCGAGCTTTTATCACTCGAAATGGTTTTGATGATACATACCCTGTCCAGATTGAAAAGCTTGTGGTTAATGAAGCTAAGGTTGGGCCACCCGTGCCCTTCCATGTCCTACTGCCCTCTCCTAAGCACTTGGTTGACCCTGATATTGACTTACCTGACGCTGTGACTGAGAAGGTTGAGGCTATAAAAAATCCTGTGAGCAAAAAGACCAAGGCAAACCCTACTATTGATGCCAAGGGTAAAAACAACGCTCGGCTTATTTCAAGAATGGCTAGGAATAAACCTAAGCCCACTACTGAGCAGAAGCCCATAGTCCTTAGTGAGGATTCAGACTTTGACATAGAACGCTTCCTAGCCATTGAGTACCCTTACTCACAGGGTCTGTGCTCCGATGCACCTTATGACCTCGTTTCCAATCTTCCCCCTTGCCTAAAGAATAATACTAGCTACCCTGGGATCAAACTACATAACGAAACACTTGACAATATAACCAAACCCTCACCTGCACTTTCGAAGCCCAGACAGTCATCCTGTGACCAATGTGATTTGTGGTTGGAACGATACTATATAGACATTCCCCTACTTCAATCAAAAATCTAATCATTGGAAAATCAAGTTGCTGTATTGACCAGCCAAAGAGACAAAATTCAAGCAACTGATAGGAAGCAGAGGACTATTGGTTCCATCATTTTTAAGAATGTTGAATCAGCCACAGCCGTTGTCAACTCCAAAATGTCATGATCAAGCCACACAGGTATGAATTTTGATATCAATTGTGTTTTGTGAATTCCTCAGATTAATATATTTGAATTTTGTTTTCGAATAGCTCTGTCTATCCTTTGAAATGGCTCTATCATAATGTTGTTCATCCTGTACATTGTTTTCTCTTTGATTTGGATACACGATTTGCTCATACCCAGTTTAGCCATTGATAGATTTTCATCGGATTTGATTCGTTTGTCTCTTAAGTTAACGAAATTAATGGTTTTCTTTCAAGTGAATTTGTTTGTATCCAATTTGAACAGGAGTTTTTTCATGCTAGATTTATAATACGATCATGTTTTGATTTGATTTCGTTATGGTCAGTTTGTATGCTGTGATTGTCGAACGATTTCATGAGTTTGTTTGTTACGATATTTTAATATGCTCTGTCATATAATTTTCTAAATCGGGAATACAAATCTGATCATTTCCGATTTGGAAAGAATGACTCTATTTTTATGGAAACAATACTCTCATTTAAGCCTGTGCAAATGATATTCATGCCCGAATCATGGAACGGTTTGGATCCACGACGACTGTGTTAAACCCTAGTTGTTCGGTTTGCTTGATTAGATTGTTGTGTATCTTCAGTTGGTATGATCGATTTTATGAGTTGTATTTGTATCAAAAATAGACTTGATTGCAGCTCTGTTGATTTTAATTTTCAAACAATTTTGTTAACTCAAATCGACCTATGTTATTTCTGTCAAATTCGTATGAATAAATTCGGGAAATAGTCGTTTCAAAATGAATTCAAGAAATGATTTCATGAATGATTTTGTCTGCCCCAATTTTCAATAAAGAATGATCAGACAACTCTTATGAATCCTATTATCAACTGATTGATCCTGTTATGATTTCATTTGTGACAATTTACGCACCAATTTTGATTTGATTCGCTCATGGCACAGATCGTTTGTTATGTCAATACAGTTATAACGATTTGAAAATGATCTTGTTTGGATTCGATCGTGTCTCCTGTCTATGAGGCAACATAACAATTGCCTACGAGTTTTTTTAATGGTATTGATTTCAGTTTGATATGAAACGATTTCATAACTGTTTGATTATGATTCTGTTCGTTCGATTTTGTGGTAACAAACGAAACAGAGTATATGCATCTCTGTAGTCATTTGATTTTAGTTTTGTTTTGATCTCGAATTAGTATAAGAATATCAATTAGAATGATTCGTTTGTCTTTCAAATAGTTATTAGATACCTATTAATAGTTGAATTTAATTCTCTAAAAGATTTGAATTGATTTCTATGTTGATTCTGTGTCTGATTTAGACCAGCTACAGAATCGCAAGATTCTATAGCTAGTCTATAGAATTAGATTTTTAATCATTTTATTAATAAAATACCCTTCTAACTTGTCCATTTTGAACCCTTTTCAGGTACATCCGAAATGCATTGGACATGCTGGACAATTTAGGAGATGTTTTGTGATTTAGTTTTTATTCTAGGTTCCTAGTTTAGTCAAGACTTGGGATATCTTCCCAGATTTTATGTATACAGTTTGATAACTTCTACAGGGATGTTTTACCCTATAAAAGGTCTTTAAATACTTATTATTTTGTGTAATAAGGATCATCCTCACTTGTGGGAGAACCAGGCTATGGATTTCTAATACAAACTGAGACAGGAGTTGATGTTTTGCTACAACTTTCGCTTTTCATAATATCAATCTTTTTTTTCAAGTTTATGCATGTCATTTGCAGTTGATTATAGACTACTTTAGCTATCATAGTCTATTGCAGAATGATATGATTTAATTAATGTGCTATCCATATCTGATTTCTTTCAATATTTTAAAAATACAACAATTGCTATGTTCAGTTAATGAATGACAGATTTCTCTTCTTCATCAATTGAATTATTTTTCATAAGTGTTTGCATAAAGGCTTATCTAACTGTGAAGATTTATAAATCATATGATTGTTGTAATTTTTATGTCTTGTTTGTCCTGTAATTATATCAAAGAGAACTGCAGCTTTCTGTTTACAAGGAGCGCCTGGATAATTTGGAGCGGGTTTCCTCCCTCCGATCAGCTAAGATAATCATCATACATAGGAAAAACCTGGAGCGTTTCTCCAGGTCAGTTTGTTATTTATTTGTTTGATTAATTTGTTAGTATGATATTAGTAGTTTAGTTAGATATATGTTAGTTAGATTTGTAGTTAGAATTAGTATATTAGTTGTCTAGTTTAGTTAGTTTTGTTTTATCTCTTGTTCATAAAATTATAAAATCAACAAAAAATATCTTTCTCTTTCTTAGGGCAGAATGCAAATGATTTTTTCAGGTTTTATTCAAACCTGTAAATTGTAGATATTGTACAATTTGTGAATAAGTTATTTTTCCGTTAGTAGTTAGATATTTAATTAGTTAGAGTTAGTATAGTATTAGATAGTAGATTGTATATAGAATAGTTAGTTTAGTTTATTAGTTTGTTTTATTTCTTTTTAGTTAGATTAGTTTAGTTTGTTTTAATAGTTATTTTTAGCTAGATTAGTTAGTTTAGAGTAGTTTTTTGTTTCTTAGGACCTTAGATCGGCTAACAGAGCCGCTAAACCCGTCAGGGTGGTTCATCTCAAACGGCTTAGGTTATTAGACAACCCCGGACCGGTTCCACTCTTCCAGTTGACGGACGATCGATTTCGCCCGTCAACAGGATTCTATACTTTTAAATAAGTATGGATCATTAAAATGTTTGTTAATTCTGACTAGGGTCCATAAAGCCACTCTTTTATAATATCTATTTCCTTCATATATAGATACTTATTTTGAGGAGAATGTAAAAACAATGATTAATATAAGTTTATATGATTATAAAACTAAAGGATGGACTGAAATAGGTGAAGAATATGATAGTTGCACTAGTTAAGGTGGGGAATGCCATCAATGTTGTTAATGCCAACACCTCACGTGTGATTCCAAAACTCATAGTTGTGGCACAAAGTTATTTTTTTTGAATTGTCCTTAAAATTTCCATCAAAGTAAATATATATTTATTTGAATTCTAATTTTTTCAAACAATTAAAATTTTGAAGTTTGAATATTTTTTGATATATTTTGTTTTTGTTAAATAAAATATAATTTAAAATAAATATTTCCTATTGTATGTCACCAAATTTGTGATGTCTCAATTAATGCTTAGTAATTTAAAGGTTAACATAAACATATTTTAATACAATACAACATAAATGTTTTATAATAAACAATAAATATGACAATAAAAGTATATCAAAACCACATCTTATGCTTGTACTATTTAATGTGTTTTCAATATGGTGGTTGTAAATGGTTGTTAAATTTTCATATCGAACATAATTGTCCATTATAGATACCCATAATAAAATGATGCATCCACAATATAAATGTCCAAACAAATCATTTGCAAATCAGTCTTCATTTCCATGACCATGATTCTCTTCCTTGCTTGATAGTGTAACATTGTTATTCTCAAAAATATGTTTAAATCTCGAATCATATCTCAGTACAAACCAACAATCCCCATCCAACACATCTGGGTTAAAAAACACTTGGTTGCAATGTTTTGGAAAAAATAAGGCTCCTTACTTTCAACCCACATTTTTTTAGATTTAATGCATATTAGACGACTATCATGATCTTCATTTACATTTATCCATTTGAAGGTATCCCACCACTTGCAACAAAAAATAGCACATTGAAATGATGAGAATTCCACTCGCACGATATCTTGTATCTTTCCAATGTAACATAACTTCTCCTCTATTAGGTTTTGATCATGGTGGATAGCATGAATAGATTGGTGAAACTCGACCTCCACTACAAAATCTTGTGTGATGTGTCCATCATCAGAATACTTAGTGTAAAATGGATGTCCATATGTGCATATAGATGGGAAAAAATGCACCTGTAAAAATGGAAACAAAGGATGATGTCATATGTCTAATAATATAAGCATTAATAAAAACATAATATGTGTTGCAATTCAAATGTGCAATATTATAAATAGAACATGGTACTCAGAGAGCTTATTACAAAGTTGCTACATCCAATCCCTCTGTTTAGTGCATCTAGAACTTCTCCATGTGGGTTACAACTGGACATCTCATATTTCTATTGTATATAGTTAGCCACCCAACTGTTGGGACATATTTTTGGCATATATTCTTTTAAATAATTAGGATAAGGCATTCTTCTACCAATCAACTGCATGAATGTTTTCTTTTCACTGTCCCATTTCCTTCTTTTCTCTTGATATAATGCAACCCATGGTCGTGTTTCCTTCATGTTGTAAAGATTGAATTTATTGATGGAATCAATTTCTAAATTCGTTGATGTATACAAAAATTCAAAACAAATAGCATTGGATCAAATATGTGTTATCAACTTAAAGAGCGACTTTATTGATGACATAAAAATTTCTAAATTTGTTGATGTATAAAATAATTTAGAACAAGTACCATGGGTTGAAATATATATCATCAACTTGAATGTAAAAACAATATCTATACTAAATTGAGAAAATATAATTGACTTACTCTTTATCACATCCATTTTTCCCTCATATTCATGTTTGTCCCAAACGATTTCCCCTGTTGTGTCATCATTTTTCTTGATGTACTCACTTGTATAATAAAATTACTCGTACACTATGTACGCCTCTACCATAGAGCACTCTAGATTTTTCCTATGTTGAACAAACCCATTCAATTTTTTATGTACCTCTCTAAGAAGAACATCCAACAACATGAGAGACCACAAGCTAATTCAACCTCATTAGGTAGGTGAATTAGAACATGGAATTGCAAGTCCATAAAAATCATGGGTAGTTCCTTCTCAAACATACAAACAATCTCAACTATATCTTGACACTACCATGGAATGATACCCATACAAATCTCCCTTGATGTGATCCAATGTACAAATGCAGATAATTTTGATATGACATGTCGCAAGTCCTAGGGGAAGTCATGGTTCACACAACCATGCAAGAGAAAATGATAGTGACCCTAGAAAATAGACACGTGCATCATTAATTTCCATACAATTGTGAGTGCATAGCATATTTTTACTGACATCAGTATATAAGAATAATAATGTATTCAACATACATACCCTTAGAAGGTTCAAATGGTCATGTGATGTCAACATCAAAAAATCCCCTTCTATGGTGAAGCAACATCTTAGATTCAACCCATATAAATAAGGAACTTTCAAATGCAATATAAGATCATTTTCCATAGAAATATAATATTTCTTCAAAATCCATGGGACATCACCTTCTTTAAAATACCAAGAGGGACCAACCTCTCCTCTAGTTTCATTTATTGGACAATGTCCCTTTTTAGTATTTGAAGCAATATGATCTCTCTTGACAACCAATGTGCCTCCATAATATGTGTCTTCGTAAACATGATGAAACATTTTTTAATATATGCATGGGATCTATTAAGCGGTGAGTCTTAATATGCTCCCAATATGGAAGCTCATAAAAAAGAAATTTCCTTTTCATGTCAATGGGAATTTTCTCAACATAGGTGTCAAAAATTTTAGGATCATCGAACATAGGTTCCCATCTGAATTAAACAATTCTACCATTTCCTTATTTTTATTTGTGCCATATTCCCTTTTCCAATCTACTGGTTTCATTATTTCAAGTCTTTGGGTTCTCTCTTGTTTACCATTAAAAGAATATGCAACTCTTCTATAAGGTTGGTCTTCTGGGAGGAATACTCTTGAATAGTAACACACTAACTTTAGTGGGTGGTCAAACCACCTAGCCTTTATAGAAGGTCCAAAACATTTACATCCATGGGATGACCTAGGTTCTATCTTATTTCTCCATAAAACCCTACAAACCATTGTTCCTTCTGGAGACCAGAAGGCAACACTGCATACAGAGTGCACAATGTAGTCTCACCTAAGATTTCCTATGGGTGACTACAGGACCCATATGTCTATAGTCATGGAAGGGATGTTTCTCATGGGGATGTTAGGCATACTATTCTACTTCAATATTAATCATACCTACCATACTTATAACCATATTCATTCATTAAGATTCATTCTGTAGTAAAATAACATAATTGATCCAGTGCGCGTTGCATTCTAACTCTAACAAATTCATTCATTCATTTATTCACTCATCATGAATAATATAAAAGAAACATTCCACAAAATGACACAATATTTTATCGTGGTTCACCCCCCCTAGGCTACATCCACAAAGATATGGAAATATATGCTTCTTTATTAATCTTCAACAAATCATTACACCACACACATTACATACTAAGTTTGGTGATGGTGAGGTTGACCAATGTCGCACCAAGCTCCACATCTTGCAACCTCACCATTAGTTACAACTCAAAAACATAATAATCTCCAAAACTGACTCAACAATAGCTCCACAACTCTCAAAAATAGTATCTGCGACTCAAAACTCATCAAAACCATGATATGATGATGTAAGATATTATATCTCCTCGGACCTTGCAATCTGTATTTATACTAAAAAAAGTGGGTTAAACCCATTACATCATGACCAAAACCCTAACCCTAAGTGGGTTAGGTTTGTGAACCTCCTCCGCACGGCTGGTCCATGATCCAACTGTTTCCTCGTCATGTTGTCCCTCTTTCTGCCTTTGAATTTCCTCTTCCTCGCATTGCTTTGCCTTATTTTTCGGTGTGCTATTATTCCTTCCTTTTGGTGCACTTATTTTCATTATCATTTGGCACGCGCTCCTATTCTATTCCCAATTCTAATTGTCTTCCAAAAATACTATGAATTTCCCCAAAATATCCTTCTCCAACATGCCCCCAACACTTACCTGTGGCTCATCCTGAGCCACTCAGGTAGTGTTTTACTTCTGCACCGACTTCTTCAGTTCCTGAAATCTTCCTATCAAATATTGTACTTCTTCTTTTTCCTACACACTCCTTTATATAATATTTTCTACCAACTAAGTTGTAATGTGTTCCTTCAACACTTATACACTCTCCAAGTGTAGCTATTATATTCTTCTCTTTCTTGCTTCCAACTCTATAATGATTGTTTTTCCCCTTCCTAAAATGGCTCCAATTGAGCCTACCTCAACTGCTTTTCCATCTGGATTGACCCTAAACCCGAAACCTCAACTGTAGGTTCTTCATCTCATGTACACTCATAATCTTATATAATATAGCCATATTTTTATGTCAGTTGTTCAAGTATTGTACTACAATGTTTATGTTTCCCTCCTTTTGGTCTAATTCTTGAATATTTTCATATTCTTGCAATTCTATCCACATTTGCATTGCAATGCTGTAAAATTATTCCATTATGTTAATCTCCCCTTCAATGTTTTATGTGTATTATACAACCTATTCTTCCCTTTTTTCTTTTATCTTTGGTGGAGTGCTAGGGATCACCTTCTCTGTCAGGTCTGTGATTTCTTGTCTTTAACTTTCCATATCCCGTGTTATCTCTTGGATCTTCTCTTATGTGGTTAACTCCTTTTCTTATGTGTTGTCTGGGATAGTATTAAAGACTTCCTCAAGCCTTTATTTTGTTTTCTCCATGTGTTGATTTTATTTGTACCTCTCAATATGCACTTGTTTGAGGTCTATCTCCAGTATCTCCTTTACCACACTATATGTCTCCAAGTTCATCACATATGTCCCGACCCTTGATTGAATGTCATGTGAAAAACTAATATGTAGCTTGTATAATGACTTGGTTGGAATATTGGAAAACACCAAATCCAACTGCTCTGTATCCTTTAAGGGTTTTTTCCCTTCATCCTTGCCTATTTGTAGCATACCTTGGTTGATTTGGAAGTATCTCTTCCCATTGTCTTTGTATGTATTGTCTCCTTTTCTTCATGGGTTTAATCCTACTGTGTTGTACCTTTTTGTTGTGCTACATTGATATGTAGGCTTTCCAAAAATTCTTTAACCTCAACAAAACTTTTCATTAATTATTCTCTTTGTGACTCTGCGATGTATAATGCTTCTTCTCCTCGATCATGCACTTTTTCTTCCATCAATTTTGCATCATCCGTAGTTATTGTAAGTTGAGGGGTCTCCTTATGCACCCTCATATTCGTGTTCTTTCCTTCTATCTTTGTCACTGATATTATTTTTAGTGTTGTATTTGTATGCACGAGGTTCTTTACCCTTGGTAGGTCTCCACTTCCTTCCTTTTATCTATGGTTTTTATTATTTTTCTAATCTTCCCTATTTGTTCCTTCTGCATGCATAGTTTCTAGTACTCAGGCCATATATATTGTTTCCTTCTTCCTCCGCTTCTTTAATGTCGCTCTATTTTTTGTTGGTTGAGTGCACTATGATTCTTTCCTTGTATTTGTTGTTGGACTACTTAATTGTTCAATTCTTGCTTGTTCCTTACCCTTATTTCCTTTCTTGTCAGCCACTGGTACCTTCCATTGATCTTACCACTCCCCTATCACCCATTGTACTTATTCTACTGTGATAGAGTATTTCATCTTCAAACATTTCTTATTGGGATCTCTCCTTGCTTGTATCCACATGTTGTGTCTGTATTCTTTGAAATTTTGTATCTCTTCATTCTCCTTCACCACTCCTAGTGAGATCCTCCATGTGTATGTTATATTTTCCTGCATATCCTCAAGATACATGCCAAAAATTTTGGAATTATCTTTCCTCTGCATAGGATATGATTTGTGCCACAAGGTTATATACCTTGTTGTGTGACACGTTTCTCTCCTCTCATGGAAGGATGAGTATTTTAGTTCTTACCATGCCATTAAGACTATCAAAATGAGAATCCAAGGATAATGGAACTCTGTCTTGGAATCCTGCACATCTCTGCAATCCTCCAAAAATAGGTTCAACAAGTATGGTGCACAACTAAGTACTATCCCCTTCACGCATTGCTTGACTACTGCTACCACTCCTACTGGTGCCTCTTCCTTGTGAGATTTTCTTAGTATCTTGCAAGACATCAACTCTGTGTGAATATTGTGGTTGTTTCATTTATATTTTTGATAACCATGCCTCTATTTCCCCTGTCAGTGTGAAAATGAGATTTTACTTCTTCTGCAAGTGTCTTTTCCTTCATCTTCTCATCTAAGTATTGTTATGTCTTCACTCCATCTATTGGAAGCCCTGTAATATTTGCAATTAGGTCTACATCAATTGTGATAGGTTTTTCCATCCACAAAAATTCTCCATTTACTCTCACGAGTAGATGCTTCATGCAGGAATTGACATCCTCCCCCCTACCTAAGTGTTGCATTTCCAAAAAATTCATTATTCTTGTATTATGCAACCTTGTAAATTGTAATCCACTATTTGGGTTGTAATATTAGAACTCCTAGTGATATTATCCCTTTTATCTCCATATAAATTTCCCACGCAATCTCAAGAAACCTAGCCACCTCTGTAACATTGTGATCTACATAATTCAGTTTGGGAAAACACCCCAACATGTCCTCTACATCTATTATTTCTTCTAGAATTTGGGGAAATGACAACGAAACATGTTTCTATGTGTGTGTTATTTTTACTGTTGGATTTTTTTCCTTGTTCGATGGACCTGTTGTCTTGTTTTTTATTTCTTCCTCTATGTCCTCATCTACATCATTGTCCTGTTTATTTGTCATATCCTCAACCTCTGGGGGTTTTTCTGTCCTAGGGTTCTGTGCTACCTTAGGTTCATCTGATTATATATTCTCATCTTCTTCTTCATTTGGTTCCCCCTATGTGTGCACCACTCTTGGTTTTGTTGTGTTAAGTTTTCCTTCTGTGCTAGGGTTTCAACCTTCTTCCATCTAGTTTACCTCTGTTTCTTCTTCATGTGGGTTCTCATCCTCGATAAGCATCAGAATAACTGAATCACTCATTGGCGACGAGATATCATCAAAATATACCACTCTTATCACATGCTCCATTGGTTTTGGCTCTTTTTTGGTGCTTCTTGTCCTTCTTGTGAACTGAATGGGTGCTCCGAACTTTGGTGGTGTTATTGTTCTAGCTCAGGTAAAACTTGTTGTAAATATAGGTTGGACTCTTCAAAACTTCTCAAAAAATCACACCATGCTTGCTCTGTTGCTCCTTTTTTCTCAAAATCACATCAAGTGTTTACCCTTTCGTGCTTTTCTCCTTTTATAAACTCTTTCATAAATGCGCCTTATTTTGACGGTCACCAATGTTTCTTTTTCTGACTGCTTTCTTTTCTTGTTGCATTGTGGTCACCTTTTTCGATCATGAAGTGTCTTAAGGTTTTTTTATACCACTTACTAGATTCTATTGTGTTTTGTATCCTCCAACTATCTGTCTACCACTTATCCATCTACTACATTTTTTTTTTCTTTTTCTTATTTTTCCAGTGTTTTTTTCCTTTTTCTTCTTTTTCTATTTTTTTCTTTTCTTTTTCTTCTTTTAACTCCTACTATTTACACTATGTATAACTCTAATTCTCTGCACGACATCGAATGAAGTTTAGTAGGTTGAATTTCCCTATACAATTTAGGTCGACTACCATTCACCAGTCCTTGAATCTCCTTGCCTATTAAATCCTGCATCTGCACATCACCTCCATCTATGACATACTTGATCTCATATGGCCCTAGATAATGCATCTTGAACTTCCCTAGGTGTTGCAAATGTTTACTATCATAGATTATAACTAGATATCCTTCCTTAAATTTGTTCTTCTTAATGTTCCAATCATTCCAAGATTTTTCCTTTGCTTTCATTCCCTAGGTTGAGTCAATATTTATGTAATGCACCTCTTTATGTCATGTTTGTAATGGCTACAATGCACGAACTAGGTATCAAATACTCTATACAAATTGTTTCTTCCTTTCCATAAAATAATATTAAAGGTGTCTTCCCTGTAATCTTATTACATGTAGTTCTATAAGCCCATAACATTGCTGGTATCTTCAAATCCCAATCATCCATGCTCAAATTACAAATCTTGGTTAAGGCATTCTCCAATATCTTGTTAAATGTTTCCACTCTTCCATTAGCCTGAGGATGGTAAGGAGTGTTATTCTAATTATGTATCTCAAATTATTCATTCATTGAGTGGATAATATTATTGATCAAATGAGTCCCTTGATCACTCATCAGAACTCTAAGGCATCCAAACCTTGTGACTACTTTTTCAAATAAGAAGTGTGTTGCAATCTTTCACTATTGTTTCTTCAACCCATTTGGTTAAATATTCTTTCTCTATAATGATATACGATTTGTTGGATGTATGGGCTAACTTGGGTTTTACCTTATTTCTCCTACAAAACCCTACAAACCATCATCCCTTCTAGAGACCAGAAGGAAATAATGCACACATAGTGCACAATGTAGTCTCACCTGAGATGTCTTATGGGTGACTGCAGGACCCATATTTCTACATTCATGGAAGGGATGTTTGTTATCGGGCTAATTTTTAAGTGCGGACACAAATCAATCCCCCTAGATTCACTACGAAACTGGAACAAAAAAATACAATACACTACTCTTTCCTTAGATTTCAATTATCAGATGAGAAATGGATCTAGAACATACCTTTTAAATATCAAATATCCGACTTCACCAATGCAATCCAAGCTCCATCGTAAGGATTAGGGAGAAATATCTAGAAAGGGACACAAGCCAATGAAGACAAGAATAACAT
The DNA here is from genome assembly GCA_000966675.3 of Picea glauca. Lineage (NCBI taxonomy): Eukaryota > Viridiplantae > Streptophyta > Pinopsida > Pinales > Pinaceae > Picea > Picea glauca. The sequence goes on along the minus strand of JZKD02S2170413.1, from coordinate 78,634 downwards.
AGTCTATTTGATATGAAACTATGTACGTGATCAAGGAGTCATACAATATGGAAAAATAACATTCATATAGGAAAGAAAAGTATATCTGTATTAAAGAATGTGGAAGAAAGATACAACCAAATGCCTTGATATTGTCAGGTTCCTTCCAACAGTTCCTTTCTTCCCACACACTTCTTTCTCTAAGGATTCTGATACCATGGATCTGATAGTTACTCACAATCTATCTTAACAAAGAAAATCTTAAAGCCAATCCAACCAAGCTAACAATCTCAAGCCAAATTTTCAATCTTTTCCAAGCTAACTTTCTCCATGAGAGATCCTCTCCTTTTATAAGATGAAGAGGATAAGGTCAGGAGGTTAAGATGATCCCACTAAATCATGAAGGAGAGTAAGATCCAAACCGTTCATAGGCCACCTCACCATAGAAGCTTCTCCTTCTAGAAGCATCGAGAAGATGCTCGTTTTCCCCACATACAAGAATTTCCGCACCCTAGCTATAGAGCAACCTGCGGAAACTCTACAACCTAGCTATAGAGCAAGGTGTAGAAATCAGGCATTTCCACACCCTATGTATAGTGAAACCTATGGAAATATTCCTTAATAGGGTTTTTACAAAGGAAAATACAACTTCTTCTCTCAATAAAATTTCTTCTCCTTTATTTCTTCAGGAATTCAGGCCACTGACCCCTCTGAAGGCAACATATAGGTTTACATCATTAACAGTCATAGGAATGACAAAAATATGTGTAACAATGTTGCTCGTGGGGATATTAGGAATATTATTCTACTTCAACATTCATCAGACCTACCATAATTATAGCCATATTCATTTATTAAGATTAATTTTGCAGTAAAATAACATAACTGATCTAGTGCATGCTGCATTCTAACTCTAATAGATTAATTCATTCATCATAAATCATATAAAAGAAATATTCCAAAAAATGACCCAATATTTTACCGTGGTTCACCCCCTTGGGATACGTCCACAAAGATTTGACAATATATTCTTTTTTATTCATCTTCAACAAGTCATTGTGTTTCAGGCATTACATACTAAGTTTGGTAATGGTGAGGCTAAATAGTATTGCACCAAGCTCTACAACTTGCAATCTGACCCTCAGTTACAACTCAAAAACAGAATCATCTCCAAAACTGACTCAATAATAGCTCCAAAGCTCTCAAAACTAGTATATGTGACTCAAAATGAATCAAAATCATGATACTATGATCTAAGATATTATATCTCCTCAACTCTTACAATGTCTATTTATACTACAAAAAGTGGGTTAAACCCATTTCATCATGACCAAAACCCTAACCCTAAGTGGATTAGGTTTGTCTTTATTACAACCTCTTGTGCACAACTGGTCCATGATCTAATTGTTTCCTCATAGAGCTATCCTTCTTTCTTCCTTTGACATTCCTCTTCCTCACACTGCTTTCCCTTATTGTTTACCATTCTACTTTTCCTTCTTTTTGGTGCACTACTTTTCCTTATCTTTTGGCATGCACTCCTATTCTGGTCCCGCTTCTAATTTTCTTCCAAAATTGCTACACATTTCCCCAAAATAACCTGCTCCAACAATCATATGCATAGCATGTTAGTGTCAAAAATATAGTTTCACTAAATGAAGTATGCCAAATAAAACTAAATATATAAACAAATCAATGAACATTCTTACCATAGAAAACCCCTAGTCCTAGATAATTGTGCATGGTGTATGCACATATACCATACAACATAAAATGCCTCTCCATTGGGATGGGTATTGATACATCATATACATGTATCCCTTCCCAGAATTGCTTAAATTCATCAATCAGTGGTTGGAGGTAGACATCCATTCTCTTCAATTTTCTTCTACCCAGGGCTATAAGAGATATCATAAGATGTTCATTCTTCATAGACAACCATGGGGGGGTATTGTTATTGAACACTACCACTAGCCAAGCATAATAGTTGGTGTTTTGGAGGGAGTATGGGTTAACTTCATCCATAAATATGCTCAATCATAGGCTCTGTACTTCATCATTGAATTTATCGATCCATGTATCCTCTATATTCTTCATGTCTATTGAATTTTTTGGAATTCACATAACTCATGGATCACTTCTATGTGAGGCATGCCACCCTTGCAACATGTCTAATTCTTTGCAATGAAAGATTTTATGAATCCTTGGAATTATAGGCATGTTCCTCAATATCGTATGAGGAGGAACATGTGCCTTAGCCTTGATTTTTTATTTATGGTACCTATCATGTCCACATTATGGAAATATATCTTTATCCAAATATTCTTTTCTATATAGAATACAATCATTCAGACATGTGTGATATGATATGTACTCAACATCCAACATTTTCAGCATTTTCTTTTCCTTTGTGCAACTATCTAGAAAGATATTATCACTTTGAAGTACCTTATATTTGAGTAACCTAAAATTAGTGGGAAACAAAAATGTACACTATCATTAACCATGAATAAAATCAACCATTTTATTCCTTCATTGTGTGACAAGATTCCTTAAAACATTAGGGGACTTAATGGTTATTTACCTCAAAAGTGTCGAGAAACATTTTTCTAACATACCATACATTTATTTCAAGTTGTAGAGTAACATTTTTGTCTCTAGTTGGGTATAGCTTGCAGACCCCTATACTCAACCAAAAAGAGGGATGGTGGAAGAAGGTTTCAGGATTTCATAGAAGGTATCTATGATATCAACGACATCCCCTAGTTCATTTTTTCTAGAATGCATCTAATGACATTCCCTCCATGGCTTGGGTATCTAGAAAGAAAACATCCATACAAAACTATATATCATTTCCTTCATCCCCAACATGTGAAGAACTAGTGTTATTGTCGAGGTTTTGAATTGGTGACTCATGAGATAGTGAGAATTGAAAATGTGGTTGTTTCATCCATTCTCTGTATGCTTCCTATCTAAGTAGTTTTTCTTTAGCAACAAGATTGTGAATTGACATCGTAGTGGGGTGAAATAGTAGTTGGTGGATAGGTTGCTCGCCATCATAATCCTAATTATAAAAATATTGAACAATACATCAATAATAATAGTAACACGATGCTTTTAATATGTTCAAACATTATACCTAAGACTTATTAGAAGCATGGACATTTTTTTCCCAACAATAAACATGAAACCAACCACTTTATAAAAAAAATTCAAATTAAACAATACATTTACATTAGTTCCATCAAAAATCCAAAAATAGAATCACTCAATCATCTTTTTCTTATGCCCTATGGGGTTGTCTACATAAAACATATCCAACTCATTGTGTAATATTGTTGACTCGAGATGGTTGCAGGAAGATGGCATGTTAGGATTGGTAGGGTAAATATTTTTTCCATTTGCATTAAACATATGCTTGTGGTGTATTTCTCATGATAAGAGCTTGTGTAAATTTTGGACTACATCAATATCTTGCGCATATGAACCCAATCTTGAATCTTGATCTTGCGAAATTCAATGTACAATTATTTAGTTGCACATGCATACATAACATAAATTCAATGAGATAAATAAATTATCAATAAAATATTGACATATTGCAATCGGCGTGAGAGAACTTGAAGGACATCCAATGATACAAAATGAGATGGAGTTTGAAGAATTGGCCATTTAATATTATAATTCATTTTTTCCTGCATTTGAAGCAAAACCGTCATCTTGGGTAGTATAGAATAATCTAACTTCAAAAATAAATTCAATCACGTTTATAACTTGATGGTGTGCTTCATAATATAAAGGCACATCGGTACATATGGATAAACCAAATACAAGGGTGTTGTTAATTGAGAGAAGAACTGAAGACTGAGATCCATTATTTCCTCCACAAAGAAAAAATTTCGTAAAATTTAAATGCAGATGTTTTCATTTACATAAATTTCAAATTTAACTGTCTTATGGTGCGTTACTACTTACAACATCCTCTATAAGTTATTAATTACACACTACATGATGACGCACGCTACCCCTTAACCCACAGGTCGGAAGGTCCACATCAACAGGATATTTTCCTTTACACTAGCCCGAAGAGATTTTGCAATGGCTCTTCTATTTCCCTTTCGTGAAATCTGCACCCACAACTAACTTTGAGAAATTCCCCCTTAAACCTCGGGAGGTCAGACTTTGCACCTTCGTGAATCCAGTGGTCAAGCGCCTTGTCTCCAAATCTCCGGAACTCGAAAATAGCCAACGCTGACCTTTTCTCTCTCTCTCTTTCGGGTTTCTCCTTATCGCGATTTTGGCGGTCGCGGTGTCAAGCCACTCATTCCCGCGATTCCTGAAACCCGATTTACCGAAACTCTGACGCACTCGCAAGCTTTGACCTTTCAACGGCCTTTCACCTTCGGACTTCGCGATATCGTGAATCCTGATAAAAAAAGTTCAGAACTTCACCCCACGAAACCCCAAAATGGTCAACAGAAATTGACTTTCACACTGTTAATATGCCACCTGTCCACCTGCCAATTCTGTCGCCCACACGATCCTTTTGACCTTCGGGACTTCGTGTTTCATGATTTCATAAGTCCTGTTGCCAAAATTATGGGACTTCCAATCATGAAAACGCAAAATAGAAGTTCACGGGTAAATCCAATGGCTCTTGTGGCTTGGATCTACGGCTCTACTCCTCCTGAGCTTAGAACCTTTGGGAATACTCGTCATAACTCCCCTGCTCCTTCATGAGATCTAACGACCCACGAGACTTCGTGAATTCTCCTCAAATAATTCTGACTGTCCATCTTTTTCCTCTAAGAACCTCTGCCCAAACTCAACAAGGTATCTCTCTCCATAGAAATTTTCCTCCTGCGGTCCCATGTTGCTATGCCTTCCTTCAAATTTCCAGGGTACCTTGGCCCCTTTCCTTCCTTCGACTCCTTTGAAGGTTCAAATCCTTCTAAACTTTCTCATGACTTTAAGTATTTCAGAAAACCTCCTGCTCGCACTCCTTGCGGTAGACTTTCAAACACCTTCAAGTGTTGAACTCTTTTCGACTCTGCGCACACCTGTAGCAGCAATCTCTCAATCCTTTGCTTAGGTTCGCAACTCTGAGACTTTACTCAGCCTGCGCACTCCTTGCATGGCTCCAGTGCCTGACTACACTTCTATGGAAATGAGAACAAAAGCTATCTAGCCTGAGCTTTCAGAGACAAACCTCTGAACCCTTTGTCAACGCACTCCATGTGGACAATTCAACTGCACTCCTTGCAAAAATTCTTGCTCAGATAGAGAAACAATTGAAACTCATTTCCCTTACTCTCTCTCTCAGATTTCAAACATTCAACAAGAAATAATTCATACATAGCATAAAAGAAATTGCATGACAGAAAGAGTAAAACATTCATGAGCATAACATTCAAAAATTCATACACAGACAATATATGAACAGCATGAGTCTGAATCACAGCTTTCTTATATTAATTCATAACTTCTATACATGGAGTTAGGCTACACAACTCTCTGCTTCTCCTCTTCTATGCTCTATTCTCTCAATTGGCATAATCTCCCTCTACCTATTCTATTCTCTTCTATGTTACAATTACACAATGAGGGTGTCTATATCCCGTTTCTCTCTCGTGTTCTAAAATTGTCTAATCTAACATTCAATTCTATCTACCTTCATTAACTACTATAAATGCCTTCTACCTACTAAGGACGAGAGTGGATCGCTCAATGTCCATTTACATTATACAAGCTTCTTAATTATCTCATTTAAGATTGGCGCATTAACTTCAAGATAATTTCAAAATTTGCGTTGGGTGCTTGTCCAGCTATCCGTTGTCTCCGCGCTAGCTCGTGTGAGATGCTCCTGCATCATACTCCCTTGCTTGAAAATTTTCATGGGTTGTTTTCCATGAGCTTATGCATGGTCTGTTAATGCCTCTAGATCTCTACTTCATTCTCCCAGCTGGCATCTTCAACTAGATGGCCCTTCCATTTGACCAAATACTAAAAGTATTGCTTTCGCTTAGTCTTTTTGCTCACTCTTTTGTCCAGTATGCGCTCCATCTGTGACTTTTCTGCAATTGGCATCTGTTTTTTCCACTGGACCTCTGGTTGTTCATTTCCTGTCCTTCTTTCCTCAGCTTTATATGGGTACAAATCTGAGATATTGAATATCAGAGAAATTCCGATCCCATTGGGTAATTCAATCTCGTAAGCATTTGTCCCAAATTTCTTTAAGATCTTGCATGGTCTGATTTTCTTCATCTTCAATTTATTATATGTTCCTCTTGAGAACCTTTCCTTTCTCAAATGTACCATGATCAAATCACTAACCTCAAATTGAAGTTCTCTCCTGTGTTGATCTACTCTGCGCTTATATTCCTAGCTCGAATTCTGTAAACGCTCCTTCACTTGGCTGTGAAGTTCCTTCATTGCCTCTGCGAAATTTTCTACACTAGCACTCCTAATCGCAGTCTGTTCTGAATCTCTCAGCTCAGAAATTCCTCTCGGCTACATTCCATAGAAAATCTGAAATGGAATCTGCCCTGTGCTTCTATTAACTGAGTCGTTATAAGCAAATTCTTCCTGTGGTAATATGTTGTCCCACTGGTTGTAGTGTTTTGTCACCAGGCTTCTCAGCAAGTCTCCCAGACTTTTGTTCACCACCTCTGTCTGTCCATCCATCTGAGGATGATAATACAAACTAAATTACAAGTTAGTTCCTAGCTTCTTCCATAAGGTCCTCCAAAAGTGTCCTACAAACTTAGTGTCTCGATCCGAAACTATGCTCTTTGGTAAGCCATGAAGTCGAATGAATTCTTTGAAAAATAGATTCGCAATGTGAGTTGCGTCACTGGTCTTCTGACATGGAGTGAAGTGTGCCATCTTGGAAAATCTATCCACCACCACAAAGATTGAGTCAAAACCTCTTTGTGTTCTTGGCAACCCCAATATGAAATCCATGCTAACTGCATCCCACGGCCTCTCAGGTATGGGCAATGGTTGATAGAACCCTGCATTATGTTTCCTTCCCTTCGAATGCTGGCAAATTTTGCATCTGTCCATGAATCTCTTGACGTCTTCTCGCATTCCTAGCCAAAAATATAACTCATTCAATTTTGTGAACGTCTTGTCGTGACCAAAGTGTCCTGCCAATTCTCCACTGTGTTTCTCCTTTAGCAAATTCTCTCACATGGAGCATTTTGGAATACAAAGCTGATTACCTTTAAACAATAATCCTTCCTGGATCATGTATTTTTTCCATTGGCTTCTATCTCTGAGAATTGGATTCTCAGCTGCTTCATACGCCTCCTTGAAATCTGGATCATCCTTGTACATGTCCCTGAGATCATCAAAACCCAACGTTTTGACTTTGAACTCCTGCAATAGCAAACACTTCCTGCTCAAAGCATCAACAACTTTGTTAGTAGTACCAAAAATGTGTTTAATCACAAAAGTGAAATTTTGCATATATTCAACTTTTCCTGTTGAGTCACAAATTGCAATGCATGATTGTCACTATACAAGACAAAATCTTTCGGGATCAAGTAATGTCTCCATTTCTTCAATGCATGTATAACAGCATAAAACTCCTTATCATAAGTGGAGTATTTCACTTTCGCTTCATTGAGCTTCTCACTGAAGTATGCTATCGGCATGTCCTCTTGACTCAATATTGCCCCTATTGCAAATCCACTTTCATCGCATTTCACTTGAAATGTCTTTTGGAAATACAGCAACACCAAAATTGGTTGTTCCATAATCTTCCTCTTCAACAGATTAAAACTCTTCTCAGCCTCTTCTGTCCAATGAAAAGAATTGTGTCTTTTCTTCACTGTATCCATCATCGGTGCACTAATTCCACTGAAATTCCTGATGAACTTTCGGTAGAAACTAGCCAATTCGTGAAAAATTCTCACCTCAAAGATATTCTTTGGTGATGGCCAATTTTTTATTACCTCCACCTTATCTGGATCCATCCTCAACTCATCTGCAGAAATAAAAAATCCCAAGTAAATGAGCTTTGTCTTCATGAATAAGGATTTCTTCATGTTTATCAACAACTTCTCCTGTTGTAACCTCTGCATCACTGTAGTCAAATGTTTCAGATGCTCTGCCACTATTTTACTGAAAACCAGTATGTCATCCAGATATACGATAACAAATTTTCCGATGAACTCCCTCAGGACTTCATTCATCAACCTCATGAAGGTACTTGGTGCATTTGTTAAGCCAAATGACATAACAAGCCATTCATACAACCCTTCGTTGGTTTTGAATGTTGTCTTCCATTTTTCACCTTCTCTCATGCAGATTTGATGGTAACTATTTTTCAAATCAATCTTTGAAAAGAATTTTGCTCCACTCAAGCAATCCATCAGATCATCCATCCTTGGCATTGGAAATCTATACCTGATGGTTATCTTGTTGATTGTCCTTGAGTCATTACACATCCTCCAGCCTATGTCTTTCTTCGGACTGAGTACTTTCGGAACAACACACGGACTCAAGCTTTCCCTGACCAATCCTTTGTCCAACAAATCCTAGACTTGTCTTTTGACCTCCTCATTCTCCTACGGTGTCAATATGTATGCAGATTTGTTTGGAAAACTGGCTCCTGGTATGAGATCAATATGATGACTCACATTTATGATCGGTGGCAATGAACGAGGTATTTCGTCCACTACTATGTCAGCGAACTCTTCTAGCAGTTCCTAAATTTATTCTGGTAAATCATCCGCTCTTGTGCTGGTGAAAACAATCTTCAGTTTCCTAACCACAATGAATTGTGGTTCTTCTTTCTTATTAACCTCTGTAAGAAGTTCCTTCCCACTCATGAGAAGTACAATGTTTCTTACTTCCAGTTTCACCTCCTTATCCTTGATTGGAAGCAACATGTGAGTTCTCCCATTCTTCTCTAGGGTGTATGTGTTCATTCTCCCATCATGAATCACATTCCTGTCATATTGCCATGGTCTACCTAGCAATAGATGACAAACATCCATGGGAATAACATCACAGAGTATCTTATCATTATATCCTCCTATCTTAAATTCAACTAAACATTGTTTAGTGACAGTTACCTGATGTCCTTTTTGTAACCACAAAACTTTGTATGGGCTTGGATGATCAATCGTCTCCAGCTCCATCTTTTCTACCATCTCTGTAGAAACGAGATTATCTGTGCTACCACTGTCCACAATGACCTTGCATACCCTATCCTTGGTTTTGCAATCAATCCAGAAAAGTCTGGTTCTTTGGATTGAACTCTCCACCTCCTTCCATGGTGTCAAAAGAGCTTTTCGCATCATCAACGATCTTCCGCCTTCAACATCTTCTGCCTCAATGTCTCACCTCTGTGCTTCGGCGATGTGAGTCTCTCCACTCTCCTTATTTTTATTTGGACACTCGTAAGACTTGTGCCCATTCTTTCCACATGTGAAGCATGTTATTACTCCACCTCTTCCTCTTCTTTTACCTCTGGTACGAGAAAAGATATTAGTATCAACATAATATCTTCTCTGTTCGGTATGTTTCCCTCTCTGTTCAGCGTATTTCCCTCACTGTGAGCTTCCACCTCTCTCAGTTTGAGTCTAAGGTTTCTTCTAGTCCTCCTTGGGCTTCTGATTTTTATCCTGGGCAATTGATTTGCCTTTGGGCTGACTTCTGCCTCGGCCTCTTTGACCCTGCTTTCGACTCAGCTTCTCTTCAGCTTTTAGAGCCATCTGATAAGCATCTTCCACCGTTCATATCGTTACCATTCTCATCTCATCCTGAATGTCGTATTTTCATGTATCTGGAAACTTTTTCATCATCACTCTCCCGATGACCTGCCCTGATGTTCAGCTTGTAGAATTATTCAGTGTATTCTTTCACTGTCATCATCTTCTGTCTCAAATTTTTCATTCTTCAAAACAGAGTAATATGGTAATCTCTAGGGATGAATTTCGCCTTCATCTTCGCGATCATTCTATCCCATCTTTTGATCTTCTACTTTCCCTTTCAGCGTCTGTCAGCTTATAGTTCATCCCACCACAATGTTGCATGTCCCTTCAATCTTGTGATAGCATGCTTGACCTTCTTGTCCTCTTTGACATCTTTATAGTCAAAGTATGTGTCCAGAGCTCTAACCTAGTCTAAAAGCTCCTCTGCATCCATATTTCCCTCATAAAATGGAATGTCCATTTTCTCTCTTGCACCCATTCTTGCAATAGCCCTAATCAAACGTTTGTTTGTTGCATCTTCTGCTGCAACTTCTTCTTCTTCATGTTCTACTTCAATTTCACTTTTGGAATCACTAAGATCCCCAAAACTGACTGTACGACTCTGTTTTGTCTACATGTCTTTGAGTCTGGCTCATAGATCACACAACTCTCTCTCCATGGCTGGACCAGTCATCTGCCTACCTCTTCTTCTTGGAATTTCCCTATCCTCTGGTGGATCGGGTGTTTGCCGGTCCCTTCTTCTCAGTGGCATGGTGAATTCTCTTTTTCTCTGCTACAGAAAGAAAAGAACCTTTCTGGGATCTGATACCAAATATGATGACACATGCTACCCCTCAACCCACAGGTTGGAAGGTCCACGTCGACAGGATCTTTTCCTTTACACTGGCCCGAAGAGCTTTTGCAATGGCTCTTCTATTTCCCTTTCAGGAAATCTGCACCCACGAATAACTTCGAGAAATTCACCCTTAAACTTTGGGACGTCGGACTTTGCACCTTCGCGAATCCAGTGGTCAAGCGCCTTGTCTCCAAATCTCTGGAACCCGAAAACAACCAACACTGACCTTTTCTCTCTCTCTTTCAGGTTTCTCCTTATCGCGATTTCGACGGTTGCGGTGTCAAGCCACTCATTCCCATGATTCCCGAAACCTGATTTACCGAAACTCCAATGCGCTCACAAGCTTTGACCTTTCAATGGCCCTTCACTCCATTGGGACTTCGGACTTCGTGATATGACGAATCCTAATACAAAGAGTTTAGAACTTCACCCCACAAAACCCCAAAATGGTCAACAGAAATTGACTTTCGGGTCGTTAATACACCACCTGTCCACCTGTCGATTCTATGGCCCACACGATCCTTTTGTCCTTCGGGACTTCGTGTTTCATGATTTCGCGAGTCCTGTTGCCAAAATTACGGGACTTCCACTCACGAAAACCCAAAATAGAAGTTCACGGGTAAATCCAATGGCTTATGTGGCTTGGATCTACAGCTCTACTCCTCCTAAGCTTAGAAACTTTGGGAATACTCGTCGTAACTCCCATGCTCCTTCATGAGATATAACAGCCCACGGGACTTCGTGAATTCTCCTTATAGAATTCTGACCGTCCGTATTTTTCCTCTAAGAACCTCTGCCCAAACTCAACAAGGTATCTCTCTCTGTGGAACTTGTCCTCCTGTGGTCCCATGTTGCTACACCTTCCTTCAAATTTTCAGGGTACCTTGTCCCCTTGCCTTCCTTCGACTCCTTCGAAGGTTCAAATACTTCTAAACTTTCTTAGGACTTTAAGTCTTTCAGAAAACCTTCTGCTCGCACTCCTTGCGACAGAATTTCAAACACCTTCAAGTGCTGAACTCTTTTCGACTCTGCACACACCTACAACAAAAGTCTCTCAATCCTTTGCTCAGGTTCACAACTATGAGACTTTGCTCAGCCTGCACACTCCTTGCACGGCTCCAGTGCCTGACTACACTTCTATGGAAATGAGAACAAAAGCTATCTAGCCTGAGATTTTAGAGACAAACCTCTGAACCCTTTGTCAATGCACTCCTTGTGGACAATTCAACTATACTTCTCGTAGGAATTCTTGCTCAGATAGAGAAACAATTGAAACTCATTTCCCTTACTCTCTCTCTCAGATTTCAAACATTCAACAAGAAATCATTCATACATAGCATAAAAGCAATTGCATGATAGAAAGAGTAAAACATTCATGAGCATAACATTCAAAAATGCATACACAGAGAATATATGAACACCATGAGTCTGAATCACATCTTTCTTGTATTAATTCAAAACTTCTATACATGGAGTTCGGCTACACAACTCTCTACTTCTTCTCTTCTATGCTCTATGCTCTCAATTGGCATAATCTCCCTCTACCTATTCTATTCTCTTCTATGTTACAATTACACAATGAGGGTGTATGTATCTCGTTTCCCTCTCGCACTCTAAAACTGTCTAATCTAACATTCAATTCTATCTACCTTCATTAACTACTATAAATGCCTTCTACCTACTAAGGATGAGAGCGGATTGCTCAAGGTCCATTTGCATTATACAAGTGTGCTCCTTCTTAATTATCTCATTTAAGATTGGCGCATTAACTTCAAGAGAATTTCAAAATTTGCGCTAGGCGCTTGTCCAACTGTTCGTTGTCTCCGCGTTGGCTCACTTGAGATGCTCCTGCATCACTGCACTAATGCATTTCAAACTGTATAGCGCATCGAATGAAGCAAGTTAAAACAAAAACACACTCTTACTATCAATACTTTGAAATTTAATATGGAAATAAAAAGATGCATTATACGTACACACCACACTAGTGCACTACTCATGGTATAGTGTACTGAAAATGTAACTTTCGAAAAAATTGTGTGTTTATGATCAATGCACCGAAATATACAAAAACAAATGAGCATGAATTTTAGTTTGTGTGTGTTGGCAACAATAATATAATTTCTCTTTTTTATAAGCTGCCTACACAGGGTCTTTAAATTCCTGTTACTCGTCACGAGCAATGACACTTATCACTTGTCGCTTTTTACACATATTCCTTTCGATTTTTGTTTTCATGACTGTAAGCATGAAAACTCACAGCTAGAATTGACATTTTGTTTCGATTTTTTATTAAAGGAAAACTATTCATATGGTCTATTATCGAATTGTCATTTTTTGCTATAAACACAATTGTTTTCCTTGTTTATAACCCATTGGTATTAAACACACCTTGGTTACATAAGTATAAAACCTCCACTCATTTAGTATTCAATTAATATCAATGGGGTTTTGATTCATAAAACTTTTAATGTTTCAATGTTTATTTGATACATTTATCTTTGTAATCAAGTCATGGATATGCGTACTATGGTTTTCAACTGTTCTGATCCTTATGCGTACCAATATGCCAAGGTGTCATTTTAAGTACGGTGTGATATTATTGCTCTATATGGCCTCGGGATTCATGATCTCATTCCCATGCATGGTGATTCATGCTTCTGCCTACCATTTCAAACCGTCTTTGCATTGCATTGAGGAAACTCGGGACTATGGCTTTGTGTTTTTTCTATCAAACCCTACCTCTGATTTCCTTGTTGATTCCCTTCTATTAGCCATGGATCCTGTGGTGAGGATTGAGCCCAATGGCATCCAAACCTTGTTATTGTTTGACAATGCCAGAGACGACTTAGAAAGGAACGACTGGCGTTTTTTTATTGAAAATTTTAGGGGTTTCAATCTGAGAGTTGCCCAAGAGTTCACATTGACTTTTGACGGTTGTAGAGAAAATATAGGAGACGTGCAGCTTGAGGTAAATGAAGATTTTATAAGCCAAGCTACTGGTTTATCATCTATGGGGAAAAAGTGTTTCAAGAATGCAAATGTTGAGGAGGTCCCCTGGTCATTGTTGTTCACCTCAAGGAAAATTACCAGCTGCAACCGAGGTATGTCTGTCTCATCTTTAAAACCTTGATGGCATGATCTGTTAGCTATTGTGAAACAGTTCATTACTTGTGAGGGGAGATTTGGGTTGGTTTTCTTGTATCACCTGCGATTGCTTATGAGCTTCATTGATTTCCCATTGAACATGCCCTATTTCCTCCTTAGAAGTCTATACAAGATGGGAAAGCAGTTTAAGAGGAAGAATTATGATTCTAGTTTGATCCATCATGGTTTAATCAAGATTATCATTATGGATCATTTGAAATTAAACAACGATTGTTGGGATGCTTTTGTGTTACGAAATGGCTTCGGTAATAGTGAGTTGGGACAGGTTGACAAGCCTGTTATCATAGAAAACCTTGTGAAACCTACCATCTCTCCTCCTTCGCTCATGCCCTGTGATCCTGTCTCTAATTTGGAACCCTTGACCTACCCTGATTCTACTCAACCCAACACTCAACCAGATTCATATCCTAAGAGTTGTACTAAGATTGTTAAAAAACCCACAAGGAAGAAATTAAAGGGCAGCATCGATGTTAATTATAAAAGTAAAAGGGCTGCTCATTGGGATTCATGATGTGCTCGAAACAAACCCAAGCCCTGTGCAGACACAAAAAATACAATTGAGGTAACTGAGGATTCGGATTCGAAAACTGAAAGGTTCTTGGCCGAAGAGTATCCATATTCATATGGACTTTGTTCTGACAGACCCTACGATTATGTTACCAACCTACCACCATGTCTAAAGGACAATCCTCTTTTTCCTGGCATCAAAATCCATGATGAACCTACATGTCAAATGGATGATTCTCCAACTATTAATACTATCAGTGCCAATACACAGTCTCTACAACCGCACTGTAATGAATTTCGATCCTGGATCGACAGGTATTACAAGGATGTGCCTTTACTACAGTCTCAAATTAAATCCTTGAAAGACCAGGGGAATTCGTTGGAAAACAAGAATAGTAGGCTCCAATCCATAGCTCAAGCAAAGGACAAACTCCTAAAAACTACAGGGTCTGTTATTTTTAAGAACGTGGAAGCAACGACAGCAATAGTAAACTCTAAGATTACTTGATTTGTTTGAATCCCATAATTTGAGGTATGATCTTTTTAAAATTTTACTATGATTCTGTCTTTCTCAATTTAGGATACACGATTTGTTTGCATAGATTACTTTTTAGTTTGTTTTGTTTGATTGAATAAAATATGATTCTAGTTATAATTATAACTAGCTACATAATCATGAGATTTTGTAGCTAGTTAGAAAAATTTGAATTGCTTGTCTTGATAATTGAAAATGTATCTAAGATATTCTTATTTTTATTTGTTAACAGGAACTCATGATTTTCAAAGAGATTTGAAGCACTGTTGGGATCTTCCAGCCATGCCATCTTTATTTTTTTAGTAAATAGATTAGGCTGTTAGTTTTTTGGTATCAAGTAAAATCTGGGAGGTTGCATTCCCCACATTTTTTTATCAGATTTGATGTTATCAACAGGAAAAATTTTGTTCCTGGAACCTATATAAGCATGTTATTTTGTAAAATTCAAACCATCTCTGCCTGGGGCAAAAACTATGGATTTCTGATTTACAGACTTGAATAGAATATGATATTTGTCACAACTTTAGCTTCTCCATATCGTGTTATTATTCAGGTTATGATTATTTCGATTTGTAATTAAATTATGATTGCTTTAGCTATCGTGGTTTATTGTAGATTGGTATGATAAAAATTTATATGTTATCCATGTTTTATGTCCCATATTTAACATACAGTAATCATTCTGTTCAAACTTGAGATTAAGAGATTTATCTTCATCATTTGTTGAACATTTATACACAAGTTTTCACAACAGGATTTATCTCAATGTGGCTGCTTGCAAAATTATGAGATTGTTGTGACCGTATCTCTTATATGTTATATCATTTGAATTCCATTATTACTGTTTCACATTTACGAGAAGCAATTGTAGGTTTTGTTGAGGGTTTACCTCATCAGACAGGGAGATGGGATGTTACACACTGAACAAATAGTGGATGTGATAACAGGTCAGTTTGCTAGTTTAATTTCATTAGTTTAATGAATACAAAAAATTCCTGTAGCTAAAACATTTTCCATTTTCTGTGATCTCTGTTTTCAATTAGACAGTTTGATATTTGATTTCCTTTATAAGAAAACAAATCATAAAAATTAGATAATAGTTTTATTATTGAAAGATCAATTTACATTTCATTTTCACGGATTTAGATTAAAATTCGTATTCTATATATATTATATATATCTTAGAATTAGAAGTATTTGTATATATATTGTATATGTAATAACTAGAGTTATTTTATAAATATTAGTTAGTTAAACTGTAAATACATATTAGATCTAGACATAGTTCTTAGCGATTGTTATTCATCTAATTATTACACTTTCTTTAGTTTTGATTTTCTCTTTCTTTAGGATTTAGATCGGCCAACGGAGCCGCTAAACCCGTCGGAGTGGATTAATCCAAACGGCTTGGGTTAATCAGACAAACCTAAACCAGATTCACTCCTCCAGTTGACGAGTGGTTAATTTTTCCCGTCAACAAATGGCGCTAGAAGGAGGGCCTGAAAACTATTAATGGCACGAGGAGGTCGTAAGACTCCTCCACCACCTACCCGCTCACCTATAGTGACTAGAATTCGTTCATATGACAACATTGTACCTCAAACAACAACCACATCAAATGTTTATCTACAGATCACAGTTGAACTAGTAACTCCAAATCCTACGGGTGGTGACATACAAGAGATTGTTCGCCAATCTCTTATAAGAATGCATAGTGCCTTAGCTCATATAAGACAACCAAATCGACCTCTGAACAAACCATTAGACTTCTTTGATATCAAAGAACAACTTGGAGGCACTGACCTTACTTTAAACCCTATAGATCCAATCCTCACTCCTACAGCAGGAGGATCTGGTATACCACCATCACCACCTCCTTCATCTCCTTCTTCTTCTGGAGAAGAATCTTCTGACGAAGATAGTTCCTCATCCTAGCCTTCGACACCAGCCACACCTATGGCCAACCCAAACAATCCCGCTAGACCCTGGCGCGACCAAGATGCAGTGGCCATACCTGGGCCTTAGCATCCTTTACCAAAGCACCCAGAGAAATGGCTCCCTAAATTTGACCCAGACTCCAAACAGATCGCTGAAGATCACATCAAAAAGTTTATGTTAGCCATTAGACTCCTTAGTGTCGAGCACGAAGACGTAGTCTGTAGATTGTTTCCCTACACCTTTGAGGGCAATGCCTCTATCTGGTACTTTTCCCAACAGCCCCACACCATCATGTCATGGGAGAAATTTGAATCCTGTTTCCTTGAGAAATTCAGAGATGACAAGTCTCCTAAAGTTCTAGTCATGGAGATTTCTAGTTTAAGAATGAACCCCAAAGAAAAGATCAAAGACTTTAATCAAAGGTTCTTGACACTAAAGAACTGAATCCCCACAAATTCAATGCCTGCCGAGAATCTTATTATCGCATATTATATGAAAGCCTTACATCAAAGCATAGCCATTTGGGTAAAGAGATCCAAGAAAGATACATTGTTAGAAGCCTTTGAAGAGGCCAGTCAGATCGAGAAAGACATTCTCATCTTAAAAGACACTACTAGCAACGAGACAGAGACTAGTTCATCGTCCAAAAAGAAAATTGAAATTCTCCCTAGACCTTCCCAAAACAAAGCTCAACTTGAAAGCTCAGATTTAGAAAACTTACAGAAATTCGTTCAAAACTGTCCAATCAAGTTATAGATTTGAAAAGGACAGTTGAATAAGCTTCTTCGAGCAAAGGGCCTTACAAACCCCCTTTTAGGAATCCTTTTCCCACCAACCGACCTAATTCAAATACTGAAGGCCTAAATCTAGAAAGCCTGCAATTTGTTATTCAAATGATTCTAGAAGTACACGATAACTTGATTCCTCCCGAGATTCCTGAAGAAGTAGCTGAAAAAGAGACAGTAGAAGAAGATGAATCTTCTCCGAACATTTTTGGACATTTTTCGGATAGCATTTTTCAAGCTAATTTCAAAACAATGCATCCTTACAATACTAGGAGCAAGACAACAAATAAGCCTTCTTCTGAAATCATTACGACTTTGCCTCCAAAACAGTCTAAATCGATTGAGACTAAACAGAATTCGGTAAACCCAAGTTTAGATTATGATTTGGTTGAATATTTAAAGAAGATTAGGGCTAACATTTCTGTTTATGAATGATTAAAATTCCCTTTTCTTCTGTAAAAAATGCTACAAAATATTACAGAGAATAGAAAAAATGGCAATCCAAGAAGTAACAAAGGTGTTCAGAACAACCCCAAAGTTCCTCAGAAGGCCTCCACCAAAACTACTTCTGATCCTCACGATAAAAGAGACCTTACTGTAAATAATGTAACAGATGTAGATAAATCAGTTTTAGAGGCCGCGAGTAAAAAGCAACAAGCTTCCACTATTAGTACTCGCAAAAATGTCCCTCCATTTTTGTTAACTTTTGAAATTTTCAATAGGAACGTACACAACTGCATGGTAGATTCAGGTACGTCATCTAACATAATTCCTTGGTCTGTTTTTCAAAAGATTAATGCCAAAGTTCAACCATCCAGCTTGATCGAACTAGTGTTAAAGTGATAGGCGAATTAAGAAATGTTCTTATAAGATTTTCGTCTAATCCTAAAGTTCATCAAGTGATTTATATTATTGTTGTAGATATCCCAGAAGTTTATGGTCTATTTTTAAGCAGAGACTGGTCATAAAAATTACACGGCTACTTTGCAACGGATTGGTCTCACTTGTGGCTACCTGAGAATGGAAATCCCAACAGAATCAAAGTAAATCATGAACATTATCTGAAGTTCATGGTGACTGATTTAAATGATCCCAATGAACCTTTCACTCCTTCTATCGATTTGCCCGAAATACAGGGGATGGATACTTTTTTCGGTAATTTCATGACCGAAACTTCCACTATCACTAACCCGGAACAACCATATGAAATTTTGACATATACATAGCCAACAGCTTCTTCACAGTGGACACATACAACCGACGATGATCAAATATGCTCTCTTTACTTTGAAGGGTCCAAATCCAAGGAAGGAGCTGGTGCAGGCTGCATGATCATTGATCCAGTAGGTAACAAGACTTTGATTGCTTGCAGGTTAGAATTCGAATGTATGAACAACACGATCGAATATGAGGCACTCCTGCAAGACCTCAAAAAAGCGTTAGATCTTAACATTTAAAATTTGACTGTCTTTGGTGATTCGGAAATCATGGTTAGACAGGTAAAAAATTCTATCCTCTGTTTATATTCGCACCTTAAAAGCTACCAAACTGAGGTATGGAATTTGATGAATAATTTTGTCACATTTAACATAAATTTTGTTCCTAGATTGAATAATTCAGAAGCTGATTTGTTAGCTAACGTAGCTTCAAAACTTTTTCCTGCATAAGGCTTATCTCTGAATGCATTCTCCGTTGAACTATTGTTCAGACTGTCCATCCTAGACAACATTACGAATTGGAGAGTCTTCGATGACGATCAACAGATTATAAGTTTTCTGCATATGGAAGAAACTTTCCAGGGTGCGGTGATTGACGAAGGAACCCATGATGAAAATCTTCGTGACTTTATGGTAATACCAGATCCAAGATCTGCAGAATCTTCATCAGACATGGTAAACTCTATCCCAAAATCTTTAGTTAGATTAGAAAAATTTTATGATCTTCATGACAAGTTCAGAAAATCAGTGAATTGTAAAATGAATAGTTCCTCTTTGACACATGAAAAGGTAAATTTGGGAACTGAAGACAATCCACAGTGCATTAATTGAGGGGTGGGGTGTTCTAAGCAAGAAAAAGTAACATTTATTAAGTTTTTTAAGGAATTCAAATATGTTTTTTCTTGGACGTACGATGACCTAAAAACCTTTGATCCTAACATCATACAACACATTATTCCTATGAAACCCCAAACCCAACATTTTCAACAAAGTTAAGGAAAATGCATCCAAAACTCAAACCAACAGTCAAGAAGGAATTAAACAAACTTCTGAATGCTAATATAATTTTCCCAGTTAGGCACACACAATGGGTCTCTAATCTTTTCCCTGTCCGAAAGAAGAGTGTTGAAATCTGACTATGTGTTGATTTTCGAAATCTTAACCGAGCGTCTGATAAAGACAACTACCCTGTCCCTCCTATGGAATAGATCCTTCAACAGGTATCTGGTTCTGAATGATTATCCTTGTTGGATGGTTTTTTAGGGTATAACCAAGTCCTGATGTCCCCTCCAGACCAACTCAAAACCACCTTCCGCACTCCATGGGGCACCTACGCTTATAGAAAGATGCCCTTTGGACTCATAAACGTCGGTGCCACTTTCCAGAGAGTGATGGACATCACTTTCTGAGGCTTAATCAATCAATCTATCATAGTTTACCTGGATGACATCACTGTCTTCTCGAGAAATAAGGAAGATCATCTAGCTCATTTAAGATCAATTCTACAGCATTGTCGTAAGTACGACATTTCTTTAAACCCAAAAAAATCTATCTTCCCAGTAGAACAAGGTAAACTCCTAGGATTCATTATATCAAGTGAAGGGATGATTATCGATCCTGAAATAACTCAATTCATTTTGAAACTACCCCCTCCCTCGTCAAAAAAGTCCATGCAATCTTTCTTAGGTCAGATAAAATTTGTTTGGATATTCGTCCCCATCTTTTCATAAATGGTGAGACCATTACAAAACCTAATAAAAAAGGACGTACAGT
The DNA here is from genome assembly GCA_000966675.3 of Picea glauca. Taxonomy (NCBI): domain Eukaryota; kingdom Viridiplantae; phylum Streptophyta; class Pinopsida; order Pinales; family Pinaceae; genus Picea; species Picea glauca. Next base: position 58,175 of record JZKD02S2170413.1, on the reverse strand, counting down.
ACCATTGGGTACCTTTAGAAAGCCAGGCTTTTGATTCAATAAAAAATGCCATAATAGACACTCCTTCTCTAATGAGCCCCGAATTTTCACAAGACTTCAACCTCTACATGTTTACTTCTAACCATTCATACACCATTGCCCTAACTCAAAAGAACGCTGAAAACAATGAAATCCCAATCGCCTTTATGAGCTCAACCTTCAAGGGGGTGGAACTTAATTACCCAGCAGTAGATCAACAAGCCTATGTTGTTTTCAAAGCAGTAAAGCACTTCCGATCTTATCTGTTGAAATCAAGGATGAAAATCATTGTCCCTTACCCAGCTACCAGAAATCTGTTAGTACAGAAAGAACTAGGCGAAAAAAGGGCAAACTGGGTCACATCCTTGCAAGAGTATGACATAGAAATCACCCCAGCACAAATTGTAAGAGGCCAAGGGTTATGCAAATTGGTTGGTGATTCAGCTGTAGGACAACAAGAGGAAAATGATATGTTAAGTCCAGGTCAACACTATCAAAATCAAATCTGTTGTGCATAGAACCCTGTTAGTCCCTGGTATGATGATATAAAATTTTGTCTTATACACAGATCATCTCCATGTCACCTTGATCCCACAAAAAGGAGAGCACTAAGATTAAAATATTCTTCTTTTCAGCTGATTAATGGTATTTTGTTTCGTCAAAATTTTGATGGAGTACTAATGCGCTGTCTTGAGAAAGATGAAGCAGAAAAACTCTGATTGGAATTGCATGTAGGAGAAGCCGGTGGACATTTTGGTGGAGACACCACTGCCCATAAAGTAATAAGAGTAGGTTATTACTGGCCTACCCTTTTTAAAGATGTTCATTCTTTGTGTCACAAGTGTGTAATTTGTCAAAAAGCATCCGGACGGATACAAAAACCAACCTTCCCTCTGCAGCCAGTTTCAGTAGACTCCCCTTTTCAGCAGTGGGGTCTAGATATTATAGGCCCGATCAACCTGCCATCCTCACAACAACATAAATATATCATAACAACCATAGATTACTTCACTAGGTGGTCTGAGGCTACCCCATTAAAAGCTGTAAATACCAACCAGGTAATATCTTTCTTGAATTCAAATATTATTACTCATTTTGGTATTCCTGAATGCCTAGTATTTGGCAATGCCTCTTATTTTTCATCTCTTGAGATGAGTGATTTCTCTCTAGAAAAAGGAAATAAATTAAATTATTCTCCCAACTATTACCCCAAGGCAATGGTTTGGAAAAATCAACTAATAAAAATATGATCAAAATTATCAAGAGAACGGTCTTTGAAAACCATAAAAATTGGCATAACGCACTGTTAAACGCAATCTGGGTTGATAGAGTAACTCCTAAAATTGTTGTGGGTAACTCACCTTTCTTTCTCGTTTACGGCAGAGAGGTGATTCTTCCACCACATGTCCTTCTTCCATCTCTGCAGTTATCACAGAAAGTACAGGAAGAGGACTGTCCCCCTTTGGAGAATCGAATTAATGCTTTGTTAAAATTAGAAGAAGTGAGGGCTCAAGCGAAATGGAAATTGGATCAACATCACCTCATCGTTAAAAACTAGTTTGATTCCAATTCTACCTCTGACAAAAATTTTGAGGTAGGTGACCTTGTCCTAAAATGGGACAAACCTCATGAGGGAAAATGAGAGCATACAAAGTTTCAGAACTTGTGGCTAGGACCATTTTTAATTCCTAAGAAATTGGGTCCTAGTTCCTTTCGATTACAGAATTTAGAGGGACAACCAGACACCTTTCCAATGAATGACCAATCTCTAAAAAGGTACTTCGCTTGATGACACTCCCATGTACACTGTGTAAATATTTTCTGTTTTGTTTGTTGTTGATTTTTCTTTGCTGGTTGTTTTGATTTTTCCTTTTATGCTTATCAGTCTTTCATTTTAAAAACACACATGCCTGCATCATGGGCTAGTTCAGACAAAGAGAACAAAAAAATTTCCCCTCTAAAATGACTGTTGAAGGTTGTTTAAGCATCAATCGTGATATTTTCTGAATACACAACCATGCTAAAGATAACTCGTTGTTTGAAAAGCGTTTCTTGATTTCAATCTGTAACTGAAGTTACTCACGATCATCCATAAAAATTATTCTTACGTTGTCCCTGTTCTTTAAGAGAACAAATCAGAGATGTCTCCCTACTCTTGAAAGTCAGTTTATTAACAAACTATTTCCAGATATTAATGAAGGGAAGATAAGAAATTTCTTCAATGTTTGCAATTTACTAAGATGTGTTCAAAAACCAGGATTTTCAACGTCACCCCGCTCTATTAAAAATCTCTAAAAAACTAAATAAATTTTCAGAGAGTTGTGGGAAGTGCTTGTAAACCCGCCAGGATACTGAACAGGTCTACTGGCAGTGGGTAAATGCATGCATGACGCCAAGATAACTTTACTGGGGTACTGAACAGGCCCACTGGCAGCAAAGCAATGTCAAGTATATGAAAATTCTCAGATATGGATTCTTTAGACCTTAAATGTCCTTCGTTCTGATCTAGAACTTCTTGGCAGGATACAGATATCGGAGTGGGTTAAATGAAATCCCTGTCGAGGCTATAGATGCCTACTGGAAGCAGCGGCCCTGCCAACAATATTGAAGATTTTAACTTTAATATCGTGATTCTCTTTTGTTAAGATTGTTGTTAGTTTTCGTCTCTTTAAAATAACAGTAATCTGAAACTGGAATGCATTTTAAATTGTTTACGATGTTCAGACAGTTGTCTGGTTGTTTTCAATTCGAAGTTTTTTCTGATTATCCTAATTTGAACTCGTTCATTTGGAAAAGATAACTACTTCTCCCAGCGTGTCGCCATTGTTGGCAGCAATAATATAATTTCTATTTTTTATAAGCTGCCTACATAGGGTCTTTAAATTCTCATTGCTCGTCACGAGCAATGACACTTATCACTTGTCACTTTTTACACATCTTCCTTTAGATTTTTGTTTTGATGACTGTAAGCATGAAAACTCACAGCTGGAGTTGACATTTTGTTTCGATTTTTTATTAAAGGAAAATTATTCATATGGTCTATTATCGAATTGTCGTGTTTTTCTATAAACAATTTTTTTTTCCTTGTTTATAACCCCTTGGTCTTAAATGTGCCTTGGTTACATAAGTATAAAACCTCCACTCATTTAGTATTCGATTAATATCAATGGGGTTTTGATTCATAAAACATTTAATGGTTCAATGTTTATTTGATACATTTATCTTTGTAATCAAGTCATGGATATGCGTACTATGGTTTTCAGCTGTTCTAATCCTTATGCATACCAATATGCCAAGGTGTCATTTTAAGTACAGTGTGATATTATTGCTCTATATGGCCTCGGGCTTCACAATCTCATTCCCACACATGGTGATTAACGCTTCTGCCTACCATTTCGAACTTTCTTTGCATTGCATTGAGGAAACTCAATACTATGGATCTGTGTTTTTTCTATCAAACCCTACCTCTGATTTCTGTGTTGATTCCATTTTGTTAGCCATGGCTCCTGTGGTGAGGATTGAGCCCAATGGCATCCAAACCTTGTTATCGTTTGACAACACCAGAGATGACTTAGAAAGGAACGACTGGCGTTTGTTTATTGAAAAGTTTAGGGGTTTCAATCTGAGAGTTTCCCAAGAGTTCGCATTGACTTTCGACGGTTGCAGAGCAAATATAGGAGACATGAAGCTTGAGGTAAATGAATATTTTATAAGCCAAGCTACTGGTTTATCGGCTGTGGGGAAAAATTGGTTCAAGAAAGAAAAGGTTAAAGAGGTCCCTTGGTCATTGTTGTTCACCTCAAGGAAAATTACCAGCTGGGACTGAGGTATGTCTGTCTCATCTTTAAAACATAGATGGCATGATCTGTTAGCTATTGTGAAACAGTTCATTACCTATGAAGGAATATTTGGGTTTGTTTTCTTGTATCACCTATGATTTCTTATGAGCTTCATTGATTTCCCACTGAACATGCCCTATTTCCTTCTTAGAAGTCTATACAAGATGGGAAAGCGGTTTAAGAGGTAGAAGTCTGATTCTAGTTTGTTCCATCATGGTTTAATCAAGATTATCATTATGCATCAGTTGAAATTAAACAATGATTGTTGGGATGCTTTTGTGTTACGAAATGGATTCGGTAATAGTGAGTTGGGACAGGTTGACAAGCCTGTTATCATAGAAACCCTTGTGAAACCTACCATCTCTCCTCCTTTTCTCATGCCCTGTGATCCTATCTCTAATTTGGAACCCTCAACCTACCCTGATTCTACTCAACCCAACACTCAACTAGATTCATATCCTAAGAGTTGTAATAAGATTGTTAAAAAACCCACGGGGAAGAAACTAAAGGGTAGCATCAATGTTAATTATAAAAGTAAAAGGGTCGCTTGTTGGGTTTCACGATGTGATTGAAACAAACCCAAGCTGTGTGAAAACACAAAAAATACAATTGAGGTAAGTGAGGATTCAGATTCATAAATTGAAAGGTTCTTGGCCGAAGAGTATCCATATTCATATGGACTTTGTCCTGAAAGACCCTACGATTATGTTACCAACCTACCACATTGTCTAAAGGATAATCCTCTTTTTCCTGGCATCAAACTCCATGATGAACCTACATGTCAAATGGATGATTCTCCAGCTGTTAATACTATCAGTGCCAATACACAGTCTCTACAGCCGCACTCTAATGAATGTCGATCCTGGATCGACAGGTATTACAAGGATGTGCCTTTACTACAATCTCGGCTTAAATCCTTGAAAGACCAGGTGGATTCGTTGGCAAACGAGAACATTAGGCTCCAATCCATAGCTCAAGCAAGGGACAAATGCCTAAAAACTACAAGGTCTGTTATTTTTAAGAATGTGGAAGCAACGACAGCAATAGTAAACTCTAAGATTACTTGATTTGTTTGAATCCCTTAATTTGAGGTATGCTCTTTTTAAAAGTTTAGTATGATTTTGTCTTTCTCAATTTAGGATACACGATTTGTTTGCATAGATTACTTTTTAGTTTGTTTTGTTTGATTGAATAAAATATGATTCTAGTTATAATTATAACTAGCTACATAATCGTGAGATTCTGTAGCTAGTTAGAAAATTTTGAATTGCTTGTTCCGATAATTGAAAATATATCTAAAATCTTCTTATTTTTATTTGTTAACAGGAACTCATGATTTTCAAAGAGATTTGAAGCACTGTTGGGATCTTCCAGCCATGCCTTCTTTATGTTTTTAGTAAATAGATTAGGCTGTTAGTTTTTTGGTATCAAGTAAAATCTGAGAGGTTGCATCCCCCACATCAACAAGAAACATTTTGTTCCTGGAACCTATATAAGCATGTTATTTTGTAAAGTTCAAACCATCTCCGCCTGGGGAAAAAACTATGGATTTTTGATTTACAGACTTGAATAGAATATGGTATTTGTCACAGCTTTAGCTTCTCCATATCGTGTTTTTATTCAAGTTATGATTATTTCGATTTGTAATTAAATTATGATTGCTTTAGCTATTGTGGTTTATTGCAGATTGGTATGATAAAAATTTATATGTTATCCATGTTTTATGTCCCATATTTAATAGACAGTAATCATTCTATTCAAACTTGAGATTAAGAGATTTATCTTCATCATTTGTTGAACATTTATACACAAGTTTTCACAGAAGGATTTATCTCAATGTGGTTGCTTGCGAAATTATGAGATTGTTGTGATCGTATCTCTTATATGTTATATCCTTTGAATTCCATTATTTCTATTTCACATTTACAAGAAGAAATTGTAGGTTCTACTGTGGGTTTACCTCATCAGACAGGGAGATGGGATGCTACACACTGAACAAATAGTGGATGCGATAACATGTTAGTTTGCTAGTTTAATTTCATTAGTTTAATGAATACAGAAACTTCCTGTAGCTAAAACATTTTCCATTATCTGTGATCTCTATTTTCAATTAGACAGTTTGATATTTGATTTCCTTTATAAGAAAACAAATCATAAAAATTAGATAATAGTTTTATTATCGAAAGATCAATTTACATTTGATTTTCACAGATTTAGATTAAAATTCGTATTCTGTATATATTATATATATCTTAGAAATAGAAGTATTTGTATATATATTGTATATGTAATAGCTAGAGTTATTTTATAAATTTTAGTTAGTTAAACTGTAAATACATATTAGATCTAGACATAGTTATCAGCGATTGTTATTCATCTAATTATTACACTTTCTTTAGTTTTGATTTTCTCTTTCTTTAGGATTTAGATCGGCCAACGGAGCCGCTAAACCCGTCAGAGTGGATTAATCCAAACGGCTTGGGCTAATTAGACAACCCCAGATCGGATTCACTCCTCCAGTTGACGAGTGGTCAATTTCGCCCGTCAACAGTGTGTTTATAAAAAAAAAACCTATTCATTCTTTTATTTGTTTGAAAAAATTTAGAAACAATATTTGTTCAATAGATATTGATGAGAAAATACATGAGTGTGGATTTTTTAAGGAGCCAAATTCGAGGGGATTATTGTAGATCACATAGAAATCTTTAGAGGATAAATTTATAGTATATGATTTCATTCTATTAATCATATTAATCATTCTCCTATTTGATTCAAACAATTTTCAATGCATTCCCAAACAAAAGTAAAGGGTTTCATAATTACCTTCGCTATTGGAAGTCCTAATTTCCTCACTGTTTTTTCTTCTTCTTTTTTTTCTATATTTCACAATATCAATTTTTTTAAGTAAATTTTTTATAGGGTTTCTTTATTTATATATGATTTTTTCCTATTTGTTGAAATTAAACCACTCATTGCATTGGATCCCAACTCATCATGTCATTGTCAGCTATTTTTTTAAGGTCTTCACAGTGACTTGCATGTATTTATTTGTAAACATCACTACTTAATTTCAATTAGATATAATATTAAAAAAAAAATCGAAGTTAGTGGTGCACTGTAATATTCCAAATATAAAATAGTATGCAGAATAGAAATAATTAGCTAGAAATGGTAGATAAACAATGATATAACCATAATTATACCACAATAATACCAGAATAATACCAGAATAACACCAGAAAGAGAACTTTGATTACTGAGAGCAATGTTCACTTGCCTCTTTGAGGGGGCAACCTCTAGTAGAGCAGAGCTCTATTACAATAATATTCAAGACAAAACTTTGCATACCCTCTACTCCTATTTATAGTAAATATGTCTATCCAAAAGAACAATCTAGAGGAAAATCCTTCTCGAAGCGGAAGCTTCTATTAGGTCTTCTTACATTTGACTTATTTTTCCTTATTGCTAGGCCTTATTAATATTGAACTTTATTACATGGAAATATATTATTCTACCTACGTGAGGGGTTAGGTCCCTAACATGCACATTTAACCTAGATACATAGTGGGCAACCTTGTTTACAAAGTGCATGGAAAAATTGTTGTTTTTTTATGGAAATCGCCATGTCTTAAATTTTTTCACAGCTCGATGGTGCATAATAAACAATACTTAGGAAGATTTTCTTTTCTTAATTCATAATACAAAAAATTGTAAAATGTTTTGAATTTTGCAATGAAACTATTATAATGCATCGATGTGTGTATGTATGGTTGATGCAATGGTGCATACACATATGTTTTGTCACCTCGGTGTGGATTAAGTTACTATGCACACCAAGATCTTATTTTAAAAAAAGTTAACTAATTTTTATATATGATGGTTTCCGATTTTTTTTAAGGATATTTTGAAAATACCAAGGGACAAACAAGGGGAAAATGAAGACACGTTGGTAGGGATGTCCAAAAAAGTGTAGAAGAAGACGGTAAAAGAAATGAACATAATTGCGTCGCAAGAGGAGCCATCCAACCATAATGTGCAATAAAGTTATGTAATCATTTATTTATTCTTTTATGTACATTAAATTTAAGTATTGTGTTAAATACTAATTTTCAATTGTTTTGTTGTAGGAAAAAAAAAATAGAATCTATTCAACACATAAGACAGGACAATGAGGAATAAAAGGGTTGATCACAAACTTTGTGAGTATTTACGTTTTTCACCTTTTTTAAGATTTCATGTTGGTTGTGATATTTATTTTTAAATAATTAATTTACACTTTTCCATGGATGTCTTCTATGAGGTGCTAACATACAAAGAGGTTCCAACCCATGAATTGATAAACATTGGAAGTATGGGTTGTTAGTATATGTTGAAGAATGAAAGTTTAATTGAACAATTTGTAAGTAGTTGTGTTGTTTAACTTCGCTTGTTTTATAATTAATGAAAAAACAATACAACGTTGTATTGATTATATCAATTGTGCTTTGTCATGTCGTATTAAACATGTAGGAAAGAACGTATGGAATGCAGCCAACATAGAAGATTTTGAGAGAATTCATGAAACATGGCTTCAAAATAATGTATATTGTTTATGAAATACTTAGTGCTAAGGTACGTTTTTTTTATTTACTCAATCATGTATATTCTACTATATATAAATGTAGATATACTTAGTATAGTTTATTTCTATGTTTTTAGATGGAAGATAAACTGGTAGAACATAAAAAACAAGATGATCAAGAAAACATTATGTTAAAAAAACAAAGTACACTATCACCTACAAATAATGAAGAAATTAGGCATGCACACAACTCGAGGGATGACAATCAATATAATTTAATGTTACCGCAAATTGTATGTTTTGATATTTTTCACTAAGAATAAGGGATTTTGTTTAATGTACTCGACATATTGTCCCAATTGCATGAGGACATGTTACCAATTAGTGTAGAAATTACAAATTGGTTGCAATTATGATTATTTTGGACCTTTACTTTGTCCCTTTTTGTATGAAAATGGGTTTCTTATTCATAAATAATAAAATGGGTTTCTTATTCCATTGCATTGTCAAATGTTGTAAAATTGTTGCATTCCTTAATAATTAATATGTGGATGATTTACATTCTTAAAAATAAAAGATATGTAATCGGTTGGATAACACATTAATGTAATTATTATATTGAAATGAAATAACAAAAATATAAAACAATATTATTATATAAAAATATTTATTTTGAAATGATTAATTGAAAATTTGTAAAATACAATGGATTAAAATATATACTTATCAATGCAATGTATTATTTTGAACTCACTAGATGGTGAGTGCCATAATATAGAAATCAATTTGTTTTCTGGAGCCATATGAGTCGATGCACATTAATTATAATAATGCACCAGTACGAACTATTGAGAAGATGCATTGTTTTGTAAATGCTATAATGTACAATAATATTTATTGTTTCAAAATCGTAGTTTATTATATGCACCACGGTTCTAAATATTATTTATGCACCGATGCTTGGTAAAAATAATGGTGCCAACATCTCACCTTGAATATTCAAAACTTCACTACCCCTCGTGCACATGGTAAAATAGACATTGATACGTACTAATTAGAAAAGAACCAAGAAACATACTATATTAAACTCACTGAGTCTCGTTCATTATAATTTAAATTCACTAGGGCATACAAATCATAAAATGCTCAAGTGCTTCATATGAAATCAAGGTGGAACTGGTGCGTATAAATTATAAGAGCATAGGTGCTCTGCATATGATGAAAAGGTGGAACTGGTGTGCAATAGTTATAAACGCACAAAGGAATTTTTTAATTGTATATTTGATTTTTGTAAGTTAGTAAGTATATTAAAGCCTTCTAAAAAATTACAATCTGTCTATTCTAGGTGTCAACATTGCCCAGCTGGGAAACCACTATTGGCCCTGGTTCAAAAATTTAATGACACTTGTCCAAAAAATGATGACACTTGTCCAAAAATAAACAGAAGTGATTGTACTGAAAAAACCTATTGTGTCGCACAGGGCTCTGGGCTATCTAAGTTTTAATCTAAAAAGAGATGATTGTTCAAGAAGAGATGACTGTCTATACAATTTCCTAAAAAAGAGAACTTTTTCAGAGACCTGGACCATAGGATGGGCCTGCAAAGACTTGGGTATTCTTCATCTTTCCCTTGTCTCCTTCAGCGCTTGCCTACTTGAGGTCTTGGAGGAAGAGTAGCAGCTTGTCCACCCTGCTCCTTTGTTCTTCGTCCTGCATTTGTAAATCCCTGATGGCCTTTTTTATGTCTTGTTGTCCTTTGGCCAAATCTCTCAAATCTTGAGTGATCTCTTCCTGATTAACATGGATGTGGAAAGGGGAATGAATTGGGGAATCCATAGAATTGGCGAAGGTGGCTTCAGAAAGGTGGCATGACAGGGTAGCGACGGGAGGTGGTCTTCGTGGTGGAAGAGGAGAGGGTGGGGGTGGTGCGTATCCCAAGGAGTTCACGAGGGATTCAAACCATTCAATATGATAGACATACTCATTTGATAGAGGTGAAAGTTCTTGAGTGGCTTCAAGTTGCATCTCTACTGGAGAAGGAGCCAAAATAAGAGGTAGGACAGGAAAAGCATCAACAAATGGAGGGAAATTAGCGCCAGGCATTTCAGTGTATGAGAGGTGGGTTGAATTTGTCATTTTCTTTCCCTTGGCTATGTACCAGGCTATGCCTCTTCTAGACTTGCCTCTCAGGTGTGGCATAAGGGTTGTTGAGGTTGGGAGGGTGGATGCACAGAGCTTGAAGATCAGTAGAAACCTGTGAAAAGGAGGGAAGGCGTCGGGAGTTGTTAGAGTGAAAATGCCCTTGAGTTTGGCTACGAGGGCTCCTGTTCCAGGGTGGGGAGGTGACCGATGAGGTGATGTGCATCTCTCCATACGTGATCTCTCCCTGCAAGTTCTCCAGCTCGTGCGACGGGATCCTAGATTAAAGGTTCGGCATGGTGGTGGCGTGCGAACTTAAATTGCGAGGTGATGTGCCAGGGGGATGGGACTTGATGGGAGTGATGGTACATGTGAGTGCCAACTGGTTGAATAGATGGTTGGTTGGCCTCTCCATGTCTTGTGTGCACAAACTACCTAGTATCACCCCATTCGGGGGGGATTTTTTAATTATATTAACATGAAATGAAATTTGTATTATATTAATGAACTAGTGCACTTTTATTATATCAACATAACATTGTGTGTTTTAATTATATGGAACATCTGCTAAAACCTCCACACATAGAGGATATTGTAGTGGGGAGATTTTTTTAAATTCTTCCAAATTTTGTATCACTAAAAACCTCTGCAAAAAATTCCATTAGAAGGTGTTCTCCTTGTAGTGATTGGACAATTCCCAAAAAAACATGGGATGAAAAAATCTATTATATATATGACACTAAGAGAGTTGAATATGAAATTAAATTTCTCTTTGAATGTCCAACCTATACCGAGATTAGATCTCAATTTCAAAAGATTTGTTAGACTACCAATCTTCTTAACCTTATAAATAAAAAAAACTATGGTGATCTTGGACACTTCTCTTAATTCCTTTGTAGTACATAAATAAATTCTAAATAAAACTAAGTAATACCTTACTTTCTTAAGGTCAAGACAATATTTGGTCTCACCTAAATTACCTCAACCAATTATAATTTATATTTCATGATCTAATATTTAAATAGACAAACTTTTCTTCATTGTAACAAAAGAAAACAAAATTATAATTTTTATATATATGATTTTTAATATTATTTTAAATATTCATATAATAATAAATAAATAAATAATTTATAATAAGATGGCTTGTGTAATGATAAATTGAAACAAAAGAAATGGTAACATTGACCAATGGAATTAAACATGCAACAAATAAGGAAATTTAAAGTATTGGTAACTTATCAAATACTTAAATTACTAAGTATAAATAAAATGATAAGTTATTAGTCGTTATTAGAGACTGTATGTTCATAAGTAGAAATATTAAGTACTAACATGATGACGATGATGATGATTAACATCCACTAAGACTGAATTGGTCTATCAGACCTTAAGAGGGTAAGAGATTACTTATGATTCTTTAGAATTTTGTTTGTATGCTCGAAAAGCATTAAGAGAAGCTTTCCAAGATCACCATACTTTTGTTGAGTTAAGAGGTTAGGAAGTGGTAGTGTGATAAATATTTTGAAAATCAGATCTAATATGGGTATAGGCTCGACAATCTAAGAGAAAGTGTTTTTCATCTTCAACCTTCTTAGTGTCACAAAGGTGACACACTCTTTCATCCCATGGCATTTTAGGAATTGACCAATGCCTAGTTTCACTATGGAGCTCGTGAGAATTTGTTCTTATCTTAGCGATGCTTATTTTTTTCTTTACACTTGGAAAAACAGATCGACTATTTTGATCTTCTAGATTATGATTGATTACATCTTTATAATACCTTAATTTTCTTTTTTCCTCTAACTCTTTATCACACCACATTTTTTACTTAAATTTTGATTTGACGTTTTTTCTAATAGTATCTTTATTCTGCAAAATGGTTTCTTCCATGATTCCCCAATAGTTTACCCAATATCGGGCATCTTTATGCCATCCTCGCTTGAGTCGATGGTGGTTATGACTTGATTTTGAAGAAATTTTAGGTAGCCTCTTGTCTTCCATGTTGTTTAACTTGTTCTTATACATTAGGTATCTATTCATAGCCATGCTCTCAATGGGGGAGAGGCTTGTTTCTAAGAGGAGGATGGGATAGTGCCTATTTCCTTTAATTTTGAGATTATAGGTTATAAAATTCTTTTGTATTTTCTCTATATTTCTCCAGGATTCACGAGAGATACTAAAACCCCAGACTTCACATCCATAAAGAATAACAGGTGTAACAAGTGTCTCAAAGAGGAGTTTCTTCTTATCCTAACTCCAAATATCAACTGATTTACAATTTTTTTCAAGCCCATAATAAGCTTTCCATCCCCCAATAATCATTTTCTCGATGTTATAATTCCAATTGAGCTTGTGGTGAATATAAATTCCAAGATATTTGTATGAAGTCACTTCCTCCAAGTTCTTATTGTCATATACAAAGGTATCATAAGGGATCTTATCGGATTTAATAATCATGACCTTAGTCTTATCAGTATTAACAGTCATACCCATATTGGAGCAAAAAGCATTGAGGATTCTTAGTTGGTTTTCAAGATCATGGGGACTCCTTGCCATAAGAGTGATATCATCAACATAAATAAGAAGATTTATGACTATACTAGTGAGAGTAGGGTCGACACAACCTGCTTTTTCCAAGAATTCTTCTAACTTATCAATGTATATGCCAAAAAGGGTAGGGGACAAGGGACAACCTTGTTTGACTCTGATACTGCAGTTAATCTCTTTTGACCAGCCCTAAATGTTTTTAAACTTAGCAATAACATTCTCATACATCCTTATTGCAGCATCCCTCAACTCAAGAGGCACTTTTATCTCTTCCAACCATTCCAAAGGTTTTTCCTAGGAACCATGTCAAAAGATTTTCTAAAGTAAAAAAAAAAAAAAAAAAAAATTGGTTTGATTATTGTGGAACTCCTCTGCAATGATACTAAAGGTAACAAGATGGTCCATAGTTGAATGATATCTCCTAAACTCGGCCTGGCCTTTATCTCTTTTACCGTGACTTTCTAGCCAAATGCTAATCTTCTTTTCCAAAATAATTCTATAAAGCTTGGCTAAAATCAGGCTAATCATAATGGTCCTATAAATAGAGGGAATGTTTCTATCCCCATTTTAAAATTAGGAACAATGAGGTTTTGCGTCCAAGGTTTAGGGAAGCCCTGCTTGACTACTAAATTGAAGAGCTTGTGCATGTGAGGGATAAGGATTGGCCCTCCTATTTTAAAACTTTCATCTTGGTAGCCTTCAATGTCCTTAGCTTTCCCATTTGTGAGTCGCTTAACCCCGAACTCTATGTCATCTAAAGAAAAAACTTCTTCCTTTGTAGGGACAATAAGAATGGTGTCCATGGCATTAGGGAACTCGTAAAGACTTTTAAGGTAGGAATTCCAGTCCATTAAGGGAATCCTATTATTTTCTTTAGTATTGTATTTTAGAATTTGGCTCTAGAACTTCTTAGGATCCAACTTGTATATTTTTTAAAGTTTCTCTTGCCTTTTATTGATATAGTATATTTTTTTCCTTTTAGTTAGAGCTTTGTATGTATTGATCTTATCGAGTTTTAAGGGCTCATTAGAAGCATCCCTAATGGATTTCCTAGCAATTTTACATTCTTTATCATACCAAGGGTTGGTTGTTCTAGTATTATTTTTACAAGACACCTTGAAAGAGAACTTGTTAATAGAAGTGGATAGGGTAGTTGTAAAATTGTAACCTACCTCCCATTTCGTTACGACAAGCCTCACATAACAAGTGCAATTTTTTTTTTGTGTGTGTGTATGTAGGAAGGTAATAAGGACATTATACTCAACATCGCAACACAATGATGAACACAACGCATGCAACTCACGCCACAACAAACATAACGATCTAACATAAAAGCACATCAAGCACCTGGAAGCAATGTACGACATTCAACTGACGAAGAATAAGAATGACTACCCGCTCGTCCTACCCTGCAATGGTTAGAACCTCCAGAACACATAAGCAACGCTCAAGCCTAGGTTCCCATCAATTTTGACCATTTAAGGTCTCAAGGCTAGCGACTGTTCTGAGGAACAAGGAGGTGTCTACATCCCGCCTGACACAAGCAGACCAAGCCTACTAAGCTAAGGACAATCATCTTAACAACCCCACAAACCCAAAATTAATTACACAAGTAACTACAAACCTTACAGTGAGAAACCAAGCACATTAAATGTTTACAAAACCAAGTACAAACATTAATTAAAATGAACAACAACACCCTCAATGGGAAGTGAAAGCTAAAAATGACTTCATCAACAACCCAACCATTAATCAAGGCTAAATGGTCAATATCTATGATTTAAATTGGCATTAATTACAGTTCAATTAACCAGTCTAAATTCCCTTAGTCAACGAGTTACCAACCGAACTTAACATGAATTACGACTCAAATTTAGCGAGTCCAAGTTACCAATTAGGCGATATCTATAAATCCAACTAACATCAATTACATATCTAATTTAGCAAGTCTAAAATTTGCAATCTAGTCTTTACTCATCATACTAGTTTTAATATTTATTACAACCTAAATGGAAAATTCTATATTAATCCAAATCCCCATCCAACTAGCCATAAACTTGAATAACAACATTAACATTCTTAAAGTGGAATGCTACCATTAGCACTTATGAACAATTAAACCTCAACATTAGTCTAGCTATAATGACTGAACTAACCACACTAGTTGTTTATTATCATTGAGGAGGAAACTACCAGCTAATAACATTGTTGTAGAAAATAAGCAAGGTAATTACATGTATGTTACATAACAATTTATTACGGTAGTTAACAAGGCATTTAACATAAAGATTAACATAATCAATTAATTGAGCAATAACAGGGTGGTTTGCATGACTATTTTCATAACAAGTATTATAGCACTAATAAGGCAATTATCATGTTAATTAACATAACAATTAATATAACAGTAGTGAGGCAATTTATATGATGGTTAACATAACGATTAATAGCACAAAAACAAGGCAATTTACATAACTGTTAACCATTTAACTCGTTGCGGCATTTAATCAATAAGTAGGAATCTGCTGACCATTCACAGTGTTGTAGCAATTGTTTTGGCATTTAGTAAGGCAATTAATATAGCATTTAACATTGCAATTAACAAGCCAATTAACTGTAGCAATTGTTTTGGTAAATTCATGGTCATTCCGGCAAGCTCAGTCAGCATTCTAAAGGAAAACATCATGGGTAATTACAACAAGCTCTAGCAACATTCTAAAGGAAAAAAATTGTGGGTAATTACAGCAAGCTCCAACAACATTCTAAAGGCAAAATCGTGGGTATTTAAACAACAATCTAAGTCAATCTTTAAAATAAAAAACACGGGTAATTTTAACAACAATATCTTCACATTTTAAAGGCAAAAATCGTGGGCAATTAAATAACAACTCAGTCACGTTTTGGATGGCAAAATCGTGAGCATTTAAACATCAATCCCAGTCATGTTTTGAATGGAAAATTCGTGAGCATTTAAATAGCAATCACGGTCTCAATTTAAAAGGGAAAAACATGTACAGGGACACACCAGAAGGACATTCATGGCTATCTGTATTTTAAATATGCAGAATGATGTGCCCAAAATGCACCAGAAGGAACTCGATGTTTCCACCATCATTTAAAAGAGAAAAGCGCTGGCAAAATGAAGACATGGAAATGAATTCATTTTCCATTGCTAGGATACCAATGCCACACAGACAAGAATACAAAACGTTTTTTTTTTTCATTTCCCGGACACAATATAAGATGCAGACAAGAAATAAAATAGTTTTTCTAATTCTAGGATACTAATACAATGCAAACAGTAATACAAAAACGTTTTTCATTTCCCGGACACCATTATAAAAAGTAGATAGGAAATCAAACGTTCTTCCCATTGCCAGAGTACCAACACAATGCAGACAAGAATACAAAAAAAACATTTTTCATCTCCCGAACACCAATATAAAATGCAGATAGGAAATCAAACGTTCTTCCCATTGCCAGAGTACCAATACAAAGAAAACAGGAATACAAAAAAAATGTTTTTCATCTCCCGAACACCAATATAAAATGCAGATAGGAAGTCAAACGTTCTTCCCATTGCCAGAGTACCAATACAATGCAGATAGGAATACAAAAAACATTTTTCATCTCTCGGACACCAATATAAAATGCAGATAGGAAATCAAACGTTCTTCCCATTGCCAGAGTACCAATACATTGCAGACAGGAATACAAAAAATTGGTTTTCATCTCCCGGACACCAATATAAAATGCAGATAGGAAATCAAACGTTCTTCCCATTGCCGAAGTACCAATACAATGCAGACAGGAATAACAAATAAGAACGTTTTTCCATTTCCAAGATACCATTATAAAAATGCAGACCTAAAATCAATTCGTTTTTTTTTTCATTGCCAGAATACCCAAAAAATTGCAAATTGGAAATCAATTCATGCTTCTAATGCTATAACCCCAATACAACGTAGACAATAGTAAGAGAATGCAAGGATCCAATGGGAAAGGTAATGGAATGATTTTCAGGGTTTCTATCAGTCAAGGCATGGAGAAAACCATCTAGGACACCAAATAATCCGCACGCAGAGGTCATTGCCAAATGGCGGAATCAACAATCAGCCAGGGACAACAATCAAGGGTAGACAGCTAATAGATTCATCCTTCACTCATCATCCTCGCAAAGAAAAGCAGGCCATTGAGATCCATAGGTCTTTTAATGCTAAGGCGACGACCGTAGATCAGGCTCCTGGTCGACTGCTTAGGTGAGGATTGGTGAGCTAGGGACAAAGGCTAAATAACCACGAAGGTCATAATCAACACAGCAAGGTGGTCAAGACGTGCGGGAAAATGAAGGCCATGGGAGTCAACAACCATCGAGCTAGGCTAAGGGAAGTTTCAGTCATCAATTTAAAAAAAACATCATTTTACTTCTCCATTAAATAAGCAGATCCAAGCATAAGTCCTAATACATTCTACCATACAAAAATGAAGAGAGCGTACTGTTGCCTGATCGCCTTCTCTGAATGATGTCCCACGCGCTCTGTGAAACTCCCGCTCACTGACCGTCAAGACTTCACCGGTACCTCTCAGCCAATGCTAGTGGTACTCTTCTTCCCCCTTAGCTCTCCGAGCCGCAAAGGGGCCACACACTCACTATCCAGAGATTTTGACTAGCTCCCATCTCACCTTGCAAGGCCAAGCTACCACTCCTCACCGAGCTGGGTATCCAAACTCCCACAAGTTAAGTCAGTCAAGAAGATATTTCTACAGCATAACATTACGCAAAACAGAAGATATCCAACCTCCATCTCCTCCCTTCATTATATAGAGTTTCATGGTTCCTTACATTCCAAAAATCTTGTTTAGTTAAGTTTTTAAAATTTAATTCCTAAAAATTCCTCCCCGTACAAGTGTCACCCATCCCCTTCATTCCTCCATAAATTAATTTCTTTAATTAATTAATTATCTTTATTTCCCTCACCCACCTAGGGTTACTCCTAGAATCACTCCTAGGTGTCCCCAAATTCTCTTACAGGTTTTAATGAATTTCCCCACCATTAAATTGCTAGTTCATTTTAAATTAGAAATCTCTTAAATGGTAGATACTTTACTAAGTTTGACTTTCCGCTTTTTCCCTTATGTTCCGTTTTTCCCTTTTTATGTTTACCTCTTTTCCTAGTTTCCTAATATTTTAGATTTTTCCTCTTTCCCCTTTTTAATTAGAACTCAAAAAGGCAGGTGTGGAAATTAACCCTTTTCCATTTTCTCATTTAATTAGTATATTTTAAATTATCAAAAAGATAAAACAATTAATTCCTTCTTTTTTTTTCTATTCCAACAGTTTTTTCTTTCTTGAATAAATTAAATTTCTTACTCCCTCCGTGTTACAAGATTTAACGAAGATCATACTCTTTATCTATTTTGTTTTTAAATTTTTTTTTATATATATTTATATATCAAAATTCTTTTAATAAAAAGGATAAAATTTTACCACTAGCATGATTTAGACCTAGACCTTAATTTTCATGATGGGCGCATTTTATTAGGGAATTTTTTTTAAAAAATTCTTATGACATTGTTCATTCTAAGACCATCTAGGTTCATTCATTTATCAAAACAACACGAAGTGCCCTTTAGGATGCACTAGGTGCTCCAAGGGTGCCACTCGCCTCATCTGTTCCCTTGCGTGACGTGCCCTTCAGGACACACTACGTGCTCCAACGATGCCACTTGCCTCTTTCCAATTTTCTTGCACAACGTTCCCTTCAGGATGCACCACGTGCTACAAGGGTGTCACTCACCTCTTGACTGACTTGGTAGACATCAAAAACCCCTGGAGTCAATACTCTGCCAGGTGAACTTGTGGGAGACTAAGGGCCTCTAAGGAATAAGGCAACTGCCTTATTGCGTGCCACTTAGAATCATCGTGAGCAACTATTGTAGTCTGCCCTCACGACATCATGGGTCCTCTCAAACTAGGTAAATGTTAACCTACAGTTCGAGCCACGACGGGAGTGCTAGTAGGCTGTGGCAGGGCTGTTGTCCACACCTCTCCCTCAACATCTCTAGTAGTCGTGCATGACCCCTTTACTCCACAAGTGAGTCTATTCGGCAAGCTATCGTCAGCCTGCATCATTAACAAATCATGTCAGAACATATCCATATCATATCATCTAATTAGATGCACTAATATGACCGTAAAACAATCAAACCCCAATGGTACACTCCCTAACTTGATCTGGATTCCAAGGGGTTCCATCGATGCCTCGGCATCCTCGAGGTCCAAAATCCTACACACTCAGTAAAACAAAGTCAATAGCACCTATCTATGTCGAGGTGGTAAAACAACATGTCTGCCTCCCATAACGCCTCATAATCAAAATCAAAATTTTTAATAGCATAATAATCCAGATCACTTGCAAGCAAGTGTCCTCAAAGAATAAGTTTGTTCAGTGCGCCAGAGTGGGATGTTACATACACCACCTCTTGGTCCAAACTTTGTCCTGAAGTTTCACAGTATATATGCCAAAATAAAGTGTATCACGGTATCATATGTCTATCTATCAAACAAAAATGGAAACTGCTGGCGCATATCATATGCGTCCTCCCAGGTCACCGAGTGCGGACTATAATTGTCCCACTGGACCTTGACCTTCTCTATCATTCAATGCCATAGCTGTCGAATGCAATGATCCAAGATGCAGATCGGCTTAGCTGTGAGCACTCCCTTATCCGATACCTGCAAGGAACTCATGTCAATAACATGCGTAGGATCACTAATATAATGTCTCAAAATAGATACATGAAAAACGTCGTGCATACACCTCAAAGAATCAGGCAAGGCTAGTCGATAGGCCACGGACCCCTTTCTCTCCACAATATCGAAAGGTCCCATGAACCTAGAGAGATTTTATCTCCCTTCCCAAACTTGATCGAACTTTTATGCAGTTTAACCCGTAAGAAGACTCGATTGTCGACCTCGTAACTACGGTTGACACGGTGTGCATTGGCATAACTCTTCTGTAGATCCTATGCTTATTTAATCCTTTGTCTTATTGTTTGCATTTGCTCTTCCATTTCTTGGATCTCTTATGGTCCTACCAGGACCCTATCCTCAAGTCGATCCCAACTCAAAGGCGTCCGACATGGTCGCCCATAAAGAAACTCGAAAGGTGCCATCTTAATGGTGCTCTGGTAACTGTTGTTGTAAGCGAACTCCACTAGTGGCAAGAATTGTTCCCAACACTTTTGTTGTTCCATCATGTACATGCACAACATGTCCTCCAAGGTTTGGTTTGTTCATTCGGTCTGCCCATCAGTCTCTAAGTGATACGCAGTACTAAATTTAAGTTGGGTTCCCAAGGCCTCTTGGAAACTCGTCCAAAATCCTCCAATAAACATCGATCCTCGATCAGATATAATCCTCTTAGGCATGCCATGCAGCCTCAAAATCTCACTGATGAAAAATCTAGCTATGTTATTTTCTCGATACGTCATATGTATAGGAATAAAGTGAGCACTCTTCGTCAGAGTGTCTACTATTACGAAAATAGAGTCATGTCTTCTTGCCTTCAGTGGAAATCCAACAATAAAATCCATTGAAATAACCTCCCATTTTGATTCCGGAATAGCATGTGGTTGTAGTGATCCTGCTGGGTGTCTATGTTTAGCCTTTACCTCCTGACATTCTAGACATCTAGCCACATAGTTGACTATGTATGCCTTCATTCCCTTCCAGAAGAATAAGGGTTGAAGGTCTGCCCTCATCTTCGTGACTCTCGGGTGAGCCATGTAAACTACTCTATGAGCCTCGCTTAGGATCAACATCCTCAACTTGTCGTTCAGCAGTACGCAGATCCAATTTTTAAACCTCAATAAACCATCGCTATTGAATGAAAATCCTTCAAATCGTGGTACCATCATTGTGTTTTGTCCGATAAAACCCTCGACCTCTTTGTACCAGTCATTGTCACGTAGTAAGGTTAGAATCTTTTCACGTAGATTCGTCTGAAGAGGCAGCACTGAAAACATGCACAGTCTCTGACTTAATGCATCTACCACTCAGTTCACTGTTCCTTTTATGTAAGTAATCTCAAAGTCGTACTCGCTAAGCAATTCTGACCAATGTCATTGTCACGTGTTCAGGTCGCTTTGCGTAAAGATGTGTTGAAGTCCACAATGGTCAGTCTTTAGTTCAAATTTTCGTCCAACAAGGTAGTGTCTCCAAACCTTCAAGGAATATACAATGGCTAACAACTCCAAATCATGCGTCGCGTAGTTCTCCTCATGCCTTCTCAGTTTCCTTGAAATGTAAGTGATTACTCGTCTGTCTTACATCAAGACTCCACCTAAGACTTCCTCGGATGCGTTAGTGCATACCAAGAAGTCTACGTCGATGTCCAGGACCTTTAGTATCGGTGCTGTTGTCAACAACTCCTTGAGCCTTCGAAATGCTTCCGCACATTTCTCGGTCCAAACAAACTTTTGGTTTTTCTTCTGCAATTCCGTGATCGGATTTGCTATTGAAAACCCCTCGACGAACCGTTCATAGTATCATGCTAAACCCATGAATCTATTCACTTCCGGGACATTCATCGACACATGCCATTCCATAATGGCCTCGACCTTTGCTGGATCCACAGCGATACCTTCACCAGAGATGATGTGCCCTAAGTAGTAGATCTTCGATTGATAAAATGAGCATTTGGATAACTTCCCATACAATTTGTGCTTTCGCAGACACTATTGATCCAGGTGGATATTGGTGGCCACCCACCATTTCCAAATGGCTCAAAATAGTTTTCTGGTCATTTTGGCAATTTACTATTTTTAGCAGGTTTTAACTTCCGGGGCCATTTTGAGGGTCCAAATGAAGGTTTTTTGAGATAAAGGTTCTCAATGATATCCAAAGGCATGATTGAGCCCCCAAAATGAATCTCCTCGACAATACCTTTCCAAAGAGATATCACACGCCTAAAACGGAGATTGTATGCAAAAGTTACGACCTCGGGAAGCTGATGTACTCACTTACCCAAACGGGGCCCACATGACTTTTGGCGCTTCATCTCCTAGGGTTAGGTTTTTGGATGTCTATATATTTTGGCATTTCCGTTTATTGTAAAAATGCCTCTAGAGCCTCATTGTAATGATCTTCTCATGGATGCGAGTAGCCGTCACATCTCTTCTCAGAGATAAGCTACCACCATTCTAGTGAGTCTTTCACTTTGTATTTTTACAGTCTCTGTACATTTCGTTCATTAATAGAAATCATGTATTATTGTATCTCTGTGTTTATGGTTGCATCTCTGATATATTTCTGTTATATTACTGGATATACGCGATATCTCTGTGCATTTCTTTATTATATC
>JZKD02S2170413.1:21725-33961 GCA_000966675.3 Picea glauca | reverse complement strand
CTCAATGATATCCAAAGGCATGATTGATCCCCCAAAATGAATCTCCTCGACAATACCTTTCCAACGAGCTATCACACGCCTAAAACGAAGATCGTATGCAAAAGTTACGACCCCGGGAAGCTGATGTACTCACTTACCCAAACGAGGCCCACATGAATTTTGGCGCTTCATCTCCTAGGGTTAGGTTTTTGGATGTCTAGATATTTTGTCATTCCCGTTTATTGTAAAAAGGCCTCTAGAGCCTCATTGTAATGATCTTCTCATGGATGCGAGTAGCCGTCATATCTCTTCTCAGAGATAAGCTACCACCATTCTAGCGAGTCTTTCACTCTGTATTTTTACAGTCTCTGTACATTTCGTTCATTAATAGAAATTGTGTATTACTGTATCTCTATGTTTATGGTTGCATCTCTAATATATTTCTGTTATATTACTGGATATACGCGATATCTCTGTGCATTTCTTTATTATATCTCCGCTCTCATTTCGTGCCGAAAATAATCCGGATCAACTGTAGTACCAAGCACAAGTGCTCTCATGCTCCTCCGTCATCCAAGAGTAAATCAAAATATCGTCAATGAATACTTGGACAAAATTGTCCAAGTACTCGCGGAACACCCCATTCATCAAACTCATAAATACCCCTGGGGCATTTGTCAGTCCAAACGGTAAAATAGTAAACTCGTAATGTCCAAACCTCATCTTAAAGGTGGTCTTAGGGAAATCATCTTCCTTAATCCGTAATTGGTGATACCATGATCACAAATCAATCTTTGAGAACACCGTCATGCCCTTCATTTGATCAAACAGATCATCAATCCTCAGCAATGGATAATGATTCTTTTTTTTGGCCTTGTTCAATTGATGGTAGTCAATGCAGAGCCTCCACGACCCATCCTTCTATTGTATGAAAATAACAGGTGCACCCCATGGTGACACACTAGGACATATAAGTCCTAGGTCCAACAACTCCTTGAGTTGCATTCTCAACTCCTATAATTCTGGGGTTGACATCTGATAAGGTGTTCTAGTTATCGGTTATGTTCTCGGTTTTAGTTCTATAGTAAACTCCAATTCCCTCTCTGGCAGGATCCCGGGTAACTCCTCCGAAAATATGTCCACAAACTCTCTCACCACCGGAACATGTTCTAAACCTTCCATTAATCCCTTTTTGTTTAATGCAAGGATCACATAAATCTTGCACCCCTTGCGCATGCTCTTCCGTAGCTGTAAGGAAGAGATGAACCTCAAGGAAACTCCCTGGTTCTGTCCTACAATCACATGTCTCTGTCCCTTGTCATCGACCAAGCTCAACCATTTCATCTTATAGTTGAGTATCGCCTCATGTGATTCCAACCAGTCCATACCAATTATGACATCATAAGATCCTAAGATCATGACATACAGGTTGGCCCTTGTGAAAAACTCTCCCAAGTTAAGGGTACATCCCATAACCTTTCCTCCAACCTTCTATTTGGCTCCCGAAGCCATCTCTACGAAGATAAACTCGTCTCGTTCGACTGCCTTTACCTTAATCCTTTTTAGCGCTGCACCGGAAATGAAACTCTCGGTAGCACCTGGATCTATCAAAATACTAAGGGTCTGGTCAGTGACAGTACCTGTCATCTCAAGCACAGTCGACTGATACTCTGCCTGGCGGTTATTCACTACTGCATGAATCCGATGGGCCTTGCCCATATCTCGCATGGTAGTGGGTCCAATTGATCTGGACGCTCTAGTCCTCTCCACAGGGTAGTCGCACTGGTAGTGTGGCTCCCCACACACCAGCACCACTTCTTCGGCCCAGTAGTCCTGGTACCCAAAGTAGAAGATGACGACCCACTGGCCTGGAATCCTAGTCTATTCTACTGAACAGGCCTAAACTGTTGTTATTGCAGTCGACACTGCTGCTGATGTTGTGGTCCCCGATAAGGTGTCCGCTGCTGAGGTGTCGGTCGTCGAGCTGTAGTAAAAGCGGATCCCCTCTAGAAGCCACGATATCCCGGCGTATGTCTGGCTGGTGTCTGATGCTTCTATGCTCCAGAAGACACCTGCCCTGTTGGTCTCGTTGGAGTCCTGGTTTGACCCTCATTGATAAGCTCCTCCTCTGCTATGAGGGACTTCTGGATGACATCATGCAAGGTTTGAGGCATCAAAATCCTGACCTTTTCACATATGCTGCTGTTAAGGCCAAACACAAACCTATTGACTGTAAGTTTCTCAGTGTTAAGGTGCAGAGCATACCGGAGAAACTCCATAAAACAGGCCTCGTACTTGGGCACCGTACGACCACCCTGTCATAAGGTGTTGAACTCATTGAGCTGACACTCAATGAATTCCTCTGAAAGGTACCTCTCTCGGAACCGTTTCACGAACAGTTCCCATGACATGTCTTCGACGGCCACGTTCGGTTGCGGTAGGAGCGTCTTCCACCCTAGAAGAGCGCTTCCTTTCAGTTGGAAGACCACCATGCGGACCTTCATGTTGGAGTTATAATCGTGAAGTGCGAAGCACATCGCCATATTCTCCAACCATGCCTCGGCGGCTGCACCGTCCGGGGCACCAAAGAACTTGAGAAATTTGACCTTCTCGAGTTCACGATGAATGCTACCAGTACGTACCAGAGCACGTGGCGGAACCTTAGGGGGTGCCGATGCCCTAGCCTCATCTCTGTCCAAACAACTGATCAGTGCCTCAGACATGCACTGAAAATATATCATTATTCCGACCACATCACCAACTTATATCTGCTCCTGCCTGACAACCTGTTCATCTCCCTAGGGGTTAGACCCCTCAGGTGTGGATGCTACTGGAGGCATCATGCCTCCTCCCCTAGCACCCCATCGTCTGCCTCCTTGGTGTCCTCTAACCATGATTACCTGCACGAATACAAGTCAACTCAATTAGCAACATTATACTCAAATCATATCAACGAAAGTCGTAGCGATCCCAAGTCGCGGGTTGAACCCGCTCTGATACCATATATAACCTACCTCCCATTTCGTTACAACAACAAGCCTCACATAACAAGTGCAATTTATTTTTTTGTGTGTGTATGTAGGAAGGTAATAATGACATTATACTCAACATCGCAACACGACGACGAACACAACGCATGCAACTCATGCCACAACAAACATAACGACCTAACATAAAAGTGCATCAAGCACCTAGAAGCAACGTACGACATTCAACCAATGAAGAATAATAATGACTACCCGCCCATCGTACCCTGCAACGGTTAGGACCTCCAGGACACATAAGCAATGCTCAAGCCTAGGTTCCCATCAATTTTGACCATTTAAGGTCTCAAGGTTGGCGACTGTTCTGAGGAACAAGAAGGTGTCTACATTCCACCCGACACAAGAAGACCAAGCCTACTAACCTAAGGACAATCATCCTAACAACCCCACGCACCCAAAATTAATTACACAAGTAATTAGAACCCTTAAAGTGAGCAACCAAGCACATTAAATGTTTACAAAACCAAGTACAAACATTAATTAAAATGAAAAACAACACCCTCAATGGGAGGCGCAAGCTAAAAACGACTTCGTCAACAACCCAACCATTAATCAAGGCTAAATGGTCAATATATATGATTTAAATTGGCGTTAATTATAGATCAATTAACCAGTCTAAATTCCCTTAGTCAACAAGTTACCAACCGAACTTAACATGAATTATGACTCAAATTTAGCGAGTCTGAGTTACCAATTAGACGATATCTATAAATCCAACTAACATCAATTACATATCTAATTTAGCAAGTCTAAAATTTGCAATCTAGTCTTTACTCATCATACTAATTTTAATATTTATTACAACCTAAATGGACAATTCTATATTAATACGAATCCCCATCCAACTAGCCATAAACTTGAATAACAACATTAACATTCTTAAAGTGGAATGCTACCATTAGCACTTATGAATAGTTAAACCTCAACATTAGTCTAGCTATAATGACTGAACTAACCACACTAGTTGTCTATTATCATTGAGGAGGAAACTGCAACTAATAACATTGTTGTAGAAAATCAACAAGGTAATTACATATATATTACATAACAATTTATTACAATAGTTAACAAGGCATTTAACATAATGATTAACATAATCAATTAATTGAGCAATAACAGGGTAGTTTGCATGACTATTTTCATAACAAGTATTATAACACTAACAAGGTGATTATCATGTTAATTAACATAAAAATTAATATAACAGTATCAAGGCAATTCATATGATAGTTAAAATAACAATTAATAGCGCAAAAAAAAGGCAATTTACATAAATGTTAACCATTTAACTCGCTATGGCATTTAATCAATAAGTAGGAATATGTTGACCATTCACATTGCTGCAAAAATTGTTTTGGCATTTAGTAAGGCAATTAATATAGCATTTAACATTGCAATTAACAAGCCAATTAACTGTAGCAATTTTTCTGGTAAATTTGTGGTCATTCCAACAAGCTCAGTGAACATTCTAAAGGCAAAAATCATGGGTAATTACAGCAAGCTCCAGAAACATTCTAAAGGAAACAAATCGTAGGTAATTATAGCAAGCTCCGACAACATTCTAAAGGAAAAATCATGGGTATTTAAACCACAATCTAAGTCAATCTTTAAAAGAAAAAACGTGGGTAATTTTAACAGCAATCTCTTCACATTTTAAAGGCAAAAATTGTCGGCAATTAAACAACAAATTAGTCACGTTTTGGATGGAAAAATCATGAGAATTTAAACATCAATCTCAGTCATGTTTTGAATGGAAAATTCGTGATCATTTAAACAACAATCACAGTCTCAATTTAAAAGGGAAAAACATGTACAGGGACACACCAGAAGGACATTCATGGCTATCTGTATTTTAAATATGCAGAATGATGTGCCCAAAATGTACCAGAAGGAACTCCATGTTGCCATCATCATTTAAAAGGGAAAAACGATGGCAAAATGCATACATGGAAATGAATTCATTTTCCATTGCCAAGGTACCAATGCCACACAGACAGGAATACAAAACATTTTTTTTTTCATTTCTCGGACACAATATAAGATGCAGACAGGAAATCAAATCATTTTTCTCATTCTAGGATACCAATACAATGCAAACAGTAATACAAAAACGTTTTTCATTTCTCGGACACCATTATAAAAAGAAGATAGGAAATCAAGCGTTCTTCCCATTGCCAGAGTACCAACACAATGCAGATAGGAATACAAAAAAAATGTTTTTTATCTCCCAGACACCAATATAAAATGCATTTAGGAAATCAAACGTTCTTCCCATTGCCAGAGTACGAATACAATGCAGACAGGAATACAAAAAAAATGTTTTTCATCTCCCAGACATCAATATAAAATGTAGATAGGAAATCAAACGTTCTTCCCATTCCCAGAGTACCAATACAATGCAGACGGGAATACAAAAAAAAAGTTTCATCTTCCAGACACCAATATAAAATGCAGATAGGAAATCAAACGTTCTTCCCATTGCCAGAGTACCAATACAATGTAGACAGGAATACAAAAAACTTTTTTCATCTCCCGGACACCAATATAAAATGTAGATAGGAAACCAAACGTTCTTCCCATTGCCAGAGTACCAATACAGTGCAGATAGGAATACAAAAAAACATTTTTCATCTCTCGGACACAAATATAAAATACAGATAGGAAATCAAATGTTCTTCCCATTGCCAGAGTACCAATACAATGCAGACAGGAATAACAAATAA
The DNA here is from genome assembly GCA_000966675.3 of Picea glauca. NCBI lineage: Eukaryota > Viridiplantae > Streptophyta > Pinopsida > Pinales > Pinaceae > Picea > Picea glauca. The sequence goes on along the minus strand of JZKD02S2170413.1, from coordinate 28,215 downwards.
GAACGTTTTTCCATTTCCAGGATACCATTATAAAAATGCAGACCTGAAATCAATTCATTTTTTTTTTCATTCCCGGAATACCCAAAAATTTGCAGACCGGAAATCAATTCGTGCTTCCAATTCTATAACCCCAATACAGCACACACAACAGTAAGAGAACGCAAGGATCCAATGGGAAAGGTAATGGAATGATTGTCGGGGTTTATATCAGTCAAGGCATAGAGAAAACCATCCAGGACACCAGATAATCCACACACAGAGGTCATTGACAAATAGCGGAATCAACAATCAGCCAGGGACAAACATCAAGGGTAGACAGCTAACAGGTTCCTCCTTCGCTCATCATCCTCGCAAAGAAAAGCAGGGCGTTGAGATCCATAGGTCGTTTAACGCTAAGGCGACGACCGTAGATCAGGCTCCTAGTCTACTGCTCAGGTGAGGAATGGTGAGTGAGGGACGAAGGCTAAACAACCACGAAGGTCATAATCAAAACAGTAAGGTGGTCAAGACATGCAGGAAAACAAAGTCCATGGGAGTCAACAACCATTGAGCTAGGCTAACGAAAGTTTCAGTCATCAATTTAAAAAAAACATCAGTTTACTTCTCCATTAAATAAGTAGATCCAAGCATAAGTCCTAATACATTCTACCATACAAAAATGAAGAGAGCGTATCGCTGCTTGATCGCTCGCTCTGAATGACATCCCGCGCACTCCATGCAACTTTCGCTCGCCGACCGTCGAGACTTCACAGGTACCTCCCAGCCAATGCTAGGGGTACTCTTCTTCCCCCTTAGCCCCCTGAGCCACAAAGGGGCCACACACTCACTATCCAAAGATTTTGACTAGCTCCCAGCTCGCCTCGCAAGGCTGAGCTACCACTCCTCACTGAGATGGGTATCCCAACTCCCACAAGTTAAGTCATTCAAGAAGATATTTCTGCAGCGTAATGTTACGCAAAACAGAACATATCCAACCTCCATCCCTTCCCTTCATTATATAGAGTTTCGTGGTTCCTTACTTTCCAAAAATCTTGTTTAGTTAAGTTTTTAAAATTTAATTCCTAAAAATTCCTCCCCGTACAAGTGTCACCCATCCCCTTCATTCCTCCATAAATTAATTTCTGTAATTAATTAATTATCTTTATTTCCCTCACCCACCTAGACTTACTCCTAGAATCACTCCTAGGTGTCCCCAAATTCTCTTACAGGTTTTAATGACTTTCCCCACCATTAAATTGCTAGTTCAGTTTAAATTAGAAAGCTCTTAAATGGTAGATACATTACTAAGTTTGACTTTCTTCTTTTTCCCTTATGTTCCCTTTTTCCCTTTTTATGTTTACCTCTTTTTCTAGTTTCCTAATATTTTAGATTTTTCCTCTTTCCCCTTTTTAATTAGAACTCAAAAAGGCAGTTGTGGAAATTAACCCTTTTCCCCTTTTCTCATTTAATTAGTATATTTTAAATTATCAAAAAGATAAAAAAATTAATTATTTTTCTTTTTTTAATTTTATTCCAATAGATTTTTTTTTTCTTGAATAAATTAAATTTCTTACTCCCTCCATGTTACAAGATTTAACGAAGATCATAATCTTTATTTATTTTGTTTTTAAATTGTATTATATATATATATATATATATATATATCAAAATTATTTTAATAAAAAGGACAAAATTTTACCACTAGCATGATTTAGACCTAGACCTTAATTTTCGTGATGGGCGACATTTTATTAGGGAAAAAGTTTTTAAAAATTATTATCACATTGCTTATCCTAAGGCCGTCTAGGTTCATTCATTTATCAAAACAACGCGATGTGCCCTTCAGGACGCACTAGGTGCTCCAAGGGTGCCACTCACCTCATTTGTTCCCTTGTGCGACGTGCCCTTCAGGACGCACTATGAGCTCCAAGGGTGCCACTCATCTCTTTCCATTTTTCTTGCGCGACGTGCCCTTCTGGATGTACCATGTGCTACAAGGGTGTCACTCACCTCTTGACTGACTTGGTAGACATAAAAAACCCCTGGAGTCAATACTCCGCCAAGTGAACTTATGGGAGACTAAGGGCCTCTAAGGAATAAGGCCCCCGCTTTATTGCGCCCCCCTTAGAATCATCGTGAGCGACTATCACAGTCTGCCCTCATGGAATCGTGGGTCCTCTCGAACTAGGTAAACATTAACCTACAGTTCGAACCATGATGGGAGTGCTAGTAGGCTATGGCAGGGCTATTGTCCACACCTCTTCCTCAACATCTCTGGTAGTTGTGCGTGACCCCTTTACTCCACATGTGAGTCTGGTCGGCAAGCTATCGTCAGCCTGCATCATCGACAAATCATGTCAGAACATATCCATATCATATTATCTAATCAGATGCACTAATATCATAGTAAAACAATCAAACCCCAATGGTACACTCCCTGACTTGATCCGGAGTCCAAGGGGTTCCATCGATGCCTCTGCATCCTCGAGGTCCAAAATCTTGCACACTCAGTAAAACCGAGTCAATAGCACCTGTCTATGTCGAGGCAGTAAAACAACATGTCATCCTCCCATAACGCCTCATATTCAAAATCAAAAGTTTTAATAGCATAATAATCCGGATCACCTTCAAGCAAGTGTCCTCAAAGAATAAGTTTGCGCAGTGCACCAGAGCGAGATGTTACAAAAATTATGATAGAGTTCTTCAATGTTGTCCTTATAAGTTAGGAGGTTTAATTTACTATTTAAATCCTTTAAGAAAATGTCAACTTTACTTTTGTCAAATCACAAATTCCTTTAATTATCAGAATTGTCTTCAATGGTGCTCCTATGCATGGAAAATTTTAGCGTTAGGGTTAAAGTTTTATGATCAGAGTCAGGCTCATGGTCATTTAAAAGGTCAAAAGTTGATATTTGGTTGGAAACGGGGATATCAGATATCACATAATCTACAATAATACTACCTAGCCCATGAATACATGTGATTTGGTTGGAGTTTGGCCACTTCATTACTCCATTGCAAATTATTAGGTCTTGAGAGTTGCAGATCTTGACAAATTCAGTACCAAACAAATTCTCAGTTAGATATTCAGAGCTTCTTTTGTAGCTACTAGATAAAACAAGGTCCTCATCTAGCTATAAAGGATTATGGTTGGAGTCGTCACTTAAAAGAGTAGCTTTTTTAGTTTCAGTCCTAGCAACCACTTCCAATAATGCAAAGAAGTCTCGTATATCTTCTAAGTCAAGGGTTTTTAAAACTCTAACAAATATTATGGTGAGTTTTATTATTACTAATATTATATAAATAATAATATTATGTAAATAATAAGAAATGTATAAATAGATGGATAAATAATAATAAATCTATAATTAAATAGATACACAATTGAGATTCGTAACTTATTTGATATCTTAACATTAAAAAAGAAACAATTTTTAAATAAAGACAAAAAAGGTTTTTAAATATATAAAGACAAAAAAAAATGATTTTATATATACATAGAATAGTAAAACACTTTACAAAATAAAATATTAAAATCATACACAAAATATATTCCGAGTTGTTCTTCACTTCTAGAATTCGGCAGCGCATACAGGTATAATTATACTTTAACACACATATTTTTAATGGCACTCGTCACATTACCACCACTTATAATTTATAGTATTTATCTTGTGCTTTGTGACATATCACTTATCTCTATAAAATGTTTACTATATATATTTTTTAAAATTCAAGAATGGTCATTTTTATTAAACTTAGAGAGGGATTAATGTTGATTACCTCAATAAACTCGTTATTCAGTTATCAAAGTTAATGAAGTCAATTTATTCCCCCATATAAAGAAAGAGATTGCATCAAGAAAAGAACAAACCGATTTGTCACTTTCTGTTGTAATTGATGAATGATATATTTGGTTCAAGGGATATGTAAAGCCATGATTGTACTTATATTCTCCACTAATAAAGATAGTTTTTGTTTCCTTTCTATCATCTTGTTTGGCAATTTTTTTTCATGTAAATGTTTTTTTTTTTGTTTTTTCTATGTATAGTTTATGTAATTAGATAAGGTTAGATCAGGGGTGTAATAGGGATTTATTGATCTAGAATCGGATCCAAGAGCTTGATAGGGCTTAAAAAGGCTCAAAATGAAAGTGCTCAGAATCCGACGAAACCAATGTCATTGTGTCCATTTCGTTTTCCTGATTCCGGCCATATATTTACTTCGTCAAACGAGCTCCATAAGCAAAAGATATCGCATTCTGCTCGAAAACCCAAACAGGTAAAAAGTCAAAGGTCAACTGGTCAAAAAGTCAATGCTGATGTCAGCATGACATCAACATGCTGACTGTGCAGGAGATGACGTGGAAGATTCTGGAGAGGACATGTGGAAGAGACACAATGGGTCGTGCAGCTGATGGTGGACCAACTGTCGATTGACACATGGCATGCAATAGGAAAATGGGGTGGTGCCACGTGGCCCAGGCGTGGGCTGCTACGTGCACCCCATCATTGGTTACTATGTTTTAAAAAAATGTTATGGAGCTCATGGGGTTCGACCCCGCAACCTGATCATAGGGGCAAAGTCTTATGAAGAGGCCCAACACCAATGCGCCAACCTTGTTACTTATTAAATGTATCACATTTAATTTTATTTAAAATGTGTATGTTGTAATATGGCTCAGAAGGAGGGGGCTAGGGCTAAGCCCCAGCCCGTGGTTTATTGTTGTAACATATGACTGGGGCAAAGCGCGACACATGGAATAAACACCCGTTCACTAGGGATCCTTCAGTTACATGGTATCCACCCAAAATCTAGGGGCTTATCTGCTTTTGATGTGTAGGGCTCTATCCATAGTCCATAGGTCCCGTGGAAAGCTCCCAAAGACCAGGGGCTGGAGCCTATTTCAGGCCAGCGCGCAGCCAAAAGGGCTGGCGCTTGGCCATATGTGCTTACATGTGACCATAAAAGGGGGGCGCGCACCTAGGGAGAGGGGGCTAGGCCCTATTATTAAACATACAGTGGGTTTTTACCATATTATTATGGATTTTTAATTGATTTTAACCTGTTAATAGTGGATTTTATCCATTTTTGGGCGATATTGGGCATTTTTGGAGGCCAGATTTTGGGAGGAAGTTGGGGATGGATAACCAACTTCAAATCTATAAAAACTAGGCATGTTTGAGGCCATGGAGGGACAGTTGGAGTAGAGTTATGCTGAAGGGAAGCCAAGCCAAAGCCATTTTTATGCAGGGAAGCTGTTGAGGAGCAGAGGCTTACGGGCCATTTTTGGGAGCTCCGGTCATCCATTTTGCGTGTTGTTTCTTTTGTTGGGTTAGAGATCTGGAAGAACATGACCAGATTAGTCTTGTAGCCTAATGGCACTGCTGCGATGTACTTTTTGAGCTTTGAACAAAAATAAAGAAGCCTCCCCCATAGAGACAAAGGCTCGGAGACGTAGGCAATTTTGTGCCAAACTATGTTATCACTTCTCTTGTTATGGTTTGTTTTTTATTAATTCATTTCAGATATGCATATATGTATATGGATGTCATAATTCCTCTTATTTCCTCATTGTTTCATTAAGCTTCTCAAATGGTTAATTAACACATGCAATTAAAAACTCAACCACAGTCATTAAAATATCATTTTCGGATCAAGTGGTATCAGAGCTAGTTGACGTTTGGATTTGAGTTTTTCATGTTAACCAGGGAAAAGCTACAGCGTGGTGAAGATGATTTTGTTGTAGAGAATCCATTGATTGGATTGAGAAAGAGAGCTTCTCACAGCAAGAAGATGGCATCGGAAGAAGGGCTTTCTCTAGATGAGAAAGAGTTTCAGAAAACTTTCCTTGCTATGTCGGAGATGCTGAAAGTTTTGTATGAGGATTACTTGGAACGAAAGAGACCAGTTTTTTGTGAATCTTCAAAGGGAAAAATTGAAGAGGAAGAGGATCATCCTCAGATTCCTCCTTCACCTCCTTCTTCTCCTTCTTCTTCAAGTTCAAGTTCTAAATCTAATACAAAGAAACATGTTTATAAGCATAAGAATGAAATGCCATTGTTAAAACTTGATGTTAAATTTGAGTTGCCCATATATGATGGTGAAGTAAATGCAGAGAAACTTGACAATTGGATCAGGCAGATGGAGGTTTACTATAGTGTGCAACAGATCAAAGATGAGGCCACACAAATCAAGTTGGCATCTTTGAGACTTGCAAGTACAACTCTCATCTGGTGGCAAAGCAAGTTGCAAAATGGAATGCAACAAGTGGGTAATGTATTTCCATCATGGAAGAGCTTCATTTCTGCACTTAGGAAACAATTCTATCCTTTGGGTTATAAAGAAAAATCATTAATTGAATGGCAATCTTTAAAACTAAGAAAAGGACAAACCGTGCAAGAATACACCGATGGATTTTGAAAAATGGCATTGATGTTAGATATCCCTTTACAAACACAAGAAACTCTTATGAAGTATATAGGAGGTTTACCTGTGCATATTAGAAACA
>JZKD02S2170391.1:4038-21933 GCA_000966675.3 Picea glauca | reverse complement strand
GGGGGGGGAGTTCTCAACAGAAGAAGGACGAGAGGGTCTTCGTCCTCGGGGATCCATGGAAAATTCTTGTGTACATTCATAGTAGTCCTGGACTAGTGAATGGTCATTCTAATGGCAGTAATGCCAGGCCTAGTCAGGTTAGTTCGGACCTACTACCCACTCGGGTCTAGTGGGTTGTTTCAGCTTCTGTTTTTTATGTTTGTGTTGCTTATCTTTTTCAAACTGGATATGGTAGGACTGGCCCGATTTCCCCTAGTGGCAGATCAGTCCCACCCCCCATAAATATCAGCACACGCAACTCGGGAACACCTGTCTAGTTTCTTCTAACAGACCAAGATGCCCCCTTTTTTGCATCATAATTTTCTACAGTAATACAACTTCTTACACTCAAAAAAAAAAAAAAAAAAAACTTTTGGATTAATGAATAACAAGACTTCTAAAGATAAAAATAACTTAACTTTTTTTATTCACATTCCAAATAATAATAATGGATTTTTATTTTTATTTTGTTTAAGTATAATTAAAATGTTTTGAGTTTTATTTTTATTTTTATTTTTATTTTTGTAAGATAATTATTATTGGAATCAGCAATGTAATGGTTGGAGAAATCACACTTTTATATTGCTTTAATTGAATTTTTAATTACATAAATAGACTCAACATCTTCAAAAATTCTAGAACATGAAATATATAAATTTAATTATTAAAATATACAATTTCAATTATTTTTTTAAATTTCTAACCAAATTTTAAATAAAAATTGAAAAACTTTATTATAAAAATAATTATAAAAAAATAAAAACATAAATAAATGCCACATTAATCTTTTTAATAAATAATTTGAATAAAACTTTATTTTCATTTTCAATAATCAACAAACTTTAGAAAATATGTTCGAACACATGTTTGGTCGTCTCTTATCTTTTACTCTAAGATTAATGAATAATAAATAAGTAATGCAATTATTATAAATTTTAATGGAAGCCAAACTCATTGACAATATCTTCTTTCTATAGCAACATTAATTTAGATGTGTGGGCGCAAGTTAGTATATCATATGATATTTAATCGTTATATTTATTATATTATAATTGATTTTATTGTATGTAAATGACGTAATAAAAGATTATATGATATTTAATCGTTATATTTATTATATTATAATTGATTTTATTGTATATAAATGAGGCAATAAAATAATTTTGATTAGAGAGTAAGTTAATATATGAATAATATTTTTAATAAGATAAAGTTTTATTATATTTTGGATGGATTCAGGATGGAGTCTAGGTTTTGTGCGGACAAGTTATGGTGGTAGCTTGTTGGTCCACGGGCGGTGCCATGGTCACGGATTGGCTTTGATCTGGATCGTCGTGGCTAGTAGTGTGTTGGCTAGGTATTGGGGCCGCCCTCCTAAAATCTTTTGAAGCTCACCTCCTCTCACTCTTTCCGCGTGCATGGAGGCGACAAGGGAACCAGAGGGTTTGTCGAAGCCTCGTGGGCAGTGGGAGAATCTATTGGCAGGGGATCCAAAGCTACTTGTCAACGAATCAGAGGGGACTTAGCAGTGGGCTCAGTGGGTTCGATGTATGTGTTGTCAACAGAACCGGGTTCAGATATAACGAAAAGACTGATTTTCTCTTTCGGAAGGTTTGGTTGTCTCCTCTGAAAGTGGGTTTTTGTGGCTTCTTTGATTGGTTTGGGACATGGTTTGGAACTTTTTCCGGCTCTGGCTGAGGGTAGTTTAGGGTGCATTGGTCTCGAGCCTGGGGCTCTTTTTGATGGGGACAATTGGGGTTTACAATAGAAAGGTCTCTTTGAGTCGGTTTCAAATGTCCCTTTCTCTCCGTCGAAGGTCCTTAATGATGCAAACACTTTTTCGTAGGCTGCGGTGACGGTGGGGGAGTATTTCCAGGGTGTCGGTGTGGGGGACAGGGTTGTTGTGGATCCTAGATCACCTATAAACAAATCTTGTACAAAAGAATTTTCTAAGGTGGGGGGCACTGTGGGACAGAAGTCTGCCGGGAGGGGGAAGAATACTTCGCACGAAGGTACACAGTGTGCCTGGGACCAGGTTGACTCAGAAAGCCTGGTGTTTGGTGAAGACATTGATATGGATTATGTGGTGGAATTCTCTAAGATGGCGGTGGTGGGCAGGGTACGAGGGAAACGGTTAGGGACTGAATTTCTAATGACTTGGGTGGCTAATACCTGGGGGGATAATATCTCATGATCTCCAAGTATCAGGATTCTAGCTAAGGGCTGGTTTTCTTTTCTTTTCTCTGCCACGGAAGATCTATCCTGGGTATTGTCGAAAATTTGGAGCATGGTTGGGACACCTATTGTTCTTAAAAGGTGGATTCCAAATTTTGATGCAAAACAAGAGAGGGTGGATGTGGTACCCATATGGGTTCATTTGTCGGGCTTCCTATGCAGTATTGGAATCATGTTCGCTTTGCAGCCATTGGAAACAAATTGGGAAACTACATTGAAGCGGATATGTCTTTTGAGGAGACTAGTTTGATGTCTGTGGCCAGGATCTTGGTGAGGTTGTATCTTCGACCGGGGTTACTAAAATATTTGAATATTGAGATAGCGTCTGGATCATTTATCCATCCTTTGGACTATGAGGGCATTCCCTTCAGATGTCATAGATGCCATATCTATGGGCACGAAGTTGCGAAGTGTAAATTTCCTTTTAAGGGGAAGTTCCAAGGCATTATGGGTGATGATCTACATGATGCACCGAGGCGTTCGGTCTTGGTGACTGAGATTTTGGGGGATATCTCTGTGGAGGAAATAAAGTATCTTGGTTCGGGTTTGCGAAAGGGGTGGCATCCTCATGCTACCATTGGTATTGACCCGCTATGCAAGGACGCAGATCTATCACAGGTACAAAAGTCTACAAAAAAGGCTTGTCCTAGGTCTCTACTGTTGTCAGGTAAGTTTTCGACTACCAATATTTAGACTGTCTCTAATTTAAATTTTGATATTTTGTTTCTGTTGGGCGATTTGGGGGATGTTGCTATCTCTTCTTTGGGGTTCTCCACTGGCCCCCTATGTTGTGCTCTGCTGCAGTTTTTTGTAAGGTTCCTATTGTTGGGGAGTATTACCCTCCTCCACTTATCACTCTGGTAGTTACTTCTATGGACTTGAAGGAGTCGAGGTTCATGTGTGATTTAAATATTGCTTCCCATTTGCCTCCCGTAGGGGCTGTGGGTACTACATGTATTTCTTTTGTTGGACTTGCCACTGTGGCGGAGTCTGCTCCTTCCCTTTCTACTTCCCCACTAGAATTGACTAGGACCTTTCCCCACCTTTGCTCCCAGTCGACCTCTGGAAACTCTTCATCTGATGGGAGTAAGTTTTGTTACTCTTTTCGTAACATGTCCATTTTAACTGAGGAATTTTGTGTGGGCGGAGATGAGGAGCTCGTGGGTCATGGTTTGGGAACTTTACCACGTGCTCCAATATCTGTCCGAGGTCGGGGAAGGAAGTCCCACTTACTCTTGGCTCAAGATCGGGCCAGAATTGATTTGGCCTCGGGTAGACAATCTTCCATTGAATGGGCGCTTAGAGAAAAGCAATCCCATGGGGTGGTTACCCTATGAAATTCCTATCCTTTAATTGTCGAGGGTTGGCGAACCCTGTAAAAAAATCCTCTTGAAAAAGATTAGTAGATGTTGTGTCTCCGGATGCTATTTTTCTACAAGAAACTCTGGGGATTAGTGAATCGGTGGTTGCGGCATTAGAATCCTTGCTGCCAGGTTGGTCCTTTGTGGAGGTGGATGCAAAGGGACGCTTTGGGGGATTGGCTACAAGGTGGTTACATAAGAAGTGCAATTGTGAAAGGGTTTGGGGTTTTGAATCGGGGATCAGTCTCAATGTTTTCTCAACAGAATTGGGACGTTCTTTGACCCTGGTAAATATTTATGGTCCCTACTCTGATAGACAACGTTATTGGGAATCCCTGGCCAAATGCTCTTGGTTTTCTGCTAAGGAGGTTTTCATTGGTGGCGATTTTAATTTCTCCTTGGGAGCAATGAAGGTCTAGGGTCCTAGAGCAAACCCAGATCCCTTGACCAATTACTTTATTCATTTCCTGGATCAACATGGTTTACTGGATATTGAACCAATAAAACTTAAACCGACTTGGAGGAATAGGCGGACTGGTGATGATTGAGTTGCTAAATGACTAGATCGTTTCTTATTGGCAGAGGATCTTGTAGAATCCATGGTGCTTATTCGACAATGGGTTGCCTGTAGCAGTGAATCGGACCACAATCCGATTGTTTTGGAGATGCATGGTAGGGTTCGAAATGCTCCCAGTCCTTTTAAATTTTTTGAGGGGTGGTTAAAGGATCCATAATATCAAGCTTTGGTACGTAGGTTGTGGATCCCCATCAAGCCAAATCCACATACTCATGCAACTGTACTTTTTTTGGAAAATTTGAAAAGAATCAAACATGCAACCATCTCTTGGGCTCATGAGAAAAAAGAAAAAGAGGAGCATAAATTAAAACTCATTGAACAAACTCTGTTGGATTGGCAGGATGGCAATGGTCGAGGGTTTTGTACTAGTGAGGGCAAAGAGGAGTTGGTCAGATTAGAATCTAGGCGATGGGCTCTTCTGGCAGATAAGGAAGTTTTGTGGAGACTAAAAAGTCGTGCTATTTGGCTTACCTGTGGGGATGAAAATACACAATTCTTTCATTCTTATGCCAAAGGTAGGAAAATGACAAATACTATTTGGGGTCTACATCAGGGTGATGGTCGAATTGTCAATTCTTTTGAAGGTCCGTCTTCACTGGGTATTGCACATTTTAAAGATCTTTTCAAGGCACAAGAGGGTACCTCCATTGATGAAATTATTAAAGTCGCCAGGTTATTCCCTCATTTTGTGGAAGAGGAAGAGAGTTTGTCTTTGATGGAGGAGGTCTCGGAAAAGGAACTATTGGAAGTTGTGCATTCTTTTCAAAAAGGTAAAATTCCAGGTCTGCATGGCTGGCCGATTGAATTTTTTTGGGGGTTTTACTATTTGCTAGGCAACAATATTTTAAAAGTTGTTGAAGAATCAAGGAAAAATGGTCATATTCATGAACCAATAAATTCCACTTTCATAGCCTTTATTCCCAAGACTGATAACCCCTCTTACTTTGATGATTTTAGGCCTATCTCCTTATGCAACTGTCTTTATAAGATCATCTCAAAAATTATCAGCAGGAGACTAAAATATATTCTTTCTAGAAATATTTCAAGTGAACAGTTTGGTTTTCTGGAGGGCAGATAAATTCATGAGGCTATCGGGGTTGCACAGGAAGGCTTACATAGAATGAAAAAAATAAAACTCAAAGGGGCGATTGTCAAAATTGATCTATCAAATGCCTATGATAGAGTAAATTGGCTTTATATTCGGATGATGCTAATTCACCTTGGGTTTGGGGTGGCTTTCACAAATAGGGTAATGGTACTCTTTCTTCAAAGTGGGCAGGGGCGTTAGACAAGGCTGCCCCCTGTCACCACTCCTATTTCTTTTGGTAGCTGAAAGTCTCAGTCGTTTTTTGAATGAGGCACAATCTACAGTGAATTTTAGAGGCATAAAATCCTCTTCGGGTTTACATATCTCACATTTAATCTTTCTTGATGATATTTTAATCTTCTGTGATGGATCTAGAAGGGACACTGAAAAACTTTGTGAAGGCTTAACACTTTTTAAACAAGCGACTGGTATGTTAATCAATGAACATAAATCTAGTATTACCATTACATCTTTGGATGGGGGGAGTCTCTATTCATCACTTCTAGGCTTCCCTTTTAGGTTTTTGAATTGGATGTGGGATTGAAATATCTTGGTTTTCAGCTAAAACCAAATGACTATCGGAAGATGGACTGATTGTGGCTCATTGAAAAACTAGAAAAAAGATTAAAGGTTTGGAGTCATCGATGGTTTTCCCAGGCTGGCCGATTAGTTCTAATAAAGTCGATTTTGCAGGTTATCCCGGTATACTAGAAGTCTTTATCTTGGATTCCAAAAGGTATTTTGGAAAAGGTTAGGAGGTTGTGTTTTTCTTATCTGTGGCAGGGGAAAAAGGATAAAAAGGTTTTTCCTTGGGTTAGGTGGGAGCGGATTGCAGTTCCAAAGGCTTTAGGGGGTTGGGGATTGAAGAACATCTTTTTATTTTCGAAATATCTTACAGCAAAATGCTCGTGGTGTTTGATAAAAACCACTAGCCTCTGGACTAGAGTAGTATATCGGAAATACAATGCACCTCTCACTACTCTAGATTGGATACGGGATACAAACAAAAATTCGTCGGGTATCTCTATTATCTGGAAAGATGTGATTAAGGATTTTGATCTTATTGGTCATAGCCTTGTTTGGAGGGTTGGTTCTGGTCGGTTTGTTCATCTTAGTATGGATCCGTGGCTTGGTATAAATATGGGGCATCTATTACCTACAGGGACTCGACTTAGATTGGAACAAGGTGGTTACTACAACCTTGCACAGGTCGGGGACCCCACACAAACTACAATTTGGCACCAAGGTTGGTTTTCAGGTCATAGGTTAGGAATCCTTGAGGAGGACCTCATCCACTGGGACAAATATCTATAGGCTCTCAGGGATGCCTCTATTCGTCTAGTTGATAGAGAAGATGAATTACTTTGGGATGGCGAATATACTCCATGTGCGGGCTACATTAAATTAAGTGTGGACTTACATAAGACAGAAACACATTGGTGGTGGAAGAAGCTCTGGAAACAACATTGTCCGACAAAAGGGAAGCTTTTGTTTTGGTCGATTCTGGCAAATAAATTACCTACATGGGATAATTTACAAAAACGACTTTTCTATGGCTCGGGACGATGCGCTCTCTGAAAAACACATTTAGAAAATGTGGAGCATCTTTTCTTACAATGTTCCTATGTCAAGGATGTTTGGGTATTTTCCAGGAATTTGCAACCCACTCTCAGGTGCTGGCAAGGAAACACTTTTGAATCGGCATTGCAGTCGTGGTTGTGTGAGCGAGGGCATGGTGTGAACAGGGTCTTCCCAATTATCCTGGCCTGGGGGATATGGATCGCTCAAAACATGGTTATTGTCCATGATGAGTTTTTATCGACCGACATAGTCATTGTCAACAGTATTGGGATCTTGGTTTCCTTATACAACCCGGGTGGGGGGGATTTAGCACAGTCTCGATCTATCAGGGAAGAGATATTTGACATCAACAAACCATGGGGATATTTTGATGGAGCAGCGTCCACAGATCAACTCCTATGTGGCGGGGCTGGATGCCTCTACATCTCAAATTCACATTACTATACTTTCAAAGAGGGCTTGGGGGCATGCACAAATAATTACTCATAATTAAAGGCTTTAAAACTTTTATTATTATTTGCATTGGAGCAGGGCTGGCAGTCATTACAAGTTTTTGGTGTTTCCTTAATAATCATCAATTGGGCAAATGGTGTCCACAAATGCCATGTTTCTCGACTTGTTCCGATTTTAGAGGATGTGTTTTGTATAAAAGGTTTGTTTGACTCCATTTCATTTTGCCATATTTACAGGGAGCAGAACCAGTTGGTGGACAAACTTTCTAAAGAAGCCACACAACTAGCATATGGACAATGGTATATTGAAGAACAATCATCAATGGGAATTCATGGCTTCTATCATAGACCTTTTCATGATATTCAGGATATTTGATCACCTTGGCATCTTATTTTATGAAGGAAAAAACTTTCTGTGTAGATATTGGGTTGTATGAAATGTTTTATGTTATAGTATTGTTGGTTGGTGGGACACACCCACTATTTTGGGGACAAAATGTCGACAGTTTTTTTGTTTTGTTTTTGGGACCGAATATGAGGCATTTGTAAAGGATATACTAGAAACAATGATGTCTAGTGTATGCATCATTAGTTTAGAACTACAATTTGTTGGATAATATATACAAGGTTGTTACTAATGGCTTGTTATAAGCATTTTCTCTTTTATATTCCTCTTTAAATTATTTTCTACACTATCAAAAATATGTTTTGGTTTTCATTGTAATTTATTTTAGTTAAAATTAATCAAAGTAAAACTTTATCTTTTTTTTTTCCTCGGAAAAATTCATAATTTCATTATATTACAACAAAACTACATACACAGATATATACAAGCCATTAGTAACAACCTTGTATATATTATCCAACAAATTGTAGTTCTAAACTAATTTTGTGAAGGAAAAAACTTTCTCTGTAGTTATTGGGTTGTATGAAATGTGTTATGTTACAGTATTGTTGATTGGTGGGACACACCCACTATTTTGGGGACAAAATGTCGACAATTTTTTGTTTTGTTTTTGGGACTGAATATGGGGCATTTGTAAAGGATATACTAGAAACAACGATGTCTAGTGTATGCATCATTAGTTTAGAACTACAATTTGTTGGATAATATATACAAGGTTGTTACTAATGGCTTGTATATATCTRCGTATGTAATTTTGTTATAATATAATGAAATTATGAATTTTTCCGAGGAAAAAAAAAAGATAAAGTTTTATTTTGATTAATATTAACTAAGATAAATTACAATGAAAACCAAAACATATTTTTGATAGTGTAGAAAATAATTTAAAGAAGAATATAAAAGAGAAAATGCTTATAATAAAGTAAAAGTATTGAAAAATTATGTAAAAAAATTATAGACATTTTAATAGAAGTGGAGATTAATTAAGAAACTTTAAAAGTTTAATATACCATGAAGTAAAAAAACATGTAATAATATAATTAAGAATTGACAAGTTGAGATGTGAAACAAGAAGATATGAACTTCTCTTGAAATAGGGAGGTAGAAATCCAACAATGCTTTCCATAATATGTGCAACATACTCATAAATTATATAGAGGTTGAATTTGCATATAGAGATTGGGAATCCACATTTTAGCAGAATCTAGTGAGGGTTATAGCAACGCTCATTAAAAAAATGATATGGGAAAGAAGCATATGTTTAAGAGTACGATCAACATGACAACCAACCCCAATATAGGTTGAAGGAGATCAAATCCAAATGAATATTCTACATCCATAGTTTGAATCCTACCATTACACCACAAATTTTAGTTATCACATATATATATATATATATATATATATATATATATATATATATATATATATAAACTTTAATACATCACATTATTTTTCAATATAATAAATAATTTATTAAAATATATTTATCCATCAAATTATTTTTTGAATTCTTTAAACTAATTAACAATATATACAAACAACTAATTTAATAACATGCTCAAATCTTTCCCCCTTACATTCATGGCACCAATGACTACTTATTCAAAATTATGGCTAAAAAGAACATTCAAACTCTCTTTAAACCTCACAAAACCCTCAAACATGGCCCTTTACTCTCTCAAGGTGTCTATCAAATTATCTTCTCTTGTGACAAATCCTACATTGGTCAAAGTAGCCATTCAATCCAAACTAGTTTCAAATAACATATTTCTGAAACCTTTCATAATTTCCTTTCAAAATCCTAGCATCTACCCCTCACTGCTCTTGCCTCATCATTAGAGAAACCAATGAAATTGATGAACATCCCAACAATTTCAATAGAGAATATGACTATAAACTAAGCCAATCTTGGAAGTCTATAATCCCTCATCATTAGAGAAACCAATGAAACTGATGAACATCCCAACAATTTCAATAGAGAAGATGGCTATAAGCTAAGCCAATCCTAGAAGTCTATAATCCTATACCAAAATCCTAGCATCTACCCCTCATTGCTCTTGCTTTATCATTAGAGAAACTAGTCAAATTGATGAACATCCCAACAATTTCTATAGAGAATATGACTATAAACTAAGCCAATCATGGAAATCTGTAATCCGATACCAAAATCCTAGCATCTTCCCCTCATTGCTCTTGCCTCATCATTAGAGAAACCAACCAAATTAATCAACTTTCCAACAATTTCAATAAAAAAGATGACTATAAATTAAGCCACTCATGGAAGTCTATAATCCACCAGTCAATAAAATTTCATCCTCACCTCTCATTGCGCCAAGAGGTTAAAATAATAATAAAACATTAAAATAATAATAAAAATTAAAGTGTCTAGAGGGATCAAATACCTTGAGGTGCAAACCTTTAACTTTTATTCAAGTTTTGCACTCTAAAGAAGGTTTGCACCTTGAGAGATTTGATCCCTCTGGACGCTTGATAAATCCAGAATTAAGATGAATCTAGGCTGATTTATCCACTTTGATTGTACAATTATTCTTATACTTATTCTTGTTCAACCTTCCAAGCTTATCCCAATTTCCCTTATAAACCTTTTCTTATTCCTTTTTAATTTGTTTTAATTCATTTTCTATTTTTTTTTTATAGAAGATTCCCATTTTAATTATTCTTAATTTTAATTTTCATTATATTATCATACTATGTTATTCTTAATATATATATATATATATATATATATATATATATATATATATATATATATATATATATATAGTATTACCTTAGATATTTGATATACCAATACATATAGCCAAACTTGTAGCCTGTTCTACCAAATAGATGTAAACTAGAATTAGCTACAAGCTTGTAAGAGCATCCATGTTCAAAGTGATATACATAAGTTTCTAGCAACAAAACTATGAAAGTTATACACTGGCCATGGGCATGCCTAATACTGTAACTATGACAAAAATGAACAAAAGACATGACAAGAGAGAAATCAAGCACTGGAAGAACGCAGATGTCCATCATTGTTTGAGGGGTGAGGCCAAGCTGGAGCAAATGTATACAGATGGCAGCAAGTCGGGCACCTCCTTTTGGCTGACTCACTTGAAAGAGATTCGAAGAAGGCATCCAACCTACGGAAAATGGACTAACGAAAGAGCTGGTAATCAACATCCTTCCTTAGGTTGAAGATCAGTTGCAATTGATCCGTCGAGAAGCTGCATTAGTGGGGCGTCGCAACCACTGTGTCTGCACTGAGGTTGGGCTTGAATTCTGGGGGATCATCGTCTTGAACCACATCATCATGCAAAGGAGGAGGAATCTCTTCTGTGACTGGACATCCTCTCACACCCAAGTCCTCTCACATGGAATTGAAATGAGAGGGATGTAAGTCTGTTGCAACTATCAGATGGGAGGCTAGAGGAGACTGGGGGGGCACCAGAGGGAACTCTTCTTCAATGAGAATTGGAATTCTATCACGCCTTCTCCAATTCTGATCTGTGAGGGGAGAATTATTAGAGAGCCAACCAACAAGTGAAGGGCCAATGGAGGGAAGTAGGGTTGATGAGGAAGAAGGACCTGATCGAAGCTGACAGTCCATGAAGCTCTAATAATTAGGGCCACATTTTGACTTCCCTCTCTAGTGCGGCATTGTGGATGCAAATAAATTAGAGGGGTGAACAAGAAAGAAAATCAGAGAGCTACAGGCTAGAGGTAAACCAGTGAGGGAGAAGGAGACCACCCACAAAGCTCGAACACACTGAAAATGCCAAATACCAAGCCTTACCTCCAATAAATTGTCGAAACTAGTGATGGAAATAACCACTATAGTTGAATGGACGTACTTCAACATCCTCGTACCGGGCGCGCACTCGGATCGAACGTTGCATTAAAGTTCGCATGCTGCACATGCTAACCTTTGCCATGGTCGCGCTAATACTCTACATCCGACTGAATAGAGGAGGGAGGGCGACGACCGATTACATTAACTTGACTTGATGCATGCTGACCAGCTATCACCCCATCCGAGATAATTTTCGATATTTTATTATCACGTGTTATTCTTAATTTTAATTTTCGATATTTTGTTATCACGTGTTAACATTTTATAGTTATTATTGCGCCGAAAGGCACTCTACAGTCCAGTATGGGAGAAATGTCCATGTAACATAACGCATTAAAATAATAGTTAAATCAATATTAAATTAATAATAAAATATATAAAAATAAAAAAACGCATATAAACAACAAGTTGGCTCAACACATATATAGTACCACCATTAGCATAGATCCATCTTAACCCTAAATCTATCAAGCGCAGAGAGGGATCAAATCTCTAGAGGTGCAAACCTTTAACCTTTCCTTAAGTTTTGCACTCTAAGAAAGGTTTTCACCTCGAGAGATTAAATCCCTCTCGTCACTTGATAGATCTAGAGTTAAGATAGATCTATACTAATTATAATTACTTTATCAATCTTTTATTTGTACTTTATCATTATTTTATTTATATAATCTTTATTTTAATTATTTTATTTATTAATTTATCCTTTACAAATTTATAATTTATAATTTATTATACCTACTTATTATTCTTTTATTTATTAATTCATCCTTTACAAATTTTTAGTTTATAACTTATTATACCTACTTATTATCTTTTTATTTATTAATTCATCCATTAGTTTATAATTTATTATACCTACAAATTTTTAGTTTATAATTTATTATTCCTACTTATTTTATTTATTTATTTATTAATTCATCCTTTACATCTAGTTTATAATTTATTATACCTCCTTATTAGTATCGAATATGTCATTTTACTTCTTTTTAATTTTAATAATAATTTTTTTAAAGCTAGATTCTTATATTACCTTTCATAATTAAAAAAAAATTACATCATAAACTAGTGACTCTGGTGCAGAGGCTGAATAGAGGCCTCTCCACCAAGTCTGTAGAAGTTGAAAGATGTGAAGGCTGATAAAAGTCGACATAATAGAGTTGGGATTGTAATTAACAATACAAAAACCATGGACACCCAAAGCCAGAGAGTAGTATGATCTGGTTAGCTATACATAAACAAAAAACAAAACAAAAAAATAGGACAGGTAACGAGACTTATTTTCCATTGGGGCTGCTAGGATAAACTTGCTTGGAAGAGCCTAACCATTCTGGCATCGTGACAAATTGAAGCAGATTTTCCTGAATGCACCTGTGAATGGGGTCCACTGAGCCTGAATCCAACAACCACTCAAGCTTTTTATCCACAAGTTCTTGTCTGAATTTTTGCTCTTCGTTGTCTTGTCTTAATGCAATGATTAATTGACATTGATTGTAAGTGAAGCCCTCTTGAGGAGGCATCTTTGTTTGCGAATTTGGATCTTCCCTGACTGCACAAGAGTGGTGAGTATGGACAAGGATAGGGGAAGGAATGGAGCAGATGACCTTTACCTCAACTGCAACGACCAAGATAGAGGAGTTGTTATCCATGGAGGAGTGATTGAGGGTGCAAAGGACCACAGATGGGAGAACCAAGAAGAGGAGAGGAACTACGACGACGACCCCTAAAACCAGTAAAGCTCCCAACAACACAACGTGATTTACCTGTCTCACAAGGTATGAAACCAGTCCAATGCCCACAGAGAATGAGCTAGAGAAAAAGAAAGGGAGTCTGCAGGGAGAAAACCAAGAGCCATAGAAAGGAGACCATAAGTGTGATGAAGGAAGGAATAACAATGTTGTGGGCAAGGAATCCATACCAAAATAAATCGTCGATGGTGATGCAAGTTCCCATGAGTCTCTCTAGAACTTAGACGAAAACCTTCAATGCTTTGTACTAGATTGTAACAAGGCCCTTATCGTTTCCACATATGAGTACTGTGAGCAAATCCATGTGAGATTATGATTGTAAGATCTGCACGAGCGAGTTTAAATGTGTAGTGACAACCATCAACCTCTAAGGCGAGGAATAACTCTGGAGGGTGACAGGTGTGATTGACCGATTCATGCGATTCATGCATGCAATAGTCATGGTGACACCCCATCCAGGGAATTTTATTTCTTATTTTCATTTCTCAAACAATGTAGAGTTAATGTTTTCTACATTTGTTTCCTCTTATTATTATTATTATTTTTTATTTTTATGTTTTTTTATCATATATATCTTTGTTTTAAATTCACCATAATTAATTAATTTATTTTAATTAAATTTGACATTCTCTATGTCATATTACTTAATTATTTTTCATTTATTTTTTTAATAATTAAATTTGATTTAATCTTCTTTATTTAATTTATTTGACGATGAAGATGATTATCGTTGTTGGATTTTTGGATTTAAAATCGTGTAAGGAGTTTGAAATGTCAAACTTTTGAGTGGACACTCCATCCATCATCAGGAACTATTGAAACAATTATATTTGAAAAGAGTATCAAAAAGCTTTTTAAGCAAGAAAAAATAAAAACTTGAAAAAATGGACAAAAAGAAGCTCTTATAATGAGAGAATACAACGATTGTCAAAATATTCTATTAAAAGAGAACTAATTAATTATTACTTAATTAAATATCTTAGGTTTAAATTAGTGAAAGGGGGAAGATAACAAAGAATTAACAAGTGTTGCATGGCAACTTAGTCCTTGCCAAGCAATGAACTACGCTGCCATGTTGGACACATCCAGTTATTCATTGTCTTTGTTAAGCTGTCATGCTGGACACGTCCATTTAAGAACACACTGCTTTTCCACTTAAGAACACACTACTTTGAGCGAGGAACAAGCTAAGGAAATTGCAAAAATACTCTTCAAAAATATGTGCTTAGATTTCATTTTGAGTGGATCAGAAAAATACATGCTTAGACGAGTGTTGAAGTCCAATAAGCATGTGAACCATATGAAGTGCATGGATACCTAAAAGCACCCCATATAGAAGCAAAGATGCCAAGGTATTTAACATTTAAAAATGTACAACCTAATAAGCAAACTATCCCAACAAGGACAATTACAATTTTACAGAAGTGTCACGTTTCTATTGACCTTTCTAAGCTTTAACAAATTATTACCCAAGAGAACAATGCAAAACTAGTACCTATTATCCATAAAAATTTTCGTACTTGATTAGTAAACTAAAGTGATAATCACTCGCAACTCTTCAACAAAAATCTAGGTAGCATCGTGTGTGTTTATTGGATTTTACAAGATGTGTCATTTATCTTGTGCAGGGAGCCTGAACTTTGCTACACACTGCTAGATTCTGTGCATAAATTCAACTAATGGAAGTAGAAATGTAACAACAACCTTCCTATTCGACTTGCCTTAGAATTGGGTGTGCAATTCACCTAACTCCACCGAGAATAGTCGATTATAGTCCCTTAATAGGAGTTTGTCACAAAAAATTGTATTGCTCTACGCATGGTGTTAGTGGCTTCTGGTCATTTTTGTGATTAAAAAATGGTGAAAAGACACGTGAGTATGGATTAGATGCACCATCCACCTTCAATAATTTCGCATTAAAGAACCGTCGTCACCTCTACAATAAGAGGTTCAATTCATTGATGAATGATAACACCGAAAAATAATTTAAATTTTTTAAAATAATACAAAAAATTATCAAAATAATGTTAAACATTATAAAACATCCTAAATTTTTGGTCAACTCATCAACTAATATGCAGTCAACGTGCAAATCGATTGCTATAGTCCCCTTTTTTCCAACAGAAAATTAGCTCATTATATTAATGAAAATATAATTTTTTACATTGACAAAACTCCACTGATGTTCAGAGCGGTACACATCCAAAGATCCTACTCAATAACCATATCACAAAACATCCCTAGAAAGACATCAAAGTCAGCAGGTAGGCTGTAAACGGAGAAACAAAGCAGGGCTAAAAACCCCAAACAAAACCCCGAAGGGAAAAACAAAGCAGGGCAAAAAACCCCAATAAAAACTTCGAAGCACCTCAAAAACTCCAACTTAATGTACCAACGGACACTGGAAGTGAGCCCTTGAAAGCAACGGAGATAGCACTGGCAAGGAAGCGGAGCCGCACCCGAACAAATAGAAAGCAGACGAGCATACAAAGCTCGGCCACCAAAAGTCGCCTTGGCCCCTAGACGCTCGCCATAGAGTGGCCGCTTCCAATAGAAGGAAACCCAATTGCCGAGCACCATGCCGCCACTGCCCTCAAAAACCTCGAAAAACCCTTGTTCGTTCTCTCTGGTAAGGTCCGCCTCGGCCTCGACGCCGCCACTGTATGGCCACAACCAACCGCAAAATGCTCGGTCTGGAAAGGTTTGCTGCAACCTCAAGATGCAGGCAACCGCAGGTGGTAGTACCCTACCTTTGAGCTTGGGACCTCCACTGCCGCCACCGCTCCACTCACTGGAAGGGACAAAGCCCGCGCTTCTGCAAAGATACAGGGTTGCGGCTAGTGTAACCTAGCCGCAGAGCCCGCAGGAAAACTAAACCAACTCTCAAAATCACTATCTCCTCTCGCCGCAGAGCTCGAACACCATGTTGCATCAAGTGCTATAGTCCCCTTGCCAGGGACTAATAAGATACTAGTTATAAACTTTTTAAAAAAGAGGATGAAAAGAGAGGTTAAGGAAAAATTGAACAAAGAAAGGGGGAAAAGGGAAAAACCAAAGGAGAAAGAAAGCAAATTAGGTATGATGACCAAGCCTATAAATAATAGGCTTCACTAAATTTATACCCATAATTTCGATTAAAATTATTATGAGTAATAGGGTGCTTAGGAGCCAAGATTTTGGTTTGATCAAAACAAATTAAGTTTTTAGATTTGAAAGAGTGTTCAACAAGAGCCGATTTTAGAGATGCTATTGTAGGTAGTATGGACAAATCATTATTTAGAGATGTGATTGTGGGTAATATCCACAATGTGTTCTTTGAGAAGCTAACTCCTATAGATTAGATTTATCCCTTAGAAAATCTAAAAGACTCTTTTATCCTTAGCAAATCTAAAATATTGTTTTAAGGTTTCAAAGGATTTGAAAAAAGTTTTGATATTCTTTTTAACGAGAATATGAGAGATTAAAATGACTCGAGTAACTAGAGTTTTAATAAAACTCTCCACACATGTAGATTTGTCTCCTAATAAAACTCTCCACACATGTAGATTTGTCTCCCTTTACCTTAATTGGCCTAGCCTCTTGGTTCAAACCCAAGCATCTCCGGACAATGAAAATCCACTTCGTCACAAGGTAGCCGTAGGAGAACCTGCGGCTCGATCGAATCCCTCTTGAGGACCGTATCTTATGGGTCATGGTTTACTCGAAACATTAAAAAAATCTCAAAATTTTAACACAAATTACATTTTCAAAACTTTATATTAATAAAATAAAGTGTGTAAATCTACATTTTCAAAAAAAATTACTTTCAGGAAGCGATAACCTTAATTTACGGCAAACAACCCTTTATAATTAATTCTTGGACATACTTAATCTATAAGATTTTTACTAGAATTTATTTTTCTTTCTAAAACAACATAGACGAATAAAGAAAATAAGGTCTAGCTATAATATAATATAATATATAGACTATTTGACAAAAATACAATCTCTACGTACACAGCGAGACTTCATTAGTAGACCGAATTATTATGGTGGAGAATTCTACACGTATGGAAGACGAAACCCAGCACGCATTTACATGCTTTTAACATTAGTCTAACAAAGTGGAAAGGAACATTTGAGGTTGTGCTGGGACGCATTATCCTTACAGGGAAATCTCTCCTTTTTACGTTTTAATATATCAAGATAGACAAGCCAATCCATAATATTAAGGGGCCCGGTGGTTTCGGATAATTGCATCATGGCTTATGTCAATGTCAAAAGTGGTTTTGGAAAACAAGGTGAATTTTCAGATAAGGTGCGTCACGACTATGTCAATACCAAAAGTGGTTTTTTTTTAAATAATAGGAATTAATTAATTAACCAATATCTAATTCTTCATGAGGGTACAAATGCTATACTATAATTACGCCGATAGGCGTCCCCCTTATCAAACTTGCACGATTAATCATGTTTTTAATTACTAAATTTAATCTGATGGTCAGGAATTCAAGATGCTGGCATATTCTTCGTCTTACATTCAAATGGATGAATGAGATTTAATTTCATAA
>JZKD02S2170369.1:10363-26218 GCA_000966675.3 Picea glauca | reverse complement strand
TTTAAAACAAAACAAAACTATGCTTGGGATAGATTTTATTTTTTCACAAGCTTAAAACTAAACAAAACTATGCTTGGACCTAGTTTCATCTTTACACAAGCTTGAACTAGTGGAAAAATATGCTTGAGGTAACTGGTTTCATTTTTACACAAGCTTGAACCATAGAAAACTATTCTTGGACTTCCCAACGCATAACACATGGATGGTTGGTACTTAGCCCCCACCTTAAGAAGCTAGCAACTCAACTTCAGCATGAAGTCCAGAGGTTGAGGAAAATACCCCCCAAGCTTCATTTCATCCAACTGCAAAGGAGAATGAAATGAAGCTTCAAATACTAGACGAAGGACTTGACTCAAATAGAGAGGGGGAAAACTATTTCGTTTTTTAATGACCTTGGCACAGAAACAAGAAATATGCTCGTAACCTCTGTTTCAGTTTTTTAACGAGGTGGCCACAGAGATGAAAAAACTATCCTCGTAAGTGGTTTCATTTTTTAACAAGTTTGAATTTAGAAAACTATGATCAAGTCTGGTTTCATTTTTTAACGAGCTTGAAATTAGAAAATCATTCTCATATACCTCTGTTTCATTTTTTAACGAGGTTTCCTCAGAGATGCAAAACTATCCTCGGTTACATTCTCTTCTTGATCATGGATTCCAAGAGGAAAATTCTCCGAAATGACACCATGTCAAGGGACAAAACTTGGTCATGGCTTCTAAGAGGTCTTCACTGGAAGGAAGAAACACACTCTGGAAGAACAACATGTCGAGGCTCATGACAAGAGTAAAGATATCAGGCTCTAACAACCCTATCGAAGAGATCACCATGTCAACTACTGAATATAATTCATCAAAAGTTGAAGCCATGGGCGACAACACCACATAATTGACCTGTGGTGGGGGTGATACCATCTTCATATAAGAACCATTTAGGGAGGAAATCCAGTTGGGGTCAATGAATGAAAGTTGATCAACAGTCACAAATCGTCCATTGTGAGGGAAATATATCACATGAAAAAGAGTAGACACAATAGCTTTCATGGCATAGACATAATCTCACCCAAGGAGTAAAGTGAAATCCAAGGGGTCTTGGACTACCATGACATCAATAAAGATAGTTTTCCCTCCCAAAGTTACAGGAAACTGAGGAAGGTTCCCTAAAGGTTGATTGGTTCTTTTGTTAAAATCTAACAAATTCTGTGTAACCAGTGCAAGCTGAGGACAACCCAAATCCTGCCAGACAATAGAATAAAAAATACTAATGGATGCACCTTCATCTATCAGCATCTAAGGAACATCTTGACCACAAAACTGCACTGTAATCTAGAAAATAAGGTGAGGAGGAAGACAAGGTCTAGTTAGTACACCCCAATTAAAAATGATGGCTTCGTTACTTTGGGGAGGTTCTAGGGGAGAAGGAGGAATGCCCCCCGACATGGTAGACTCTGTATCAATAAGAAAAAAATGAGTAGTATTAGGTTTACTCTCTAGTGGGAGAGTAGGATTGACCAATGGAGAGATAAGATCAACCACTTGGGTTTCATTCTCCAAGGGGAGAATGGGGTCGACAGGTAGAAATGGATTGACCGCTTGGGTTTCACTCTCTAACAGGAGAGTGGGGTCGACCGAGGATGGGATCGAATCAACCGCTTTAGTTTTACTCTCTGAGGGGAGAGTGAGAATGAACGAGGATGGTATTGGATCAACCACTTTGTCAACTGGTTCAACTAAGGATGTGAACATATTGACGACATGATCAACCATATTGACTAGTGAAGGGATCAGAGTGATCATTCCATCAACTATAGGGGGGTCAAGAGTAAGCTTGTGATAAGCAGTTGGAAGTTGATGCTGTGAAACAGTCATGTCTTCCAGGAATTTTGAGGCTTCTTCCATATGAGGGAAAAGGTGAGTTAGATGACTCCATTTGCATAACATACATGAGAACTTGACTCTACTTTTCTTCTTCCCAACGGTATCGTGAGTAGTTGAAGGGAGGCCATCAACATGTTGTTCAGAGACTGATGACATGGTTTGGTCAAGGTCTGTAGACAATACTTCTATAACCTTGGATAGACCAGGGCAATCCTTAAGAAGATGGATACCCTTACAAAGCCTGCAAGGGTGCTTGGGCTTACAACTTGTTTGGGTGATCTTGACATCATCAACACTCCCAAAACGATTAACAGTAATTGGTTGTTTTCCAACATGTTTAGCAGTGGTTGGAGGTTTTGATCCTTGCTTATTTTTCTTCTTCTTATTATTCCTTTTCTTCTTATTCTTATTTACCGGGTTACTAGCTTCAGATCTTTCACTCGGGGAAGAAGATGAAATGGAAGAAGACCTTGCAAGTGAAGAAGATCTTGCTGGTGAAGATGGTGAAGGATCAATATGAGGTTGATGTTCTTGGGGGGAAGTTCTTACGACCGAATCACTTACTACATTCGGGAGTACCTGAGTAGAAAACAACCATATTGGTAATCCAATTGTGAGACCTGGAAGGCTCAAAGTGGCGATGTGAGGAGGTCCAATGTTTCCATAAGAAGGAAAAACAAAAGGTTCCCCTGGAGCAGGGGTTCCTTCATTTGTCATTTAAGGAAATGATGCCATTAAACCAAATATCCAACCTAGATTCTGTGAGGGAAAACAAACAACACACGCTAAGAATCTAGTAAGCAAGTAAGAAAACAAAACCTTCTCACAATGAGCTCACTAGTTGGTGATGAAATCCAACGTCGTGGGAACAAAATGAGAAGGGGTTGAGATAGAGAAGGTGGAAAAGTTACGTTGACGACCTACTTAACGGAATTACACCCTGGTGCAAGCTCCCACACCACACATAATCGTGGGTATACCCTCCAAGGAGCTCGAGTGAGTTTGGACAACGTCAATTCCAGGTACCGTGAAGACTTTCCCCTCCACAATCACCTCATGTAAATATCCTAGAGAGATAGACCACTAAGGTTACCAATCACTATAGTGATTCTTGGGGAAACATTCGACAGTTCGTTCCATGCGCAAAGGCAATGTATCTATCCCAAAATCAACTCGAAAGGCTTCCACTCATCATTGTGGGTATACCTTCAAGAAACCCCCATAATACGCACAATCTCTATACCAATACCAACAAAGCAGGGTGAGTAACTCTTCCAGTCTTAATGTGACATTGTGATTGACCCTTGTGTGAGAAGGGCTTCCTAGGACAAAATGTATTAAGTGGATTTAAATCTCCCTATCACAAGATACTATGTTTGTTTGCAACTTTGGAAAGTTATCTTTCGCACCTATTCCAAATCCCTACAACTAATCTAATGTAGGTTTTATACCAGAAAATATAAAAATGTCTAATCAATTTTTATAAGCGCTTTTATTTTTAAGGCTGTTGTTACTCAAAAGGAATATGGTGTGGACAATATGGTGTTTTGACTGACTTGAAAGTTATGCAAAGAGATGAAGATGCAATCTTTTCATTTCGATGAAAGCTATGCTACGAGAAGGAGAAAACATTTATCATTCCCATATACACAATGTCCCAAAATATATTAAACTCATCAATATCAAGATTCTCAAGAAATGAGAAAAAGATACTGTACACCAATGCACGATTTAAATGCCAAGAATCATACAATTTGCTACTTCAAATGCAAGGATGCCCTCAATCTAATACAAAGCAAGAAATTAAATCTTTTTGTTTCAAAAATTTCAATAAAAACAATAATGAATTTTCTTAAAACAAAGAAACCCAAACTAAAAGTTTTCTTTTAAAGCGAACTATTCAGAAGAAATATGATATTCAGAAGAAATATGATCTTTCTCTTAACAATTCTAAAGAAAAAACAGGCTTTGGAATTGAAAGACACTCAAAGCAAGAGACTAATCCTTCAAAACCAAACAAAGCAAATATGGTTAAAAGCAACTCAAAGAATGTCAAGCAGACTGTAAACAGATCAATATAGGCTCCANTCCTTCATTGGTCATTTCAGGAAATGATGCCATTAAAACAAATATCCAACCTAGATTCTGCGAGGGAAAACAAACAACACACGCTAAGAATCTAGTAAGCAAGTAAGAAAACAAACCCTTCTCACAATGAGCTCACGAGTGGGTGATGAAATCCAACGTCGTGGGAACAAAATAAGAAGGGGTTGAGATAGAGCAAGTGGAAAAGTTATGTTGATGACCTGCTTAATGGACTTAGACCCTGGTGCTAGCCCCCACCCCACCCATATTCATGGGTATACCCTCCAAGGAGCGCGAGTGAGTTTGGACAACGTCAATTCCAGGTACCGTGAAGACTTGCCCCTCCACAGTCACCTCGTGTAAAGATCCTAGAGAGATAGACCACTAAGGTTACCAATCACTATAGTGATTCCTAGGGAAACATTCGACAGTTCGTTCCATGCGCAAAGGCAGTGTATCTATCCCAAAATGAACTCGAAAGGCTTCCACTCATAATTGTGGGTATACCTTCAAGAAACCCCCATAATACACACAATCTCTATACCAATACCAACAAAGCAGGGTGAGTAACTCTTCCAGTCTTAATGTGACATCGTGATTGACCCTTGTGTGAGAAGGGCTTCCTAGGACAAAATGTAGTAAGTGGATTTAAATCTCCCTATCACAAGATACTATGTTTGTTTGAAACTTTGGAAAGTTATATTTCGCACCTATTCCAAAGCCCTACAACTAATCTAATGTAGGTTTGCTACCAGAAAATATAAAAATGTCTAATCAATTTTTATAAGCACTTTTATTTTTAAGGCTGTTGTTACTCAAAAGGAATATGGTGTGGACAATATGGTGTTTTGACTGACTCGAAAGTTATGCAAAGAGATGAAGATGCAATCTTTTCATTTCGATGAAAGCTATGCTACGAGAAGGAGAAAACATTTATCATTCCCATATACACAATGTCCCAAAATATATTAAACTCATCAATATCAAGATTCTCAAGAAATGAGAAAAAGATACTGTACACCAATGCACGATTTAAATGCCAAGAATCATACAATTTTCTACTTCAAATGCAAGGATGCCCTCAATCTAATACAAAGCAAGAAATTAAATCTTTTTGTTTCAAAAATTTCAATAAAAACAATAATGATTTTTCTTAAAACAAAGAAACCCAAACTAAAAGTTTTCTTTTAAAGCGAACTATTCAGAAGAAATATGATATTCAGAAGAAATCTGATCTTTCTCTAAACAATTCTAAAGAAAAAACAGGCTTTGGAATTGAAATACACTCAAAGTAAGAGACTAATCCTTCAAAACCAAACAAAGCAAAGATGGTTAAAAGCAACTCAAAGAATGTCAAGCAGACTGTAAACAGATCAATATAGGCTCCAAAATTTCGATCTAGCTGATCAAAGAAAAACTAGGCATCAAAAGATAGGAAATCCTAATTCCAAACAAAATTTTCAAATGAGTTCCCAGCCTAGCTATAGGGTGTAGTGAAAAAATCAGTGGAGTTCACAGGCTGGACACAGGTAGGGTGCGAACATGTCGCACTGGATTACACAGTAGGGTGCAAAACTGAAAGGTTTTCGCAGGCTATAGACTAGTACAGTGTGAGACTTGTTGAAATCAAAGAGAATTTGGAAAAGGACAAAAGTTTCTAAGTGAACTTTCAAATCCAGAGAGTCTGGATGGATCTCCCATAGACTCAGAGACCAAAAATCAAGCAATAAAATCAAGGGAAACTAGACTAAAAAGGAAACAATTTGTTTCCCTAGTGGAGTTGCCAATTTTTTTATTGGATAAATCGGTAGGTGCAAACACTAACTGATCTCCCTAGATCCACCTAGATCTAGAACAAAACACACCAGGACATGATGCTTTCCTTAAGTTTTAGATATTGAATTTACTAGCTAAAGAGGGATAGGTGACATACCGTTTAAATGTTGCTTCATCTCACCATTGCCATCCTATCTCCATTCCAAAGCTCATACAATGATGAACCTGCAAAAGAACGCAACCAACCAAAGTGATAGTAATAGCATAAACTCAATATAAACCTATGTATGTGATCAAGAAATCATACAATAAAACACAACAAGCTTTATAGGAAAGAATCATATTACTGTATCATATTAAATGTGAAAGAGAGATTACAACCATGGATTTGATGTCGTAAGGTCCCTTCCAACTATCCTTTATTCCCCACACACTTCCACTCCAAGAATTCTGAGAGCATAGATCTAATAATATTCACAATCTATCTTGACAAAATGGATCATCTAGCCAAGCTAACAATCTCCAAAGCCCAATCCAATTCAAGATAATCCCAAAAGCTACAAACTCAAAGCTAACCTTCTCCATGAGATATCCTCTCCTTTTATAAGTTGAAGAGGATAAGATGAGGAGGTTAGGATGATCCCACTAAATCATGAAAGAAATTAAGATCCAAACCATTCGGATGCCACCTCACCATGGAAGTTTCTCCTTCTAGAAGCATCGAGAAGATGCTTGTTTTTCCCACGTATGAGAATTCTCGCACCCTTCTTATAGAGAAACCTGCTAGCCTCTCGCAACCCAGCTATGGTGCATCCTATGATAATCAATCATTCTCGCAACCTAGCCATAGTGCAGCATGGGAAAATCATCTTTAATAGGGTTTTCATAAAGGAAAATGCAACTTTTCTCAGGAAAAGTTCTTCTCCCTTATTTATTCAGGAACTCAAGCCACTGACCCCTCTGAAGACTACAGACAATTTTACATCATTAATGGTCATAGGGATGACAAAAATAATGTGTAACACCCCCGTTGGGGTAAGTTAGTACATTAACTTCCCGGGGTCGTAACTTTTGCATACGATCTCCGTTTAGGGAGAACGATAGATCGTTGGAAATGTATTGATGAGGATATTCATTTAGGGGGGTAAATAAAATCCCTTGGCTATTATTAAAGTTTCCTATCATGAAAAAACATCATTTATTCCCTCAAACTGGCCCTAGTAGTTAAAAACTGCTAAAAATAGTAAATTGCCAAAATTGCCAAAAAATTGTTTTGAGCTAGTTGGAAAAGGTGGGTAGCTAGAAATATCCACCTAGATCAATACACTCTCCTTAGGAATAAATGGTATCTATTGAATTTAGTTCCCCCACCAGATGAGGAAATTTTTATTGAATTTGGCCTCAGGTGAGCCACTTGCCTTGGTGTCGGAGATGTCCTGCTTTGACAACCTGATAAAGATGGATCCTTTGCTGGCAAGTTGCCTTAACCTATGTGTCCATGATATGATCAGTGTCTTCTTATTCCATGTAGTTGGGGTTGAGATATGTTGGTTCTAGTTTTTATTTTATCTCTGAGGTGTCCAATAATGGTGTCAAATAATATTGAAGGAGGTCCACATTCAACATTTGGGTGCAATCCAAGGAAGGGGGGCAGGTTGATCTCAAAATCATTATCACCCATGACCTTGGTAATGGTGTAAGGCTCATAAAAGAGTGGAAAAATCTTCCGATGAGGCCTTGTAAGGCGCTCTTTCTGCAAGTGCAACCAAACTTTGTCTCTGGCCACCTGAAACTAGTGTGGCACGCAGTCTTGATCATGGTGTTTCTTGTACTTGGCATTGGGCTTCTGTAAAATATCATGAACCTATTGTAACATGTGTTGGATTCGCTCAATGAACTGGGTGGATTTGTCAACTATAATTGGAGCATGTGATGAGTCTTCTTGGGTGGATGCAAGGGGTAATGCAGCATCCATAGGACCCAATGGTTGAAATCCCAACCCCATCTGAAAGGGGTTACGGTCAATTGAGCTATGTATGGATTTGTTGTAGCCATGTTAAACATAGGGAAGAATATCATCCTAGGTGTGAGGGTGGTTGGAATTGCACATGAATATGATGTGCACAATCATCTAGTTGCCGACCTCAGTTTCGCCATCCGTCTGGGGGTGGAAGGAAGTGAACTTGGTGAGATTAGTGTCTAGAAGTTAATAGAGGCTCAACCAAAATGTGTTGAGGAACCAACTATATCAATATTAGATAATGGTTTGTGGGATAGCAAGGTGTACCCACACTCATTCAAAGAAAATATCGGCAGTGTCCTTCGTCGTGATGCTCTTCTTGTAGGTGGTAAAAATATCCATCTTGGAAAAGCGATCAACAAACACAAAAAAAAAGGCCGTTCCCTGCCGCGTGGAAGGGAGGCCTGACATGTAGTCCATTAAGAAGGATTCCTAGGGCATGTCAGGAGTAGGTAGAGGAGTGTACATGCCTTGTTTGTTGATGGTCAGTTTTTCAATAGTGCAGGGAGTGTAAGAACAAATATACTTGTTGAAAACTTGTCAAAGTTTCATCCAGTATTAATGTCGTTTCAACACTTCCACTATGTTTTCCATGCCAAATTGTCCTTCCACTTGACTGTAGAGAGATTCCCAAATCCGATTCACTCGCTCGTTTGATGGAATGCAGAGATGGACTAGATGGCATGAAACCCATCCTAAATATGGAAACTATTGACAGCTATGTTGGTGCCCAACATTTGGTAGGTGTTGGTGAATTTGAGATCCATCTCATAGAGGTGGTTCCACCTGAAGGTCCCATGGTCACAAGATTCTATCATTGTGGTGAGTTCCACGACTGGAGTTTGTTTGAGGAAATCAATGAATTGGTTGTTACTTCATGATTTATACTTGATGTTGACGTGTGTTATCACCCTATAAGTTATAGGATCAACTGGTGACTAGGATATTATCTGTCTCTAGTGTTTTTGTTGACAAACGATTTTTCATTCTGCAAATAATTTGAAAAAGAAAGAAAAAGAAAAGAAAAGGAAAGAAAAAGAGGGCATAAAAGATTTTCAATAAAAGCCCCATGCAATAATAGTAATTTGGTCCATACCTTTCAAGCATGGCCAAGTTCTTTTTAAATTTGATCTCGATAGGGTAGTGAATGAATTTGGCTAAATAGTTTAATATTAGCCAAAGTGTCTAGGTTAGATCAGTGAATAAATCTGGCCAGACATTCTAATCTTGGTCAGATAGCCCTAGGGTAGAGTAATTCTTAACCCAACAGTCTAATCTGGGTTAATTGTTATAGGAAGATAGGTTAGAATGTAGGCTAGTTGCTTTGTTTCTTCATTTCAATACGAACCAACTTGATATAAATGTTGCACCATGTTTCATATGCTTAGAAGATTGTTTGTTTGAGCCCCATGGTGGTGTCTACTTGAAAAGTTTGGGGAAAAACCCATAAAATGCATTTATACTAAGTTTTTCCACGACTCATGTGATTCTTCTCCCCACTTATCCTCCCTGCACATATCAATGGTCCTGATCGTGGTGCCCAGATCTACGGTGTACAGAGCATTCCGGACCCCCCTGACCATTCTACTTTTAACCGAGGGGGGGCGGGTCCAGAATAGATGATAAGACTTGCGCACATCTGGACGGCTCAAGATCGAGCGCTCGAATCTACGGTCAACGTTGGATTCTGGATCCCCCCATCCATTCTGCCTTTAATGGAGGGGGGAGGGTCTCGAATGAGTGATAAAAAGAACGCAAATATCTACGACGCAGAAATAGGTGCGCAGATCAATAGCCCAAAATGGATTTTAGACCCCCCCAGATGATCTGCTTTTAACCGAGGGGGGGGGGGGTCCAGAATGGTTTTCTTCCTCTGGCGGGTCCCTTGTTATATGTGGAATCGATCTATTTCTCTAAGTCCCATCACCATATGCTATCTAATAGACTTCCGTCACCTCTGGACGTAACCTTCCACCTTTTCCAAACTGGTCATGTCCCACAACTGCTGTCAGTCCTTCCCCCCTATTCGCTCATGGCAAGCCCCTTATTATGATTTTTACCTCAAATCGATAGCCTCCACATCACCCATCCATATCCCTCAACCACC
Organism: Picea glauca; assembly: GCA_000966675.3. Taxonomy (NCBI): domain Eukaryota; kingdom Viridiplantae; phylum Streptophyta; class Pinopsida; order Pinales; family Pinaceae; genus Picea; species Picea glauca. The sequence continues at coordinate 16,356 of JZKD02S2170369.1, read as the reverse complement.
GACACCCGCCATCTCACCCTCAAAATGAGCCATTGGCCATTTATTACTGGATAACCTATCTGTTATCCAGCTGACCTGTCTCCCGTGCCCAACCGACCCTTGTTTGCTTAAAACTACCGTTATTCCCCTTACTTTCGTTATTCACCCATTGCACCAGAGAAATTCACCACTTACACCTCCGTTACAGTCAGTTTCCCTCATCCACAATCAGTCTCCCCCACTAACGTTGTGCTTTATTGCAGGTACTATTGCAGAAATGGAGCCAAAATCCAAACAAGCAGAAGGAGAGGAGAATCTGTTTCTCCCGCCTCCTGTCGACCTGGACAGGATCCCACTGGTCGAAAAAGACCAGTTAATAATGGATACTAAATGCGATTTTGATTTCTTAGACCTCCATTTGTGGCTCAGGGAAGTTTTCCTGGACCAGAGTGATGAAATTGGACTCTGGGAGTCCAATTTACCCCTCTACCTCTTCCCTCAGATCCACCATTTTCTCGATTTTTCTCTCAAGTGTCAAGCCCATTATATCCCTGAGCAAAGAGCCATCGTCTCCTCTTCCGGAGAGATCCTATTCCTCATCACGCCCGAATCCATAGACCAGATGATGCAAATCCCCCGAGCCGACTCTGTGTCTCCCTTCATTATGGAAATCCTTATGGAATTGTACCAGAAAATGACCTTCCCCCAAAGAGCTCAAATATTCGATCTCTTCTTTCCCCCATCCTCTCAATTTCCCTCCAAAAATCCTCCTTATCCGTCTTCCATGTTCTCCACAAAGGAAAACCAGGTCATCTCATCCCTTTGTGCTCTGTTAGGATACTACTCTGATCAATGGGTAGATGAACCCATTTTGGGTTTTCTATCCATTATCTCTACCGATGAAAAACCCACCACCCAGTTTGATTTTAGCACATTCTTGGCAGACAATATTCATGAATAGTTCATGAATTTCAGCATGAAAGGCATGTTCAGATACTCATCGGTACTAGCATACTTGTTCATCTTCTTCCACACAGATAAATTTGGCTTTTCCATGCAGAAGATGGATGGAGATGGTAAACCTCAGGCAGTCACAGCATGGACCTCATTGCTAAAGCACAACTCCGTTGATTTCAATTTCAAGGAGTTCATCGACCAATTCTACCACCCTGTGGTAAGCATGTTAGGTGGTAGGCCCGAGCCTCAAATAAATGACAAAGTCAAGAGAATCCTACATCTCTTGGACAACACAAAGATCGGGGATTGGTACTTGTATAAAGATCACACTGAGATTAGAGTGTACGGGTGCGAGTTGGCGTTGTATAAGTTGCCCAAGTATCTGCCTGTCCGGATTTTTGCTTTGGAATATATAAGGCATATTATAAATTATGATGATATTCACTTTGTATCATTGAAGAAAAAGCAGTAGCTTAGAATCAAGGGGCAGATTGGCTCCTTCATCTGCAACAACTGAGGAGCTGGGGAAGAAGCACATAGGATGTTGAGGGAGATGAAGTTCTCCATGAGTTTCCCATGGCATTATGATCCATGTGGGATCATTTTAGATATGAGGGTGAAGAACAAAAGCATCCCTTATGTTCATGTGTCTAGGCCTGAAATTGAGAAGTTCACAAATCAGACAGCCTGGGAGCCTGACACATTGATTGAAGTAGAACAACAAGATCCCCTGGTCATTGTATCTCAAACAAAAACACCACAGGTCCTGAAGGAAAAAAGGCCTCGACAAGATTTATCTCTGCCTGTCACGGAGGTATCGTCCGAAGAGTTCTCGCTGCATACTAAGAGGCCTAAGACTTCATCAGTCCCTGGCCCGACTGGGGAAAAAGAAGCCCCATCTACCACAGTGACCAAGTCTTTTATTCCACCCTTCGGTTTGAGCCTCCATAAGGTCATTACCATAGCATTTCTGAAGAAATCCACAGACTCCCCATTGGATACTCAGCCAGGCAAGGTAGGACCCAAGCTGAGTATTTTTTAGAAGTACGAGCTGATCAAGAAAAGGAACCAGACCCTTACCAGCAGTACTTACGCTCAGTTTTGGAAGCAGACGTCGACTGTGCAGCATAGGCTACTATCTGCATTTGACACAGAAAAGGGCAGAATGCATATGGCATTCCTCCAGGAACAGGTACCAGATCCCAAGGTGATCACTAACTATAAGAGGGCCACCTTCGAATTCCAGACGAAGGACGTGCACCCATCCGATCAGATGGATCTGCACAAGCAGACAGGGGAAATGGTGTTCTATACGTTGGCACATGCTTCCACTTCTGTGTCCAAATTACAGGTTTCACTGAACAATGTTCAGACACAACTCAAGATGGAGAAGATATCGTCCTTTGCAAAGGAAAATAGGATCAAAACTTTGGAGGAGTTTGTCCTCAAGATCGGTTACGATCCTTCAAACGTGAAAGTAGTTGAGGAAATGATCAAGAAGAATAATGTTGACATTTCCTCCTTGAGGAAACAACTGAAGCTCCTGCCCATAGAGGACTTGCGGGTGAAGGAGATAGCAGAGAAAGAAGGCGAGAAGGATGAAATGCTCAAGCTCCTCATGGAGCAGAATGCACAACTCAAAGAAATGGAAGCTGAGATGGAGAAACTATTAAAAGAGAAAGAGAAACTAAAGCCAATGGAAGTCATTCCATTGAGTGCTATTCCAATTTTAGGAGTGATCACAGGGTCAGTGACAAAAATCCCATCCGCAAATCCATTGACCTCCCAGGAGAAGACAACCGGCCTGGCTAAGTCCATGGAAAAGATGAACCTGTAGGAAACAAAGATCAGCAGGTTGAAAAAGGAGATTGAGAACCTTCAGGAACTCAAATATTCCTTTCAGACCAGCCTCTCCAAGGAAAAGCAGGTAACAGAGCATCTCAAGCAGGAGCTATAGCAGCTCCGGAAGCAAATAGTGGCAGGAAAGACTTTAGCTGAGGTGAAAGAGAGTGTATGGAAAAACATCACTAAGTCCATGAACGAGATATCGCCCATGATCCAGATCATATTTGAGCAGAATGAATTGGTCTAGAGGAGAAAACAGGCCATTGAGAAGATCAGAGTAGAATTAGGAGACATGCCAACACAGGCAAATGAGATCATCAAGTTCCTCAATTCTGAGATCAGGGAAGAGATGGAAGAGCTGAAGATTGAAGACAGAACAGAGACCATCCTTGAGGTCAAAAGGGTTCTAACCAAGAAAGGATTAATGCTTCAGCTGGAAGAAAAGGTTCAGGCCATGGACCTAGGGGTACAAAAATTCTTTAGTAAGATTGAGGCTCTCCAGAAGAAAGTTCTACCTGGTCTGAAGGTAATTAATGATAAATTGATGACACTCCCAGATTACAAGAAGAGATTGGCTAAGGTGTCTAAGGACAGTTCAAAGTTTGCAGGGATTCAAGGGAGCATCACTAGCAAGGCATTTCTAGATGCCCTTCAGTGGGACATCAGTATCCAACACGAGATTCAATACATTTTCCTCACAAAGCCTACATTCGCCAAGTACACAGAGATGGACGAAGTGTATCGAAGGCTGCTCAAAGTCAATGTGCCCAGTCATCTTAGATGGGAGGAAATCTGCAATCTTATAGATTAGCAGATGAGTTGTCCAGGTCCAGCTAGCTGTCCAGTGAGATGAAGTCGTACAAAGGCTTCATCAATAGCCCACCCAGAAATCAGCATGCAGTTATACCATGTCATCAAGCAGTTCCTAGATTTAGGAAATTTGTTAAATTAGTTAGGCTAAAAATAGTTTTAGCACATCCTGATCATTAATGACAGGATCATTTTGTAATTTGAGTTATAAATACTTCTCCTTTCGAAGTATTGAGGGTTGTTGATCTTCACACCCTGATGCTATCAGACTGTAATCTTTTTGAAGAGATCTTCCATTAATAAAAGGAGGCACTTTTTACAGGATTCTTGCGTGTATTCACTAGTGATGTTTTTCTCTCTAAGTTAAATGTTATTCTCTCTTTGTTATCATATTGTTTTCTGAAACTAATCTTTAAGAGTAACGAAGGTTGCAGGATTTATCTCTTATACCCTGTGTCTGACTCGAAAGATTTTAGTGTTTTATCTTCTAGTGTTTTCAATAAAGAAATTCTTAACTGCTTCTTTGTTGAAATTATCTTTCTCATCTTTTTTGTTGTTCATCATTTAAGCTACTGAAATATACAGTGTTTATATTATCTTACCTTATGGAAGTTTCCCTTTGCGTTTATGGTTTGTATTTCATATTTTATTAAAACACAGACCCCATAGCCCAATGGATGTGTAGACTGTCTCAACCAATTCGAAAAAACACTTTGAAAACAAAATCAACCTATTTCTTTACCTAGCCTAATATTTAAAATTGGAAACATAGCTAAATCATACAGAGAGATCCCTCTCTAAAGTTGGAAGGGCTAGATCCCAGCTTCAAAAGCGGTTGGATAAAGTTACCTTAGTAGATTTCTTCTGCTGTCAACCTCTAGGAAATTTACCAAGTGCTAACATAGTGGCGACTCCACTGGGGAAAGAACTAAAATTTTATGATTTCACATTTTCCTTTCCCTAAAAAGAATGTTTGATCCTAGAATATTGCAAATTTGAGAAGAAAGTAATGTTTAGAGGTTGATCAAAATTTGTACATGTTATTTTCGGACTCATAAAACTAAAAATTAGATATATAAAAAATCAAAAAGAAATCTGGCTCCTAAGAAAGTTTATACTTGATCTCATCCAGACCCAGAACCTACGATAGTGACAGATAACCCTGAACAGTTACTCAGGAAAAAGACCATAGCTGAAAGCTCAGTGAGTCATACTCCCTTGCATAAGTCCCTTTCCTTTTCAGGGGAACCCATTACCTTTCAAGACCCTGAATTTGACACCTTTTCCCAACAAAGTCTTGTTAGAACATGGTCTGATAGTTTTGTGGCTAGAATCATTTTCGAACCAACCATCGTGCAACCCCGAACCCCTGAAGTTCTGTCTCCCACTGCTAAATTGCAAACCGCTCCCTTAGCACTATCCAGTCCCTCCTTGTCCTCGTCTTCAGTCGCTACCTCGTCGATCATCCAGGTCGTCATCTCACCTCCTCCACACATCATGGAAGCTCGATATGCTCCCTTGGTGTTGGCTGCGTCTCTTCATGCCATGCCCCAAGACTATCAAACGAAACTCCCACATTTCGGTGCAACAGGACCTTTGAGCGCACAACAACATGTAGATAAAATGAATGATTATTATGATCTGCATGAAGTAGATGAAGAAGATGTTCAAATGAGATTGTTTGCCCAAAGTTTGACAGGTGACGTTAAAAAATGGTATAAAGGGTTGCGTGCTGCCTCAGTCCTTGACCTTACCGAATTCCAAAGGAGTTTTCTAGATAGATGGGAGGTAAAGAAAAACCCTCTGCAAATTTTGTCAGAATACAAAAATATCAGAAGAAATCAAGGTGAGACAGTGCAAGATTACTGCACTCATTTCAATAACCTGTACAACGCAATCCCATCTGAAATCAAACCTCCACAGGGTTTGGCCTTGATAAAATTCCCTGATGGTTTGGACGCTAACATGTCATACCAATTAAGGGAAAGAAATTCTACCACCCTGGAAGATATGAAGAAAAGTGCTATAAGTGTAGAGGCCAATTTGTTGGAAAAAATGGCACATCATAGGTCAGAGAGGAGAGTCACAATTAAAGAAGAACCTTCCACGTCAACCTCAGATTCCAAATTGGATTCTTTGGCCAGAGCAGTGGAAAGGATGATGGAAAGACTTACTGTGTCAGACAAAAATCCTTCGAGATAAAATCCACCAACTCCTTAGGTTCGGAACCCTAACTTTAAGAGAAACCCTCCTCAAATCAGACAGAGAGATCCTAGGGATCAAAGAGAGCAGAGGGGTCCAGATCAGTAGATCAGACCTCCTCTACAAGAAAATTACGCTGATGAAGGGGAGGAAGTAATTGAAGAACTGGAGGATACTCACATAAATCTCATGGGCATTCA